>JANJGN010000036.1:5530306-5706236 GCA_026770705.1 Isurus oxyrinchus
CCTGCACCCTTTAATATTCCACCAAGTCTAATCCCACGCTCCCCCTCACTCCCCCACCCTTCAATATACCGCCCAGCCTAATCCTACTCTCCCCCTCACTGCCCACACCCTTTAATATTCCACCTTGTCTAATCCCGCTCTCCCCATCACTCCCCACACCCTTAAATATCCCAACCAGACTAATCCCACTCTCCCCCCTCACCCTTTAATATCCCATCCAGTCTAATCCCACTCTCCCCCTCACTCGCCGCACCCTTTAATATCCCACCCAGTCTAATCCCACTCTCCCCCTCACTCCCCACACCCTTTAATATTCCACCCAGTCTAATCCCACTCTCACCCTCACTCCCCGCACCCTTTAATATCCCACGCAATCCAATCCCACTCTCCCCCTCACTCCCCGCATCCTTTAATATCCCACCCAGTCTAATCCCACTCTCCCCCCTCATCCCCGCACCCTTTAATATTCCACCCAGTCTAATCCTACTCTCCCCCTCACTCCCCGCGCCCTTTAATATCCCACCCAGTCTAATCCCACTCTCTCCCTCACTCGTCACACCCGTTAATATACCACCTAGTCTAATCCCACTCTCCCCCTCACTACCCACACCCTTGAACATCCCGCCCAGTCTAATCCCACTCTCCCCCTCACTCCCCTCACCCTTTAATATCCCACCCAATCCAATCCCACTCTCCCCCTCACTCCCCGCACCTTTTAATATCCCACCCAGTCTAATCCCACTCTCCCGCTCACTCCCTGCACCCTATAATATCCCAACCAGTGTAATCCCACTCTCCCCACTCACTCCCCGCACCCTTTAATATTCCACCCAATCTAATCCCACTCTCCCCCTCACTCCCCGCATCCTTTAATATTCCACCCAATCTAATCCCACTCTCCCCCTCACTCCCCGCACCCTTTAATATTCCACACAGTCTAATCCCACTCTCCCCCTCACTCCCCGCACTCTTTAATATCCCACCCAGTCTAATCGCACTCTCTCCCCTCAGTCCCTTCACCCTTTAAGATCCCAACCAGTCGAATCCCACTCTCCCCGACCCTTTAATTCCCACACAGTCTAACCCAGTCTCCCCCTCACTCTTTAATATCCCACCCAGCCTAATCCCACTCTCCCCCTCACTCCCCGCACCTTTAATATCCCACCTAGTCTAATCGCACTCTTCCCCTCACTAGCCACACCCTTTAATATCCCACAAAGTCTCATCCCACGCTCCCCCTCACTCCCCCACCCTTCAATATACTGCCCAGCCTAATCCCACTCTCCCCCTCACTGCCCACACCCTTTAATATCCCACCAGTCTAATCCCACTCTCCCCCTCGCTCCCGCACCCTTTAATATCCCACCCAGTCTAATCCCACTCTCCCCCTCATTCCCCGCAACATTTAATATTCCACTCAATCTAATCCCACTATCCCCCTCACTCGCCACACCCTTTAATATACCACCTAGTCTAATCCCACACTCCCCCTCACTCCCCCACCATTTAGTAACCTGCCCAGCCTAATCCAACTCTCCCCCTCACTCCCCACACCCTTTAGTATCCCACCCAGTCTAATCCCACTCTCCCCCTCACTCCCCACGCCCTTTAATATCCCACCCAGTCTAATCCCACTCTCCCCTTCACACTCACACCGTTTAATATCCCACCCAGACTAATCCCACTCTCCCCCTCGCTCCCCACACCCTTAAATATCCCACCCAGACTAATCCCACTCTCCCCCTCACTCGCCGCACCCTTTAATATACCACCCAGTCTAATTCCTCTATCCCCCTCACTCCCCACACCCTTGAATATCCCACCCAGTCTAATCCCACTCTCCCCCCTCACTCCCCACACCCTTAAATATCACACACAGTCTAATCCCACTCTCCCCCTCACTACCCACACCTTTTCATATCCCAGCCAGTCTAATCCCACTCTCCCCCTCACTTTTTAATATCCCACCCAGTCTAATCCCACTCTCCCCCTCACTCCTCGCACCCTTTAATATCCCACCAGTCTAATCCCACTCTCCCCCTCGCTCCCGCACCCTTTAATATCCCACCCAGTCTAATCCCACTCTCCCCCTCACACCCTGCACCCTTTAATATCCCACCCAGTCAAATCCCACGCTCACCTCACTCCCGGCACCCGTTAACATCCCACCAGTCTAATCCCACTCTCCCCCTCACTCCTCGCACCCTTTCATATCCCACCCAGTCAAATCCCACTCTCGCCATCTCTCTGTAATATCCACACAGTCTAATTTCACTCTTCCCATCACTCCCCGCACTCTTTAACATCCTACCCAGTCTAAAACAACTCTCCGCCTCACTCCCCGCTCCCTTTAATATCCCACTCAGTCAAATCCAAAACTCCCCTTCACTCCCCGCACCCTTTAATATCCCACCCAGTCTAATCGCACTCTCTCCCCTCACTCCCTGCACCCTTTAATATTCCACCAAGTCTAATCCCACGCTCCCCCTCACTCCCCCACCCTTCAATATACCGCCCAGCCTAATCCTACTCTCCCCCTCACTGCCCACACCCTTTAATATTCCACCTTGTCTAATCCCGCTCTCCCCATCACTCCCCACACCCTTAAATATCCCAACCAGACTAATCCCACTCTCCCCCCTCACCCTTTAATATCCCATCCAGTCTAATCCCACTCTCCCCCTCACTCGCCGCACCCTTTAATATCCCACCCAGTCTAATCCCACTCTCCCCCTCACTCCCCACACCCTTTAATATTCCACCCAGTCTAATCCCACTCTCACCCTCACTCCCCGCACCCTTTAATATCCCACGCAATCCAATCCCACTCTCCCCCTCACTCCCCGCATCCTTTAATATCCCACCCAGTCTAATCCCACTCTCCCCCCTCATCCCCGCACCCTTTAATATTCCACCCAGTCTAATCCTACTCTCCCCCTCACTCCCCGCGCCCTTTAATATCCCACCCAGTCTAATCCCACTCTCTCCCTCACTCGTCACACCCGTTAATATACCACCTAGTCTAATCCCACTCTCCCCCTCACTACCCACACCCTTGAACATCCCGCCCAGTCTAATCCCACTCTCCCCCTCACTCCCCTCACCCTTTAATATCCCACCCAATCCAATCCCACTCTCCCCCTCACTCCCCGCACCTTTTAATATCCCACCCAGTCTAATCCCACTCTCCCGCTCACTCCCTGCACCCTATAATATCCCAACCAGTGTAATCCCACTCTCCCCACTCACTCCCCGCACCCTTTAATATTCCACCCAATCTAATCCCACTCTCCCCCTCACTCCCCGCATCCTTTAATATTCCACCCAATCTAATCCCACTCTCCCCCTCACTCCCCGCACCCTTTAATATTCCACACAGTCTAATCCCACTCTCCCCCTCACTCCCCGCACTCTTTAATATCCCACCCAGTCTAATCGCACTCTCTCCCCTCAGTCCCTTCACCCTTTAAGATCCCAACCAGTCGAATCCCACTCTCCCCGACCCTTTAATTCCCACACAGTCTAACCCAGTCTCCCCCTCACTCTTTAATATCCCACCCAGCCTAATCCCACTCTCCCCCTCACTCCCCGCACCTTTAATATCCCACCTAGTCTAATCGCACTCTTCCCCTCACTAGCCACACCCTTTAATATCCCACAAAGTCTCATCCCACGCTCCCCCTCACTCCCCCACCCTTCAATATACTGCCCAGCCTAATCCCACTCTCCCCCTCACTGCCCACACCCTTTAATATTCCACCCAGTCTAATCCCGCTCTCCACCTCACTCCCCGCACCCTTTAATATCCCACCCAGTCTAATCCCACTCTCCACCTCACTCCCCGCACCCTTTAAAAAAACCACCCAGACTAATCCCACTCTCCCCATCACTCCCCACACCCTTAAATATCCCAACCAGACTAATCCCACTCTCCCCCCTCACCCTTTAATATCCCATCCAGTCTAATCCCACTCTCCCCCTCACTCGCCGCACCCTTTAATATCCCACCCAGTCTAATTCCACTCTCCCCCTCACTCCCCGCACCCTTTAATATCCCACCCAGTCTAATCTCACTCTCCCCCTCACTCCCCGCACCCTTTAATATCCCACCCAGTCTAATCCCACTCTCCCCCTCACTTCCCGCATCCTTTAATATCCCACCCAGTCTAATCCCACCCTCCCCCTCACTGCCCACACCCTTTAATATCCCACCCAGTCTAATCCCACTCTCCCCCTCATTCCCCGCAACCTTTAATATTCCACAAAATCTAATCCTACTCTCCCCCTCACTCCCCGCGCCCTTTAATATCCCACCCAGTCTAATCCCACTCTCCTCCTCACTCCCCACACCCTTTAATATCCCACCCAGTCTAATCCCACTCTCACCCTCACTCCCCGCACCCTTTAATATCCCACCCAATCCAATCCCACTCTCCCCCTCATTCCCCGCACCCTTTAATATCCCACCCAGTCTAATTACACTCTCCCTCTCACTAGCCACACCTTTTAATATCCCACCCAGTCAAACCCCACTCTCTCCCTCACTCACCACACCCTTTAATATACCACTCAGTCTAATCCCACACAACCCCTCCCTCCCACCCTTTAGTATCCCGCCCAGCCTAATCCCACTCTCCCCCTCACTCCCCATGCCCTTTAATATCCCATCCAGTCTAATCCCACTCTCCCCTTCACTCCCCACACCCTTTAATATCCCACCCAGACAAATCCCAATCTCCCCATCAGTCGCCACACCCTTTAATATACCACCCAGTCGAATTCCACTCTCCCCCTCACTCCCTGCACCCTTCAATATCCCACCCAGTCTAATTCCACTCGCCCCCTCACTCACCGCACCCTTCAATATGCCAACGAGACTAATCCCACTCTCCCCTCTCACCCTTTAATATTCCACACAGTCTAATCCCACTCTCCCCGCACACTTCCCGCACCCTTTAATATTCCACCCAGTCTAATCCCACTCTCCCCCTCATTCCCCGCACCCTTTAATATCCCACCCAGTCTAATCGCACTCTCTCCCCTCAGTCCCTTCACCCTTTAAATCCCACACAGTCTAATCCCACTCTCACCCTCACTCTTTAATATCCCACACAGTCCAATCCCACTCTCCCCCTCACTCCCCGCACCCTTCAATATCCCACCCAGTCTAATCCCACTCTCCCCCTCACCCTTTAAATCCCACACAGTCTAATCCCACTCTGACTCTCACTCTGTAATATCCCACCGAGTCTAATCCCACTCTCCCCCTTACTCCCCACGCCGTTTAATATCCCACTCAGTCTAATTGCACACTCCCCCTCACTCCCCGCACCCTTTAATATCCCACCTAGTCTAATCGCACTCTCCACCTCACTAGGGACACCATTTAATATCCCACCCAGTCTAAGCCCACTCTCTCCCACACTCGCCACATCCATTAATATCCCACACAGTCTAATCCCACTCTCTCCCTCACTCCCCACACCCTTTAATATCCCACCCAGTCTAATCACACTCTCCCACTCACTCCCCGCATCCTTTAATATCCCACCCAGTCTAACCCCACTCTCTCCCTCACTCGCCACACCCTTTAATATCACCCAGTCTAATCCCACACTCCCCCTCCCTCCCCCACCATTTAGTAACCCGCCCAGCCTAATCCAACTCTCCCCCTCACTCCACTCACCCTTAAATATCCCACCCAGTCTAATCCCACTCTCCCCTTCACACCCACACCCGTTTAATATCCCACCCAGACTAATCCCACTCTCCCCCTCGCTCCCCACACCCTTAAATATCCCACCCAGACTAATCCCACTCACCCCCTCATCCTTTAATATACCATCCAGTCTAATCCCACTCTCCCCCTCACTCGCCGCACCCTTTAATATACCACCCAGTCTAATTCCACTCTCCCCATCACTCCCCGCACCCTTTAACATTCCATCAGTCTAATCCCAGTTTCCCCCTCACTCCCCGCACACTTTAATATCCCTCCAAGTCAAATCCCACTCTCCCCTCACTCTTTAATATCCACACAGTCTAATTTCACTCTCCCCATCACTCCCCGCACCCTTTAATATCACACCCAGTCGAATCGCACTCTCTCCCTTCACTCTTTAATATCCAACCCAGTCTAATCCCACTCTCCCTCTAAGACCCCACACCCTTTAATATCCCACCCAGTCTAATCCCACACTCCCACTCACTCCCCGCACCCTTCAATATCCCAACACAGTCTAATCCCACACTCCCCCTGACTCCCCCACCCTTTAATATCCCGCACTGCCTAATCCCACTCTCGTCCTCCCTCCCCACACCCTTTAATATTCCACCCAGTCTAATCCCACGCTCCCCGTCACTCCCCGCACACTTAAAAAAACCCACCCTGTCAAATCCCACTCTCCCTTTCACTCCCCACACCCTTTAATATCCCACCCAGACTAATCCCACTCTCCCCATCGCTCCCCACACCCTTAAATATCCCAAACTAATCCCATTCTCCCCCCCCCACCCTTTAATATCTCGCCCATCCTAATCCCACTCTCCCCCTCACTCCCCACACCCTTTAATATTCAACCCAGTCTAATCCCACTCTCCCCCTCACTCCCCCCACCCTTTAAAAAAACCACCCTGTCTAATCCCACTCTCCCCATCACTCCCCGCACCCTTTAATATTCCACCCAGTATAATCCCACTCTCCGCATCATTGCACGCAACTTTTAATATTCCACACAATCTAATCCCAATCTCACCCTCACTCCCCGCACCCTTTAATATCCCACCCAGTCTAATCCTACTCTCCCCCTCACTCCCGATACCCTGTAATATCCCACCCAGTCTAATTCCACTCTCCACCTCACTCCCCACACCCTTTAATATCCCACCCAGTCTAATTCCACTCTCCACCTCACTCCCCACACCCTTTAATATCCCACCCAGTCTAATCCCACTCTCCCCCTTCACCCTTTAATATGCCATCCAGTCTAATCCCACTCTCCCCCTCACTCGCCGCACCCTTTAATATTCCACCTAGTCTAATCCCACTCTCCCCCTCATTCCCCGCAACCTTTAATATTCCACCCAATCTAATCCTACTCTCGCCCTCAATCCCCGCAACCTTTAATATCCCACACAGTCTATTCCTACTCTCCCACTCACTCCCCGCATCCTTTAATAGCCCACCCAGTCTAACCCCACTCTCTCCCTCACTCGCCACACCCTTTAATATACCACCCAGTCTAATTCCACTCTCCCCCTCACTCCCCACACCCTTTAATATCCCACCCAGTCTAATCCCACTCTCCCCCTCACTCCCCATGCCCTTTAATATCCCATCCAGTCTAATCCCACTCTCCCCTTCACTCCCCACACCCTTTAATATCCCACCCAGACAAATCCCAATCTCCCCATCAGTCGCCACACCCTTTAATATACCACCCAGTCGAATTCCACTCTCCCCCTCACTCCCTGCACCCTTTAATATCCCACCCAGTCTAATTCCACTCGCCCCCTCACTCACCGCACCCTTCAATATGCCAACGAGACTAATCCCACTCTCCCCTCTCACCCTTTAATATTCCACACAGTCTAAACCCACTCTCCCCCTCACTCCCCGCACCCTTTAATATTCCACAAAGTCTAATCCCACTCTCCCCGCACACTTCCCGCACCCTTTAATATTCCACCCAGTCTAATCCCACTCTCCCCCTCATTCCCCGCACCCTTTAATATCCCACCCAGTCTAATCGCACTCTCTCCCCTCAGTCCCTTCACCCTTTAATATCCCACCCAGTCTAATCCCACTCTCCCCCTCACCCTTTAATTCCCACACAGTCTAACCCACTCTCCCCCTCACTCCCAGCACCCTTTAATATCCCACCCAGTCTAATTACACTCTCCCTCTCACTAGCCACACCTTTTAATATCCCACCCAGTCAAACCCCACTCTCTCCCTCACTCACCACACCCTTTAATATACCACTCAGTCTAATCCCACACAACCCCTCCCTCCCACCCTTTAGTATCCCGCCCAGCCTAATCCCACTCTCCCCCTCACTCCCCATGCCCTTTAATATCCCATCCAGTCTAATCCCACTCTCCCCTTCACTCCCCACACCCTTTAATATCCCACCCAGACAAATCCCAATCTCCCCATCAGTCGCCACACCCTTTAATATACCACCCAGTCGAATTCCACTCTCCCCCTCACTCCCTGCACCCTTTAATATCCCACCCAGTCTAATTCCACTCGCCCCCTCACTCACCGCACCCTTCAATATGCCAACGAGACTAATCCCACTCTCCCCTCTCACCCTTTAATATTCCACACAGTCTAATCCCACTCTCCCCGCACACTTCCCGCACCCTTTAATATTCCACCCAGTCTAATCCCACTCTCCCCCTCATTCCCCGCACCCTTTAATATCCCACCCAGTCTAATCGCACTCTCTCCCCTCAGTCCCTTCACCCTTTAAATCCCACACAGTCTAATCCCACTCTCACCCTCACTCTTTAATATCCCACACAGTCCAATCCCACTCTCCCCCTCACTCCCCGCACCCTTCAATATCCCACCCAGTCTAATCCCACTCTCCCCCTCACCCTTTAAATCCCACACAGTCTAATCCCACTCTGACTCTCACTCTGTAATATCCCACCGAGTCTAATCCCACTCTCCCCCTTACTCCCCACGCCGTTTAATATCCCACTCAGTCTAATTGCACACTCCCCCTCACTCCCCGCACCCTTTAATATCCCACCTAGTCTAATCGCACTCTCCACCTCACTAGGGACACCATTTAATATCCCACCCAGTCTAAGCCCACTCTCTCCCACACTCGCCACATCCATTAATATCCCACACAGTCTAATCCCACTCTCTCCCTCACTCCCCACACCCTTTAATATCCCACCCAGTCTAATCACACTCTCCCACTCACTCCCCGCATCCTTTAATATCCCACCCAGTCTAACCCCACTCTCTCCCTCACTCGCCACACCCTTTAATATCACCCAGTCTAATCCCACACTCCCCCTCCCTCCCCCACCATTTAGTAACCCGCCCAGCCTAATCCAACTCTCCCCCTCACTCCACTCACCCTTAAATATCCCACCCAGTCTAATCCCACTCTCCCCTTCACACCCACACCCGTTTAATATCCCACCCAGACTAATCCCACTCTCCCCCTCGCTCCCCACACCCTTAAATATCCCACCCAGACTAATCCCACTCACCCCCTCATCCTTTAATATACCATCCAGTCTAATCCCACTCTCCCCCTCACTCGCCGCACCCTTTAATATACCACCCAGTCTAATTCCACTCTCCCCATCACTCCCCGCACCCTTTAACATTCCATCAGTCTAATCCCAGTTTCCCCCTCACTCCCCGCACACTTTAATATCCCTCCAAGTCAAATCCCACTCTCCCCTCACTCTTTAATATCCACACAGTCTAATTTCACTCTCCCCATCACTCCCCGCACCCTTTAATATCACACCCAGTCGAATCGCACTCTCTCCCTTCACTCTTTAATATCCAACCCAGTCTAATCCCACTCTCCCTCTAAGACCCCACACCCTTTAATATCCCACCCAGTCTAATCCCACACTCCCACTCACTCCCCGCACCCTTCAATATCCCAACACAGTCTAATCCCACACTCCCCCTGACTCCCCCACCCTTTAATATCCCGCACTGCCTAATCCCACTCTCGTCCTCCCTCCCCACACCCTTTAATATTCCACCCAGTCTAATCCCACGCTCCCCGTCACTCCCCGCACACTTAAAAAAACCCACCCTGTCAAATCCCACTCTCCCTTTCACTCCCCACACCCTTTAATATCCCACCCAGACTAATCCCACTCTCCCCATCGCTCCCCACACCCTTAAATATCCCAAACTAATCCCATTCTCCCCCCCCACCCTTTAATATCTCGCCCATCCTAATCCCACTCTCCCCCTCACTCCCCACACCCTTTAATATTCAACCCAGTCTAATCCCACTCTCCCCCTCACTCCCCCCACCCTTTAAAAAAACCACCCTGTCTAATCCCACTCTCCCCATCACTCCCCGCACCCTTTAATATTCCACCCAGTATAATCCCACTCTCCGCATCATTGCACGCAACTTTTAATATTCCACACAATCTAATCCCAATCTCACCCTCACTCCCCGCACCCTTTAATATCCCACCCAGTCTAATCCTACTCTCCCCCTCACTCCCGACACCCTGTAATATCCCACCCAGTCTAATTCCACTCTCCACCTCACTCCCCACACCCTTTAATATCCCACCCAGTCTAATTCCACTCTCCACCTCACTCCCCACACCCTTTAATATCCCACCCAGTCTAATCCCACTCTCCCCCTTCACCCTTTAATATGCCATCCAGTCTAATCCCACTCTCCCCCTCACTCGCCGCACCCTTTAATATTCCACCTAGTCTAATCCCACTCTCCCCCTCATTCCCCGCAACCTTTAATATTCCACCCAATCTAATCCTACTCTCGCCCTCAATCCCCGCAACCTTTAATATCCCACACAGTCTATTCCTACTCTCCCACTCACTCCCCGCATCCTTTAATAGCCCACCCAGTCTAACCCCACTCTCTCCCTCACTCGCCACACCCTTTAATATACCACCCAGTCTAATTCCACTCTCCCCCTCACTCCCCACACCCTTTAATATCCCACCCAGTCTAATCCCACTCTCCCCCTCACTCCCCATGCCCTTTAATATCCCATCCAGTCTAATCCCACTCTCCCCTTCACTCCCCACACCCTTTAATATCCCACCCAGACAAATCCCAATCTCCCCATCAGTCGCCACACCCTTTAATATACCACCCAGTCGAATTCCACTCTCCCCTTCACTCCCTGCACCCTTTAATATCCCACCCAGTCTAATTCCACTCGCCCCCTCACTCACCGCACCCTTCAATATGCCAACCAGACTAATCCCACTCTCCCCTCTCACCCTTTAATATTCCACACAGTCTAATCCCACTCTCCCCCTCACTCCCCGCACCCTTTAATATTCCACAAAGTCTAATCCCACTCTCCCCGCACACTTCCCGCACCCTTTAATATTCCACCCAGTCTAATCCCACTCTCCCCCTCATTCCCCGCACCCTTTAATATCCCACCCAGTCTAATCGCACTTTCTCCCCTCAGTCCCTTCACCCTTTAATATCCCACCCAGTCTAATCCCACTCTCCCCCTCACCCTTTAATTCCCACACAGTCTAACCCACTCTCCCCCTCACTCCCAGCACCCTTTAATATCCCACCCAGTCTAATTACACTCTCCCTCTCACTAGCCACACCTTTTAATATCCCACCCAGTCAAACCCCACTCTCTCCCTCACTCACCACACCCTTTAATATACCACTCAGTCTAATCCCACACAACCCCTCCCTCCCACCCTTTAGTATCCCGCCCAGCCTAATCCCACTCTCCCCCTCACTCCCCATGCCCTTTAATATCCCATCCAGTCTAATCCCACTCTCCCCTTCACTCCCCACACCCTTTAATATCCCACCCAGACAAATCCCAATCTCCCCATCAGTCGCCACACCCTTTAATATACCACCCAGTCGAATTCCACTCTCCCCCTCACTCCCTGCACCCTTTAATATCCCACCCAGTCTAATTCCACTCGCCCCCTCACTCACCGCACCCTTCAATATGCCAACCAGACTAATCCCACTCTCCCCTCTCACCCTTTAATATTCCACACAGTCTAATCCCACTCTCCCTCTCACTCCCCGCACCCTTTAATATTCCACACAGTCTAATCCCACTCTCCCCGCACACTTCCCGCACCCTTTAATATTCCACCCAGTCTAATCCCACTCTCCCCCTCATTCCCCGCACCCTTTAATATCCCACCCAGTCTAATCGCACTCTCTCCCCTCAGTCCCTTCACCCTTTAAATCCCACACAGTCTAATCCCACTCTCACCCTCACTCTTTAATATCCCACCCAGTCTAATCCCACTTTCCCACTCACTCCCCGCACGCATTAATATCCCACCTAGTCTAATCGCACTCTCCCCCTCACTAGGGACACCCTTTAATATCCCACCCAGTCTAATCACACTCTCTCCCTCACTAGCCACACCCGTTAATATACCACCCAGTCTAATCCCACTCTCCCCCTCACTCCACCACCATTTAATATCCCGCCCAGTCTAATCCCACTCTCCCCCACACTCCCCACACCCTTTAATATCCCACCCAGTCTAATCCCACTTTCCCCCTCACTCCCCACACCCTTTAATATCCCACCCAGACTAATCCCACTCTCCCCATTGCTCCCCACACCCTTAAGTATCCCAACCAGACTAATCCCACTCTCCGCCCTCACCCTTTAATATTCCACCCAGTCTAATCCCACTCTCCCCCCTCACTCCCCCACCATTTAATATCCTGCCCAGTCTAATCCCACTCTCCCCCTCACTCCCCACACTCTTTAATATCCCACCCAGTCTAATCCCACTCTCCCCCTCACTCCCCCACCATTTAATATCCTGCCCAGTCTAATCCCACTCTCCCCCTCACTCCCCACACTCTTTAATATCCCACCCAGTCTAATCCCACTCTCCCACTCACTCCCCGCACCCTTTAATATCCCACCAAGTCTAATCCCACTCTCCCCCTCACTCCCCCCACCTTTTAATATCCCAGTCTAATCCGAATCTACCCCCCCTCACTCCCCACACTCTTTAATGTTCCACCCAGTCTAATCCCACTCTCCCGTCATTCCCCGCACTTTTTAATATCCCACCCAGTCTAATCCCAATCTCCCCCTCACTAGCCACACCCTTTAATATCCCACAATGTCCAATCCCACTCACCCCCTCACTCTTTAATATCCCACACAGTCTAATCCCACTCTCCCCATCACTCCCCGCACCCATTAATATCCCACCCAGTCTAATCCCACTCTCCCCCTCACACTTTAATATCCCACCCAGTCTAATCCCACTCTCCCCCTCACTTCCCACATTCTCTAATATCCCACACAGTCAAATCCCACTCTCCCCCTCACTCCCAGCACCCTTTCTTATCCCACCCAGTCTAAACCCCCTCTCCCCCTCACCCTTGAATACCCCACCCAGTCAAATCCCACTCTCCCCCTCACTCCACACACCCTTTAATATCCCACCCAGGCTAATCCCACTCTCCCCCTCACACTTTACTATCCCACCCAGTCTAATCCCACTCTCTCCCTCACTCCCCGCATTCTTTAATATCCCACCCAGTCTAATCCCACTCTCGCCCTCACTTACCACACCCTTTAATATCCCACACAGTCTAATCTCACTCTCCCTCTCACTGCCAGCACCCTTTAATAACCCACCCAGTCTAATCCCACTCACCCCCTCACCCTTTAATATCCCACCCAGTCTAATCCTACTTTCCCACTCACTCCCCGCACACTTTAATATCCCACCCAGTCTAATCCCAATCACCCCCTCACTAGCCACACCCTTTAATATCCCACACAGTCTAATCCCACTCTCCCCCTCACTCCCCACACCCTTTAATATCCCACCCAGTCTAATCCCACTCTCCCACTCACTCCCTGCACCCTATAATATCCCAACCAGTGTAATCACATTCTCCCCCCTCACTCCCCGCACCCTTTAATATTCCACCCAATCTAAACCCACTCTCCCCCTCACTCCACGCACCCTTTAATATCCCACTCAGTGTAATCCCTCTTTGCCCCTCACTCCCCGGACCCTTTAATATCCCACACAGTCTAACCCCAATCTCGCCCTCACTGGCCACACCCTTATATATCCCACACAGTCTAGTCCCACTCTCCCTCTAACACCTCACACCCATTAATATCCCTCACAGTCCAATCCCACTCTCCCCCTCACTCCCCGCACCCTTCAATATCCCACCCAGTCTAATCCCACTCTCCCCCTCACCCTTTAAATCCCACCCAGTCTAATCCCACTCTCCCCCTCACTCCCCGCACCCATTAATATCCCACCTAGTCTAATCCCACTCTCTCCCTCACTAGCCACACCCGTTAATATACCACCCAGTCTAATCCCACTCTCCCCCTCACTCCCCCACCATTTAATATCCCACCCAGTCTAATCCCACTTTCCCCCTCACTCCCCACACCCTTTAATATCCCACCCAGACTAATCCCACTCTCCCCATCGTTCCCCACACCCTGAAATATCCCAACCAGACTAATCCCACTCTCCGCCCTCACCCTTTAATATTCCACCCAGTCTAATCCCACTCTCCGCCTCATTGCCCGTAACCTTTAATATTCCAACCAATCTAATCCCACTCTCCCCCTCACTCCCCACACTCTTTAATATCCCACCAAGTCTAATCCCACTCTCCCCCTCACTTCCCACATCCTTTAATATCCCACACAGTCTAATCCCACTCTCCCCCTCACTCCCAGCACCCTTTCTTATCCCACCCAGTCTAATCCCACTCTCCCCTTCACAATTTAATATCCCACCCAGTCTAATCCTACTTTCCCCCTCACTCCCCGCACCCTTTAATATCCCACACAGTCAAATGCCACACTCCACCTCACTCCACACACTCTTTAATATCCCACCCAATCTAATCCCACTCTCGCCCTCACTTACCACACCCTTTAATATCCCACCCAAACTAATCCCACTCACCCCATCACCCTTTAATATCCCACCCAGTCTAACTCTACTTTCCCCCTCACTCCCCACACTCTTTAATATCCCACCAAGTCTAATCCCACTCTCCCCCTCACTTCCCACACCCTTTAATATCCCACACAGTCTAATCCCACTCTCCCCCTCACTCTTTAATATCCCACCCAGTCTAATCCCACTCTCCCCCTCATTCTCCACACCCTTTAATATTCCACCCAATCTAATCCCACTCTCACCCTCACTCCCCGCATCCTTTAATATTCCACCCAATCTAAACCCACTCTCCCCCTCACTCCACGCACCCTTTAATATCCCACTCAGTGTAATCCCTCTTTGCCCCTCACTCCCCAGACCCTTTAATATCCCACCCAGTCTAACCCCAATCTCGCCCTCACTGGCCACACCCTGAAATATCCCACACAGTCTAGTCCCACTCTCCCTCTAACACCCCACACCCTTTAATATCCCTCACAGTCCAATCCCACTCTCCCCCTCACTCCCCACACCCTTCAATATCCCACCCAGTCTAATCCCACTCTCCCCCTCACCCTTTAAATCCCACACAGTCTAATCCCACTCTCACCCTCACTCTTTAATATCCCACCCAGTCTAATTGCACTCTCCCCCTCACTCTCCGCACCCATTAATATCCCACCTAGTCTAATCGCACTCTCCCCCTCACTAGGGACACCCTTTAATATCCCACCCAGTCTAATCCCACTCTCTCCCTCACTAGCCACACCCGTTAATATACCACCCAGTCTAATCCCACTCTCCCCCTCACTCCCCCACCATTTAATATCCCGCCCAGTCTAATCCCACTCTCCCCCACACTCCCCGCACCCTTTAATATCCCACCCAGTCTAATCCCACTCTCCCTCTAACACCCCACACACTTTAAAATCCCACCCAGTCTTGTCCCACTCTCCCTCTAACACCCCACACCCTTTAATATCCCACCCAGTCTAATCCCACTCTCTCCCCTCACTCCCTGCACCCTTTAATATCCCACACAGTCTAATCCCACTCTCCCACACACCCTTTAATATCCCACCCAGTCTAATCCCACTCTCCCCCCTCACTACCCGCACCCTTTAATATTCCACCCAGTCTAATCCTACTTTCCCCCTCACTCCCCGCACCCTTTAATAACCCACACAGTCTAATCCCACTCTCCCCCCTCACTACCCACACCCTTTAATATCCCACCCAGTCTAATCCCACTCTCCACCCTCACTCCCCACACCCTTTAATATCCCACACTGTCTAATCCCACTCTCCCCCTCACTCCCCATGCCCTTTAATATCCCATCCAGTCTAATCCCACTCTCCCCTTCACTCCCCACACCCTTTAATATCCCACCCAGACAAATCCCAATCTCCCCATCAGTCGCCACACCCTTTAATATACCACCCAGTCGAATTCCACTCTCCCCTTCACTCCCTGCACCCTTTAATATCCCACCCAGTCTAATTCCACTCGCCCCCTCACTCACCGCACCCTTCAATATGCCAACCAGACTAATCCCACTCTCCCCTCTCACCCTTTAATATTCCACACAGTCTAATCCCACTCTCCCCCTCACTCCCCGCACCCTTTAATATTCCACAAAGTCTAATCCCACTCTCCCCGCACACTTCCCGCACCCTTTAATATTCCACCCAGTCTAATCCCACTCTCCCCCTCATTCCCCGCACCCTTTAATATCCCACCCAGTCTAATCGCACTTTCTCCCCTCAGTCCCTTCACCCTTTAATATCCCACCCAGTCTAATCCCACTCTCCCCCTCACCCTTTAATTCCCACACAGTCTAACCCACTCTCCCCCTCACTCCCAGCACCCTTTAATATCCCACCCAGTCTAATTACACTCTCCCTCTCACTAGCCACACCTTTTAATATCCCACCCAGTCAAACCCCACTCTCTCCCTCACTCACCACACCCTTTAATATACCACTCAGTCTAATCCCACACAACCCCTCCCTCCCACCCTTTAGTATCCCGCCCAGCCTAATCCCACTCTCCCCCTCACTCCCCATGCCCTTTAATATCCCATCCAGTCTAATCCCACTCTCCCCTTCACTCCCCACACCCTTTAATATCCCACCCAGACAAATCCCAATCTCCCCATCAGTCGCCACACCCTTTAATATACCACCCAGTCGAATTCCACTCTCCCCCTCACTCCCTGCACCCTTTAATATCCCACCCAGTCTAATTCCACTCGCCCCCTCACTCACCGCACCCTTCAATATGCCAACCAGACTAATCCCACTCTCCCCTCTCACCCTTTAATATTCCACACAGTCTAATCCCACTCTCCCTCTCACTCCCCGCACCCTTTAATATTCCACACAGTCTAATCCCACTCTCCCCGCACACTTCCCGCACCCTTTAATATTCCACCCAGTCTAATCCCACTCTCCCCCTCATTCCCCGCACCCTTTAATATCCCACCCAGTCTAATCGCACTCTCTCCCCTCAGTCCCTTCACCCTTTAAATCCCACACAGTCTAATCCCACTCTCACCCTCACTCTTTAATATCCCACCCAGTCTAATCCCACTTTCCCACTCACTCCCCGCACGCATTAATATCCCACCTAGTCTAATCGCACTCTCCCCCTCACTAGGGACACCCTTTAATATCCCACCCAGTCTAATCACACTCTCTCCCTCACTAGCCACACCCGTTAATATACCACCCAGTCTAATCCCACTCTCCCCCTCACTCCACCACCATTTAATATCCCGCCCAGTCTAATCCCACTCTCCCCCACACTCCCCACACCCTTTAATATCCCACCCAGTCTAATCCCACTTTCCCCCTCACTCCCCACACCCTTTAATATCCCACCCAGACTAATCCCACTCTCCCCATTGCTCCCCACACCCTTAAGTATCCCAACCAGACTAATCCCACTCTCCGCCCTCACCCTTTAATATTCCACCCAGTCTAATCCCACTCTCCCCCCTCACTCCCCCACCATTTAATATCCTGCCCAGTCTAATCCCACTCTCCCCCTCACTCCCCACACTCTTTAATATCCCACCCAGTCTAATCCCACTCTCCCCCTCACTCCCCCACCATTTAATATCCTGCCCAGTCTAATCCCACTCTCCCCCTCACTCCCCACACTCTTTAATATCCCACCCAGTCTAATCCCACTCTCCCACTCACTCCCCGCACCCTTTAATATCCCACCAAGTCTAATCCCACTCTCCCCCTCACTCCCCCCACCTTTTAATATCCCAGTCTAATCCGAATCTACCCCCCCTCACTCCCCACACTCTTTAATGTTCCACCCAGTCTAATCCCACTCTCCCGTCATTCCCCGCACTTTTTAATATCCCACCCAGTCTAATCCCAATCTCCCCCTCACTAGCCACACCCTTTAATATCCCACAATGTCCAATCCCACTCACCCCCTCACTCTTTAATATCCCACACAGTCTAATCCCACTCTCCCCATCACTCCCCGCACCCATTAATATCCCACCCAGTCTAATCCCACTCTCCCCCTCACACTTTAATATCCCACCCAGTCTAATCCCACTCTCCCCCTCACTTCCCACATTCTCTAATATCCCACACAGTCAAATCCCACTCTCCCCCTCACTCCCAGCACCCTTTCTTATCCCACCCAGTCTAAACCCCCTCTCCCCCTCACCCTTGAATACCCCACCCAGTCAAATCCCACTCTCCCCCTCACTCCACACACCCTTTAATATCCCACCCAGGCTAATCCCACTCTCCCCCTCACACTTTACTATCCCACCCAGTCTAATCCCACTCTCTCCCTCACTCCCCGCATTCTTTAATATCCCACCCAGTCTAATCCCACTCTCGCCCTCACTTACCACACCCTTTAATATCCCACACAGTCTAATCTCACTCTCCCTCTCACTGCCAGCACCCTTTAATAACCCACCCAGTCTAATCCCACTCACCCCCTCACCCTTTAATATCCCACCCAGTCTAATCCTACTTTCCCACTCACTCCCCGCACACTTTAATATCCCACCCAGTCTAATCCCAATCACCCCCTCACTAGCCACACCCTTTAATATCCCACACAGTCTAATCCCACTCTCCCCCTCACTCCCCACACCCTTTAATATCCCACCCAGTCTAATCCCACTCTCCCACTCACTCCCTGCACCCTATAATATCCCAACCAGTGTAATCACATTCTCCCCCCTCACTCCCCGCACCCTTTAATATTCCACCCAATCTAAACCCACTCTCCCCCTCACTCCACGCACCCTTTAATATCCCACTCAGTGTAATCCCTCTTTGCCCCTCACTCCCCGGACCCTTTAATATCCCACACAGTCTAACCCCAATCTCGCCCTCACTGGCCACACCCTTATATATCCCACACAGTCTAGTCCCACTCTCCCTCTAACACCTCACACCCATTAATATCCCTCACAGTCCAATCCCACTCTCCCCCTCACTCCCCGCACCCTTCAATATCCCACCCAGTCTAATCCCACTCTCCCCCTCACCCTTTAAATCCCACCCAGTCTAATCCCACTCTCCCCCTCACTCCCCGCACCCATTAATATCCCACCTAGTCTAATCCCACTCTCTCCCTCACTAGCCACACCCGTTAATATACCACCCAGTCTAATCCCACTCTCCCCCTCACTCCCCCACCATTTAATATCCCACCCAGTCTAATCCCACTTTCCCCCTCACTCCCCACACCCTTTAATATCCCACCCAGACTAATCCCACTCTCCCCATCGTTCCCCACACCCTGAAATATCCCAACCAGACTAATCCCACTCTCCGCCCTCACCCTTTAATATTCCACCCAGTCTAATCCCACTCTCCGCCTCATTGCCCGTAACCTTTAATATTCCAACCAATCTAATCCCACTCTCCCCCTCACTCCCCACACTCTTTAATATCCCACCAAGTCTAATCCCACTCTCCCCCTCACTTCCCACATCCTTTAATATCCCACACAGTCTAATCCCACTCTCCCCCTCACTCCCAGCACCCTTTCTTATCCCACCCAGTCTAATCCCACTCTCCCCTTCACAATTTAATATCCCACCCAGTCTAATCCTACTTTCCCCCTCACTCCCCGCACCCTTTAATATCCCACACAGTCAAATGCCACACTCCACCTCACTCCACACACTCTTTAATATCCCACCCAATCTAATCCCACTCTCGCCCTCACTTACCACACCCTTTAATATCCCACCCAAACTAATCCCACTCACCCCATCACCCTTTAATATCCCACCCAGTCTAACTCTACTTTCCCCCTCACTCCCCACACTCTTTAATATCCCACCAAGTCTAATCCCACTCTCCCCCTCACTTCCCACACCCTTTAATATCCCACACAGTCTAATCCCACTCTCCCCCTCACTCTTTAATATCCCACCCAGTCTAATCCCACTCTCCCCCTCATTCTCCACACCCTTTAATATTCCACCCAATCTAATCCCACTCTCACCCTCACTCCCCGCATCCTTTAATATTCCACCCAATCTAAACCCACTCTCCCCCTCACTCCACGCACCCTTTAATATCCCACTCAGTGTAATCCCTCTTTGCCCCTCACTCCCCAGACCCTTTAATATCCCACCCAGTCTAACCCCAATCTCGCCCTCACTGGCCACACCCTGAAATATCCCACACAGTCTAGTCCCACTCTCCCTCTAACACCCCACACCCTTTAATATCCCTCACAGTCCAATCCCACTCTCCCCCTCACTCCCCACACCCTTCAATATCCCACCCAGTCTAATCCCACTCTCCCCCTCACCCTTTAAATCCCACACAGTCTAATCCCACTCTCACCCTCACTCTTTAATATCCCACCCAGTCTAATTGCACTCTCCCCCTCACTCTCCGCACCCATTAATATCCCACCTAGTCTAATCGCACTCTCCCCCTCACTAGGGACACCCTTTAATATCCCACCCAGTCTAATCCCACTCTCTCCCTCACTAGCCACACCCGTTAATATACCACCCAGTCTAATCCCACTCTCCCCCTCACTCCCCCACCATTTAATATCCCGCCCAGTCTAATCCCACTCTCCCCCACACTCCCCGCACCCTTTAATATCCCACCCAGTCTAATCCCACTCTCCCTCTAACACCCCACACACTTTAAAATCCCACCCAGTCTTGTCCCACTCTCCCTCTAACACCCCACACCCTTTAATATCCCACCCAGTCTAATCCCACTCTCTCCCCTCACTCCCTGCACCCTTTAATATCCCACACAGTCTAATCCCACTCTCCCACACACCCTTTAATATCCCACCCAGTCTAATCCCACTCTCCCCCCTCACTACCCGCACCCTTTAATATTCCACCCAGTCTAATCCTACTTTCCCCCTCAATCCCCGCACCCTTTAATAACCCACACAGTCTAATCCCACTCTCCCCCCTCACTACCCACACCCTTTAATATCCCACCCAGTCTAATCCCACTCTCCACCCTCACTCCCCGCACCCTTTAATATCCCACACTGTCTAATCCCACTCTCCCCCTCAACTTTTAATATCCCACCCAGTCTAATCCTACTTTCCCCCTCACTCCCCGCACCCTTTAATATCCCACCCAGTCTAATCCCAATCTCCCCCTCACTAGCCACACCCTTTAATATCCCACACAGTCAAATCCCACTCTCCCCTCACTCTTTAATATCCTACCCAGTCTAATCCCACTCTCCCCCTCACTCCCCGCACTCTTTAATATCCTATCCAGTCTAAACCCACTACCCCCTCACTCCCCGCACCCTTTAATATCCCACCCAGTCTAATCCCACTCTCCCTCTAACACCCCAAACCCTTTAAAATCCCACCCAGTCTTATCCCACTCTCCCTCTAACACCCCACACCCTTTAATATCTCACCCAGTCTAATCCCACTCTCTCCCCTCATTCCCTGCACCCTTTAATATGCCACCCAGTCTAATCCCACTCTCGCTCTAACACCCCACACCCCTTAATATCCCACACAGTCCAATCCCACTCTCCCCCTCACTCCCCGCACCCTTCAATATCCCACCCAGTCTAATCCCACTCTCCCCCTCACCCTTTAAATCCCACACAGTCTAATCCCACTCTGACTCTCACTCTGTAATATCCCACCGAGTCTAATCCCACTCTCCACATTACTCCCCACGCCGTTTAATATCCCACTCAGTCTAATTGCACACTCCCCCTCACTCCCCGCACCCTTTAATATCCCACCTAGTCTAATCGCACTCTCCACCTCACTAGGGACACCCTTTAATATCCCACCCAGTCTAAGCCCACTCTCTCCCACACTCGCCACATCCATTAATATCCCACACAGTCTAATCCCACTCTCTCCCTCACTCCCCACACCCTTTAATATCCCACCCAGTCTAATCACACTCTCCCTCCAACACCCCACACCCTTTAATATCCCACACAGTCTAATCCCACTCTCCCACACACCCTTTAATATCCCACCCAGTCTAATCCCACTCTCCCCCCTCACTACCCGCACCCTTTAATATTCCACCCAGTCTAATCCTACTTTCCCCCTCACTCCCCGCACCCTTTAATAACCCACACAGTCTAATCCCACTCTCCCCCCTCACTACCCACACCCTTTAATATCCCACCCAGTCTAATCCCACTCTCCACCCTCACTCCCCGCACCCTTTAATATCCCACACTGTCTAATCCCACTCTCCCCCTCAACTTTTAATATCCCACCCAGTCTAATCCTACTTTCCCCCTCACTCCCCGCACCCTTTAATATCCCACCCAGTCTAATCCCAATCTCCCCCTCACTAGCCACACCCTTTAATATCCCACACAGTCAAATCCCACTCTCCCCTCACTCTTTAATATCCTACCCAGTCTAATCCCACTCTCCCCCTCACTCCCCGCACTCTTTAATATCCTATCCAGTCTAAACCCACTACCCCCCTCACTCCCCGCACCCTTTAATATCCCACCCAGTCTAATCCCACTCTCCCTCTAACACCCCAAACCCTTTAAAATCCCACCCAGTCTTATCCCACTCTCCCTCTAACACCCCACACCCTTTAATATCTCACCCAGTCCAATCCCACTCTCTCCCCTCATTCCCTGCACCCTTTAATATGCCACCCAGTCTAATCCCACTCTCGCTCTAACACCCCACACCCCTTAATATCCCACACAGTCCAATCCCACTCTCCCCCTCACTCCCCGCACCCTTCAATATCCCACCCAGTCTAATCCCACTCTCCCCCTCACCCTTTAAATCCCACACAGTCTAATCCCACTCTGACTCTCACTCTGTAATATCCCACCGAGTCTAATCCCACTCTCCCCCTTACTCCCCACGCCGTTTAATATCCCACTCAGTCTAATTGCACACTCCCCCTCACTCCCCGCACCCTTTAATATCCCACCTAGTCTAATCGCACTCTCCACCTCACTAGGGACACCCTTTAATATCCCACCCAGTCTAAGCCCACTCTCTCCCACACTCGCCACATCCATTAATATCCCACACAGTCTAATCCCACTCTCTCCCTCACTCGCCACACCCTTTAATATCACCCAGTCTAATCCCACACTCCCCCTCCCTCCCCCACCATTTAGTAACCCGCCCAGCCTAATCCAACTCTCCCCCTCACTCCACTCACCCTTAAATATCCCACCCAGTCTAATCCCACTCTCCCCTTCACACCCACACCCGTTTAATATCCCACCCAGACTAATCCCACTCTCCCCCTCGCTCCCCACACCCTTAAATATCCCACCCAGACTAATCCCACTCACCCCCTCATCCTTTAATATACCATCCAGTCTAATCCCACTCTCCCCCTCACTCGCCGCACCCTTTAATATACCACCCAGTCTAATTCCACTCTCCCCATCACTCCCCGCACCCTTTAACATTCCATCAGTCTAATCCCAGTTTCCCCCTCACTCCCCGCACACTTTAATATCCCTCCAAGTCAAATCCCACTCTCCCCTCACTCTTTAATATCCACACAGTCTAATTTCACTCTCCCCATCACTCCCCGCACCCTTTAATATCACACCCAGTCGAATCGCACTCTCTCCCTTCACTCTTTAATATCCAACCCAGTCCATTCCCACTCTCCCTCTAAGACCCCACACCCTTTAATATCCCACCCAGTCTAATCCCACACTCCCACTCACTCCCCGCACCCTTCAATATCCCAACACAGTCTAATCCCACACTCCCCCTGACTCCCCCACCCTTTAATATCCCGCACTGCCTAACCCACTCTCGTCCTCCCTCCCCACACCCTTTAATATTCCACCCAGTCTAATCCCACGCTCCCCGTCACTCCCCGCACACTTAAAAAAACCCACCCTGTCAAATCCCACTCTCCCTTTCACTCCCCACACCCTTTAATATCCCACCCAGACTAATCCCACTCTCCCCATCGCTCCCCACACCCTTAAATATCCCAAACTAATCCCATTCTCCCCCCCCACCCTTTAATATCTCGCCCATCCTAATCCCACTCTCCCCCTCACTCCCCACACCCTTTAATATTCAACCCAGTCTAATCCCACTCTCCCCCTCACTCCCCCCACCCTTTAAAAAAACCACCCTGTCTAATCCCACTCTCAATTTCACTCCCCGCACCCTTTAATATTCCACCCAGTATAATCCCACTCTCCGCATCATTGCACGCAACCTTTAATATTCCACACAATCTAATCCCAATCTCACCCTCACTCCCCGCACCCTTTAATATCCCACCCAGTCTAATCCTACTCTCCCCCTCACTCCCGACACCCTGTAATATCCCACCCAGTCTAATTCCACTCTCCACCTCACTCCCCACACCCTTTAATATCCCACCCAGTCTAATCCCACTCTCCCCCTTCACCCTTTAATATGCCATCCAGTCTAATCCCACTCTCCCCCTCACTCGCCGCACCCTTTAATATTCCACCTAGTCTAATCCCACTCTCCCCCTCATTCCCCGCAACCTTTAATATTCCACCCAATCTAATCCTACTCTCGCCCTCAATCCCCGCAACCTTTAATATCCCACACAGTCTATTCCTACTCTCCCACTCACTCCCCGCATCCTTTAATAGCCCACCCAGTCTAACCCCACTCTCTCCCTCACTCGCCACACCCTTTAATATACCACCCAGTCTAATTCCACTCTCCCCCTCACTCCCCACACCCTTTAATATCCCACCCAGTCTAATCCCACTCTCCCCCTCACTCCCCATGCCCTTTAATATCCCATCCAGTCTAATCCCACTCTCCCCTTCACTCCCCACACCCTTTAATATCCCACCCAGACAAATCCCAATCTCCCCATCAGTCGCCACACCCTTTAATATACCACCCAGTCGAATTCCACTCTCCCCCTCACTCCCTGCACCCTTTAATATCCCACCCAGTCTAATTCCACTCGCCCCCTCACTCACCGCACCCTTCAATATGCCAACCAGACTAATCCCACTCTCCCCTCTCACCCTTTAATATTCCACACAGTCTAATCCCACTCTCACACTCACTCCCCGCACCCTTTAATATTCCACAAAGTCTAATCCCACTCTCCCCGCACACTTCCCGCACCCTTTAATATTCCACCCAGTCTAATCCCACTCTCCCCCTCATTCCCCACACCCTTTAATATCCCACCCAGTCTAATCGCACTCTCTCCCCTCAGTCCCTTCACCCTTTAATATCCCACCCAGTCTAATCCCACTCTCCCCCTCACCCTTTAATTCCCACACAGTCTAACCCACTCTCCCCCTCACTCCCAGCACCCTTTAATATCCCACCCAGTCTAATTACACTCTCCCTCTCACTAGCCACACCTTTTAATATCCCAACCAGTCAAACCCCACTCTCTCCCTCACTCACCACACCCTTTAATATACCACTCAGTCTAATCCCACACAACCCCTCCCACCCTTTAGTATCCCGCCCAGCCTAATCCCACTCTCCCCCTCATTCCCCATGCCCTTTAATATCCCATCCAGTCTAATCCCACTCTCCCCTTCACTCGCCGCACGCATTAATATCCCACCTAGTCTAATCGCACTCTCCCCCTCACTAGGGACACCCTTTAATATCCCACCCAGTCTAATCACACTCTCTCCCTCACTAGCCACACCCGTTAATATACCACCCAGTCTAATCCCACTCTCCCCCTCACTCCCCCACCATTTAATATCCCGCCCAGTCTAATCCCACTCTCCCCCACACTCCCCACACCCTTTAATATCCCACCCAGTCTAATCCCACTTTCCCCCTCACTCCCCACACCCTTTAATATCCCACCCAGACTAATCCCACTCTCCCCATTGCTCCCCACACCCTTAAATATCCCAACCAGACTAATCCCACTCTCCGCCCTCACCCTTTAATATTCCACCCAGTCTAATCCCACTCTCCCCCCTCACTCCCCCACCATTTAATATCCTGCCCAGTCTAATCCCACTCTCCCCCTCACTCCCCACACTCTTTAATATCCCACCCAGTCTAATCCCACTCTCCCCCTCACTCCCCCACCATTTAATATCCTGCCCAGTCTAATCCCACTCTCCCCCTCACTCCCCACACTCTTTAATATCCCACCCAGTCTAATCCCACTCTCCCACTCACTCCCCGCACCCTTTAATATCCCACCAAGTCTAATCCCACTCTCCCCCTCACTCCCCCCACCTTTTAATATCCCAGTCTAATCCGAATCTACCCCCCCTCACTCCCCACACTCTTTAATGTTCCACCCAGTCTAATCCCACTCTCCCGTCATTCCCCGCACTTTTTAATATCCCACCCAGTCTAATCCCAATCTCCCCCTCACTAGCCACACCCTTTAATATCCCACAATGTCCAATCCCACTCACCCCCTCACTCTTTAATATCCCACACAGTCTAATCCCACTCTCCCCATCACTCCCCGCACCCATTAATATCCCACCCAGTCTAATCCCACTCTCCCCCTCACACTTTAATATCCCACCCAGTCTAATCCCACTCTCCCCCTCACTTCCCACATTCTCTAATATCCCACACAGTCAAATCCCACTCTCCCCCTCACTCCCAGCACCCTTTCTTATCCCACCCAGTCTAAACCCCCTCTCCCCCTCACCCTTGAATACCCCACCCAGTCAAATCCCACTCTCCCCCTCACTCCACACACCCTTTAATATCCCACCCAGGCTAATCCCACTCTCCCCCTCACACTTTACTATCCCACCCAGTCTAATCCCACTCTCTCCCTCACTCCCCGCATTCTTTAATATCCCACCCAGTCTAATCCCACTCTCGCCCTCACTTACCACACCCTTTAATATCCCACACAGTCTAATCTCACTCTCCCTCTCACTGCCAGCACCCTTTAATAACCCACCCAGTCTAATCCCACTCACCCCCTCACCCTTTAATATCCCACCCAGTCTAATCCTACTTTCCCACTCACTCCCCGCACACTTTAATATCCCACCCAGTCTAATCCCAATCACCCCCTCACTAGCCACACCCTTTAATATCCCACACAGTCTAATCCCACTCTCCCCCTCACTCCCCACACCCTTTAATATCCCACCCAGTCTAATCCCACTCTCCCACTCACTCCCTGCACCCTATAATATCCCAACCAGTGTAATCACATTCTCCCCCCTCACTCCCCGCACCCTTTAATATTCCACCCAATCTAAACCCACTCTCCCCCTCACTCCACACACCCTTTAATATCCCACTCAGTGTAATCCCTCTTTGCCCCTCACTCCCCGGACCCTTTAATATCCCACACAGTCTAACCCCAATCTCGCCCTCACTGGCCACACCCTTATATATCCCACACAGTCTAGTCCCACTCTCCCTCTAACACCTCACACCCATTAATATCCCTCACAGTCCAATCCCACTCTCCCCCTCACTCCCCGCACCCTTCAATATCCCACCCAGTCTAATCCCACTCTCCCCCTCACCCTTTAAATCCCACCCAGTCTAATCCCACTCTCCCCCTCACTCCCCGCACCCATTAATATCCCACCTAGTCTAATCCCACTCTCTCCCTCACTAGCCACACCCGTTAATATACCACCCAGTCTAATCCCACTCTCCCCCTCACTCCCCCACCATTTAATATCCCACCCAGTCTAATCCCACTTTCCCCCTCACTCCCCACACCCTTTAATATCCCACCCAGACTAATCCCACTCTCCCCATCGTTCCCCACACCCTGAAATATCCCAACCAGACTAATCCCACTCTCCGCCCTCACCCTTTAATATTCCACCCAGTCTAATCCCACTCTCCGCCTCATTGCCCGTAACCTTTAATATTCCAACCAATCTAATCCCACTCTCCCCCTCACTCCCCACACTCTTTAATATCCCACCAAGTCTAATCCCACTCTCCCCCTCACTTCCCACATCCTTTAATATTCCACAAAGTCTAATCCCACTCTCCCTGCACACTTCCCGCACCCTTTAATATTCCACCCAGTCTAATCCCACTCTCCCCCTCATTCCCCACACCCTTTAATATCCCACCCAGTCTAATCGCACTCTCTCCCCTCAGTCCCTTCACCCTTTAATATCCCACCCAGTCTAATCCCACTCTCCCCCTCACCCTTTAATTCCCACACAGTCTAACCCACTCTCCCCCTCACTCCCAGCACCCTTTAATATCCCACCCAGTCTAATTACACTCTCCCTCTCACTAGCCACACCTTTTAATATCCCAACCAGTCAAACCCCACTCTCTCCCTCACTCACCACACCCTTTAATATACCACTCAGTCTAATCCCACACAACCCCTCCCACCCTTTAGTATCCCGCCCAGCCTAATCCCACTCTCCCACTCACTCCCCGCACCCTTTAATATCCCACCAAGTCTAATCCCACTCTCCCCCTCACTCCCCCCACCTTTTAATATCCCAGTCTAATCCGAATCTACCCCCCCTCACTCCCCACACTCTTTAATGTTCCACCCAGTCTAATCCCACTCTCCCGTCATTCCCCGCACTTTTTAATATCCCACCCAGTCTAATCCCAATCTCCCCCTCACTAGCCACACCCTTTAATATCCCACAATGTCCAATCCCACTCACCCCCTCACTCTTTAATATCCCACACAGTCTAATCCCACTCTCCCCATCACTCCCCGCACCCATTAATATCCCACCCAGTCTAATCCCACTCTCCCCCTCACACTTTAATATCCCACCCAGTCTAATCCCACTCTCCCCCTCACTTCCCACATTCTCTAATATCCCACACAGTCAAATCCCACTCTCCCCCTCACTCCCAGCACCCTTTCTTATCCCACCCAGTCTAAACCCCCTCTCCCCCTCACCCTTGAATACCCCACCCAGTCAAATCCCACTCTCCCCCTCACTCCACACACCCTTTAATATCCCACCCAGGCTAATCCCACTCTCCCCCTCACACTTTACTATCCCACCCAGTCTAATCCCACTCTCTCCCTCACTCCCCGCATTCTTTAATATCCCACCCAGTCTAATCCCACTCTCGCCCTCACTTACCACACCCTTTAATATCCCACACAGTCTAATCTCACTCTCCCTCTCACTGCCAGCACCCTTTAATAACCCACCCAGTCTAATCCCACTCACCCCCTCACCCTTTAATATCCCACCCAGTCTAATCCTACTTTCCCACTCACTCCCCGCACACTTTAATATCCCACCCAGTCTAATCCCAATCACCCCCTCACTAGCCACACCCTTTAATATCCCACACAGTCTAATCCCACTCTCCCCCTCACTCCCCACACCCTTTAATATCCCACCCAGTCTAATCCCACTCTCCCACTCACTCCCTGCACCCTATAATATCCCAACCAGTGTAATCACATTCTCCCCCCTCACTCCCCGCACCCTTTAATATTCCACCCAATCTAAACCCACTCTCCCCCTCACTCCACGCACCCTTTAATATCCCACTCAGTGTAATCCCTCTTTGCCCCTCACTCCCCGGACCCTTTAATATCCCACACAGTCTAACCCCAATCTCGCCCTCACTGGCCACACCCTTATATATCCCACACAGTCTAGTCCCACTCTCCCTCTAACACCTCACACCCATTAATATCCCTCACAGTCCAATCCCACTCTCCCCCTCACTCCCCGCACCCTTCAATATCCCACCCAGTCTAATCCCACTCTCCCCCTCACCCTTTAAATCCCACCCAGTCTAATCCCACTCTCCCCCTCACTCCCCGCACCCATTAATATCCCACCTAGTCTAATCCCACTCTCTCCCTCACTAGCCACACCCGTTAATATACCACCCAGTCTAATCCCACTCTCCCCCTCACTCCCCCACCATTTAATATCCCACCCAGTCTAATCCCACTTTCCCCCTCACTCCCCACACCCTTTAATATCCCACCCAGACTAATCCCACTCTCCCCATCGTTCCCCACACCCTGAAATATCCCAACCAGACTAATCCCACTCTCCGCCCTCACCCTTTAATATTCCACCCAGTCTAATCCCACTCTCCGCCTCATTGCCCGTAACCTTTAATATTCCAACCAATCTAATCCCACTCTCCCCCTCACTCCCCACACTCTTTAATATCCCACCAAGTCTAATCCCACTCTCCCCCTCACTTCCCACATCCTTTAATATCCCACACAGTCTAATCCCACTCTCCCCCTCACTCCCAGCACCCTTTCTTATCCCACCCAGTCTAATCCCACTCTCCCCTTCACAATTTAATATCCCACCCAGTCTAATCCTACTTTCCCCCTCACTCCCCGCACCCTTTAATATCCCACACAGTCAAATGCCACACTCCACCTCACTCCACACACTCTTTAATATCCCACCCAATCTAATCCCACTCTCGCCCTCACTTACCACACCCTTTAATATCCCACCCAAACTAATCCCACTCACCCCATCACCCTTTAATATCCCACCCAGTCTAACTCTACTTTCCCCCTCACTCCCCACACTCTTTAATATCCCACCAAGTCTAATCCCACTCTCCCCCTCACTTCCCACACCCTTTAATATCCCACACAGTCTAATCCCACTCTCCCCCTCACTCTTTAATATCCCACCCAGTCTAATCCCACTCTCCCCCTCATTCTCCACACCCTTTAATATTCCACCCAATCTAATCCCACTCTCACCCTCACTCCCCGCATCCTTTAATATTCCACCCAATCTAAACCCACTCTCCCCCTCACTCCACGCACCCTTTAATATCCCACTCAGTGTAATCCCTCTTTGCCCCTCACTCCCCAGACCCTTTAATATCCCACCCAGTCTAACCCCAATCTCGCCCTCACTGGCCACACCCTGAAATATCCCACACAGTCTAGTCCCACTCTCCCTCTAACACCCCACACCCTTTAATATCCCTCACAGTCCAATCCCACTCTCCCCCTCACTCCCCACACCCTTCAATATCCCACCCAGTCTAATCCCACTCTCCCCCTCACCCTTTAAATCCCACACAGTCTAATCCCACTCTCACCCTCACTCTTTAATATCCCACCCAGTCTAATTGCACTCTCCCCCTCACTCTCCGCACCCATTAATATCCCACCTAGTCTAATCGCACTCTCCCCCTCACTAGGGACACCCTTTAATATCCCACCCAGTCTAATCCCACTCTCTCCCTCACTAGCCACACCCGTTAATATACCACCCAGTCTAATCCCACTCTCCCCCTCACTCCCCCACCATTTAATATCCCGCCCAGTCTAATCCCACTCTCCCCCACACTCCCCGCACCCTTTAATATCCCACCCAGTCTAATCCCACTCTCCCTCTAACACCCCACACACTTTAAAATCCCACCCAGTCTTGTCCCACTCTCCCTCTAACACCCCACACCCTTTAATATCCCACCCAGTCTAATCCCACTCTCTCCCCTCACTCCCTGCACCCTTTAATATCCCACACAGTCTAATCCCACTCTCCCACACACCCTTTAATATCCCACCCAGTCTAATCCCACTCTCCCCCCTCACTACCCGCACCCTTTAATATTCCACCCAGTCTAATCCTACTTTCCCCCTCAATCCCCGCACCCTTTAATAACCCACACAGTCTAATCCCACTCTCCCCCCTCACTACCCACACCCTTTAATATCCCACCCAGTCTAATCCCACTCTCCACCCTCACTCCCCGCACCCTTTAATATCCCACACTGTCTAATCCCACTCTCCCCCTCAACTTTTAATATCCCACCCAGTCTAATCCTACTTTCCCCCTCACTCCCCGCACCCTTTAATATCCCACACAGTCAAATCCCACTCTCCCCTCACTCTTTAATATCCTACCCAGTCTAATCCCACTCTCCCCCTCACTCCCCGCACTCTTTAATATCCTATCCAGTCTAAACCCACTACCCCCTCACTCCCCGCACCCTTTAATATCCCACCCAGTCTAATCCCACTCTCCCTCTAACACCCCAAACCCTTTAAAATCCCACCCAGTCTTATCCCACTCTCCCTCTAACACCCCACACCCTTTAATATCTCACCCAGTCTAATCCCACTCTCTCCCCTCATTCCCTGCACCCTTTAATATGCCACCCAGTCTAATCCCACTCTCGCTCTAACACCCCACACCCCTTAATATCCCACACAGTCCAATCCCACTCTCCCCCTCACTCCCCGCACCCTTCAATATCCCACCCAGTCTAATCCCACTCTCCCCCTCACCCTTTAAATCCCACACAGTCTAATCCCACTCTGACTCTCACTCTGTAATATCCCACCGAGTCTAATCCCACTCTCCACATTACTCCCCACGCCGTTTAATATCCCACTCAGTCTAATTGCACACTCCCCCTCACTCCCCGCACCCTTTAATATCCCACCTAGTCTAATCGCACTCTCCACCTCACTAGGGACACCCTTTAATATCCCACCCAGTCTAAGCCCACTCTCTCCCACACTCGCCACATCCATTAATATCCCACACAGTCTAATCCCACTCTCTCCCTCACTCCCCACACCCTTTAATATCCCACCCAGTCTAATCACACTCTCCCTCCAACACCCCACACCCTTTAATATCCCACACAGTCTAATCCCACTCTCCCACACACCCTTTAATATCCCACCCAGTCTAATCCCACTCTCCCCCCTCACTACCCGCACCCTTTAATATTCCACCCAGTCTAATCCTACTTTCCCCCTCACTCCCCGCACCCTTTAATAACCCACACAGTCTAATCCCACTCTCCCCCCTCACTACCCACACCCTTTAATATCCCACCCAGTCTAATCCCACTCTCCACCCTCACTCCCCGCACCCTTTAATATCCCACACTGTCTAATCCCACTCTCCCCCTCAACTTTTAATATCCCACCCAGTCTAATCCTACTTTCCCCCTCACTCCCCGCACCCTTTAATATCCCACCCAGTCTAATCCCAATCTCCCCCTCACTAGCCACACCCTTTAATATCCCACACAGTCAAATCCCACTCTCCCCTCACTCTTTAATATCCTACCCAGTCTAATCCCACTCTCCCCCTCACTCCCCGCACTCTTTAATATCCTATCCAGTCTAAACCCACTACCCCCTCACTCCCCGCACCCTTTAATATCCCACCCAGTCTAATCCCACTCTCCCTCTAACACCCCAAACCCTTTAAAATCCCACCCAGTCTTATCCCACTCTCCCTCTAACACCCCACACCCTTTAATATCTCACCCAGTCTAATCCCACTCTCTCCCCTCATTCCCTGCACCCTTTAATATGCCACCCAGTCTAATCCCACTCTCGCTCTAACACCCCACACCCCTTAATATCCCACACAGTCCAATCCCACTCTCCCCCTCACTCCCCGCACCCTTCAATATCCCACCCAGTCTAATCCCACTCTCCCCCTCACCCTTTAAATCCCACACAGTCTAATCCCACTCTGACTCTCACTCTGTAATATCCCACCGAGTCTAATCCCACTCTCCCCATTACTCCCCACGCCGTTTAATATCCCACTCAGTCTAATTGCACACTCCCCCTCACTCCCCGCACCCTTTAATATCCCACCTAGTCTAATCGCACTCTCCACCTCACTAGGGACACCCTTTAATATCCCACCCAGTCTAAGCCCACTCTCTCCCACACTCGCCACATCCATTAATATCCCACACAGTCTAATCCCACTCTCTCCCTCACTCCCCACACCCTTTAATATCCCACCCAGTCTAATCACACTCTCCCTCCAACACCCCACACCCTTTAATATCCCACACAGTCTAATCCCACTCTCCCACACACCCTTTAATATCCCACCCAGTCTAATCCCACTCTCCCCCCTCACTACCCGCACCCTTTAATATTCCACCCAGTCTAATCCTACTTTCCCCCTCACTCCCCGCACCCTTTAATAACCCACACAGTCTAATCCCACTCTCCCCCCTCACTACCCACACCCTTTAATATCCCACCCAGTCTAATCCCACTCTCCACCCTCACTCCCCGCACCCTTTAATATCCCACACTGTCTAATCCCACTCTCCCCCTCAACTTTTAATATCCCACCCAGTCTAATCCTACTTTCCCCCTCACTCCCCGCACCCTTTAATATCCCACCCAGTCTAATCCCAATCTCCCCCTCACTAGCCACACCCTTTAATATCCCACACAGTCAAATCCCACTCTCCCCTCACTCTTTAATATCCTACCCAGTCTAATCCCACTCTCCCCCTCACTCCCCGCACTCTTTAATATCCTATCCAGTCTAAACCCACTACCCCCCTCACTCCCCGCACCCTTTAATATCCCACCCAGTCTAATCCCACTCTCCCTCTAACACCCCAAACCCTTTAAAATCCCACCCAGTCTTATCCCACTCTCCCTCTAACACCCCACACCCTTTAATATCTCACCCAGTCCAATCCCACTCTCTCCCCTCATTCCCTGCACCCTTTAATATGCCACCCAGTCTAATCCCACTCTCGCTCTAACACCCCACACCCCTTAATATCCCACACAGTCCAATCCCACTCTCCCCCTCACTCCCCGCACCCTTCAATATCCCACCCAGTCTAATCCCACTCTCCCCCTCACCCTTTAAATCCCACACAGTCTAATCCCACACTGACTCTCACTCTGTAATATCCCACCGAGTCTAATCCCACTCTCCCCCTTACTCCCCACGCCGTTTAATATCCCACTCAGTCTAATTGCACACTCCCCCTCACTCCCCGCACCCTTTAATATCCCACCCAGTCTAATCCCAATCTCCCCCTCACTAGCCACACCCTTTAATATCCCACACAGTCAAATCCCACTCTCCCCTCACTCTTTAATATCCTACCCAGTCTAATCCCACTCTCCCCCTCACTCCCCGCACTCTTTAATATCCTATCCAGTCTAAACCCACTACCCCCCTCACTCCCCGCACCCTTTAATATCCCACCCAGTCTAATCCCACTCTCCCTCTAACACCCCAAACCCTTTAAAATCCCACCCAGTCTTATCCCACTCTCCCTCTAACACCCCACACCCTTTAATATCTCACCCAGTCCAATCCCACTCTCTCCCCTCATTCCCTGCACCCTTTAATATGCCACCCAGTCTAATCCCACTCTCGCTCTAACACCCCACACCCCTTAATATCCCACACAGTCCAATCCCACTCTCCCCCTCACTCCCCGCACCCTTCAATATCCCACCCAGTCTAATCCCACTCTCCCCCTCACCCTTTAAATCCCACACAGTCTAATCCCACACTGACTCTCACTCTGTAATATCCCACCGAGTCTAATCCCACTCTCCCCCTTACTCCCCACGCCGTTTAATATCCCACTCAGTCTAATTGCACACTCCCCCTCACTCCCCGCACCCTTTAATATCCCACCTAGTCTAATCGCACTCTCCACCTCACTAGGGACCCCCTTTAATATCCCACCCAGTCTAAGCCCACTCTCTCCCACACTCGCCACATCCATTAATATCCCACACAGTCTAATCCCACTCTCTCCCTCACTCGCCACACCCTTTATATCACCCAGTCTAATCCCACACTCCCCCTCCCTCCCCCACCATTTAGTAACCCGCCCAGCCTAATCCAACTCTCCCCCTCACTCCACTCACCCTTAAATATCCCACCCAGTCTAATCCCACTCTCCCCTTCACACCCACACCCGTTTAATATCCCACCCAGACTAATCCCACTCTCCCCCTCGCTCCCCACACCCTTAAATATCCCACCCAGACTAATCCCACTCACCCCCTCATCCTTTAATATACCATCCAGTCTAATCCCACTCTCCCCCTCACTCGCCGCACCCTTTAATATACCACCCAGTCTAATTCCACTCTCCCCATCACTCCCCGCACCCTTTAACATTCCATCAGTCTAATCCCAGTTTCCCCCTCACTCCCCGCACACTTTAATATCCCTCCAAGTCAAATCCCACTCTCCCCTCACTCTTTAATATCCACACAGTCTAATTTCACTCTCCCCATCACTCCCCGCACCCTTTAATATCACACCCAGTCGAATCGCACTCTCTCCCTTCACTCTTTAATATCCAACCCAGTCCATTCCCACTCTCCCTCTAAGACCCCACACCCTTTAATATCCCACCCAGTCTAATCCCACACTCCCACTCACTCCCCGCACCCTTCAATATCCCAACACAGTCTAATCCCACACTCCCCCTGACTCCCCCACCCTTTAATATCCCGCACTGCCTAATCCCACTCTCGTCCTCCCTCCCCACACCCTTTAATATTCCACCCAGTCTAATCCCACGCTCCCCGTCACTCCCCGCACACTTAAAAAAACCCACCCTGTCAAATCCCACTCTCCCTTTCACTCCCCACACCCTTTAATATCCCACCCAGACTAATCCCACTCTCCCCATCGCTCCCCACACCCTTAAATATCCCAAACTAATCCCATTCTCCCCCCCCACCCTTTAATATCTCGCCCATCCTAATCCCACTCTCCCCCTCACTCCCCACACCCTTTAATATTCAACCCAGTCTAATCCCACTCTCCCCCTCACTCCCCCCACCCTTTAAAAAAACCACCCTGTCTAATCCCACTCTCAATTTCACTCCCCGCACCCTTTAATATTCCACCCAGTATAATCCCACTCTCCGCATCATTGCACGCAACCTTTAATATTCCACACAATCTAATCCCAATCTCACCCTCACTCCCCGCACCCTTTAATATCCCACCCAGTCTAATCCTACTCTCCCCCTCACTCCCGACACCCTGTAATATCCCACCCAGTCTAATTCCACTCTCCACCTCACTCCCCACACCCTTTAATATCCCACCCAGTCTAATCCCACTCTCCCCCTTCACCCTTTAATATGCCATCCAGTCTAATCCCACTCTCCCCCTCACTCGCCGCACGCTTTAATATTCCACCTAGTCTAATCCCACTCTCCCCCTCATTCCCCGCAACCTTTAATATTCCACCCAATCTAATCCTACTCTCGCCCTCAATCCCCGCAACCTTTAATATCCCACACAGTCTATTCCTACTCTCCCACTCACTCCCCGCATCCTTTAATAGCCCACCCAGTCTAACCCCACTCTCTCCCTCACTCGCCACACCCTTTAATATACCACCCAGTCTAATCCCACTCTCCCCCTCACTCCCCACACCCTTTAATATTCAACCCAGTCTAATCCCACTCTCCCCCTCACTCCCCCCACCCTTTAAAAAAACCACCCTGTCTAATCCCACTCTCAATTTCACTCCCCGCACCCTTTAATATTCCACCCAGTATAATCCCACTCTCCGCATCATTGCACGCAACCTTTAATATTCCACACAATCTAATCCCAATCTCACCCTCACTCCCCGCACCCTTTAATATCCCACCCAGTCTAATCCTACTCTCCCCCTCACTCCCGACACCCTGTAATATCCCACCCAGTCTAATTCCACTCTCCACCTCACTCCCCACACCCTTTAATATCCCACCCAGTCTAATCCCACTCTCCCCCTTCACCCTTTAATATGCCATCCAGTCTAATCCCACTCTCCCCCTCACTCGCCGCACCCTTTAATATTCCACCTAGTCTAATCCCACTCTCCCCCTCATTCCCCGCAACCTTTAATATTCCACCCAATCTAATCCTACTCTCGCCCTCAATCCCCGCAACCTTTAATATCCCACACAGTCTATTCCTACTCTCCCACTCACTCCCCGCATCCTTTAATAGCCCACCCAGTCTAACCCCACTCTCTCCCTCACTCGCCACACCCTTTAATATACCACCCAGTCTAATCCCACTCTCCCCCTCACTCCCCACACCCTTTAATATTCAACCCAGTCTAATCCCACTCTCCCCCTCACTCCCCCCACCCTTTAAAAAAACCACCCTGTCTAATCCCACTCTCAATTTCACTCCCCGCACCCTTTAATATTCCACCCAGTATAATCCCACTCTCCGCATCATTGCACGCAACCTTTAATATTCCACACAATCTAATCCCAATCTCACCCTCACTCCCCGCACCCTTTAATATCCCACCCAGTCTAATCCTACTCTCCCCCTCACTCCCGACACCCTGTAATATCCCACCCAGTCTAATTCCACTCTCCACCTCACTCCCCACACCCTTTAATATCCCACCCAGTCTAATCCCACTCTCCCCCTTCACCCTTTAATATGCCATCCAGTCTAATCCCACTCTCCCCCTCACTCGCCGCACCCTTTAATATTCCACCTAGTCTAATCCCACTCTCCCCCTCATTCCCCGCAACCTTTAATATTCCACCCAATCTAATCCTACTCTCGCCCTCAATCCCCGCAACCTTTAATATCCCACACAGTCTATTCCTACTCTCCCACTCACTCCCCGCATCCTTTAATAGCCCACCCAGTCTAACCCCACTCTCTCCCTCACTCGCCACACCCTTTAATATACCACCCAGTCTAATTCCACTCTCCCCCTCACTCCCCACACCCTTTAATATCCCACCCAGTCTAATCCCACTCTCCCCCTCACTCCCCATGCCCTTTAATATCCCATCCAGTCTAATCCCACTCTCCCCTTCACTCCCCACACCCTTTAATATCCCACCCAGACAAATCCCAATCTCCCCATCAGTCGCCACACCCTTTAATATACCACCCAGTCGAATTCCACTCTCCCCCTCACTCCCTGCACCCTTTAATATCCCACCCAGTCTAATTCCACTCGCCCCCTCACTCACCGCACCCTTCAATATGCCAACCAGACTAATCCCACTCTCCCCTCTCACCCTTTAATATTCCACACAGTCTAATCCCACTCTCCCACTCACTCCCCGCACCCTTTAATATTCCACAAAGTCTAATCCCACTCTCCCCGCACACTTCCCGCACCCTTTAATATTCCACCCAGTCTAATCCCACTCTCCCCCTCATTCCCCACACCCTTTAATATCCCACCCAGTCTAATCGCACTCTCTCCCCTCAGTCCCTTCACCCTTTAATATCCCACCCAGTCTAATCCCACTCTCCCCCTCACCCTTTAATTCCCACACAGTCTAACCCACTCTCCCCCTCACTCCCAGCACCCTTTAATATCCCACCCAGTCTAATTACACTCTCCCTCTCACTAGCCACACCTTTTAATATCCCAACCAGGCAAACCCCACTCTCTCCCTCACTCACCACACCCTTTAATATACCACTCAGTCTAATCCCACACAACCCCTCCCACCCTTTAGTATCCCGCCCAGCCTAATCCCACTCTCCCCCTCACTCCCCATGCCCTTTAATATCCCATCCAGTCTAATCCCACTCTCCCCTTCACTCCCCGCACGCATTAATATCCCACCTAGTCTAATCGCACTCTCCCCCTCACTAGGGACACCCTTTAATATCCCACCCAGTCTAATCACTCTCTCCCTCACTAGCCACACCGGTTAATATACCACCCAGTCTAATCCCACTCTCCCCCTCACTCCCCCACCATTTAATATCCCGCCCAGTCTAATCCCACTCTCCCCCACACTCCCCACACCCTTTAATATCCCACCCAGTCTAATCCCACTTTCCCCCTCACTCCCCACACCCTTTAATATCCCACCCAGACTAATCCCACTCTCCCCATTGCTCCCCACACCCTTAAATATCCCAACCAGACTAATCCCACTCTCCGCCCTCACCCTTTAATATTCCACCCAGTCTAATCCCACTCTACCCCCTCACTCCCCCACCATTTAATATCCTGCCCAGTCTAATCCCACTCTCCCCCTCACTCCCCACACTCTTTAATATCCCACCCAGTCTAATCCCACTCTCCCCCTCACTCCCCCACCATTTAATATCCTGCCCAGTCTAATCCCACTCTCCCCCTCACTCCCCACACTCTTTAATATCCCACCCAGTCTAATCCCACTCTCCCACTCACTCCCCGCACCCTTTAATATCCCACCAAGTCTAATCCCACTCTCCCCCTCACTCCCCCCACCTTTTAATATCCCAGTCTAATCCGAATCTACCCCCCCCTCACTCCCCACACTCTTTAATGTTCCACCCAGTCTAATCCCACTCTCCCGTCATTCCCCGCACTTTTTAATATCCCACCCAGTCTAATCCCAATCTCCCCCTCACTAGCCACACCCTTTAATATCCCACAATGTCCAATCCCACTCACCCCCTCACTCTTTAATATCCCACACAGTCTAATCCCACTCTCCCCATCACTCCCCGCACCCATTAATATCCCACCCAGTCTAATCCCACTCTCCCCCTCACACTTTAATATCCCACCCAGTCTAATCCCACTCTCCCCCTCACTTCCCACATTCTCTAATATCCCACACAGTCAAATCCCACTCTCCCCCTCACTCCCAGCACCCTTTCTTATCCCACCCAGTCTAAACCCCCTCTCCCCCTCACCCTTGAATACCCCACCCAGTCAAATCCCACTCTCCCCCTCACTCCACACACCCTTTAATATCCCACCCAGGCTAATCCCACTCTCCCCCTCACACTTTACTATCCCACCCAGTCTAATCCCACTCTCTCCCTCACTCCCCGCATTCTTTAATATCCCACCCAGTCTAATCCCACTCTCGCCCTCACTTACCACACCCTTTAATATCCCACACAGTCTAATCTCACTCTCCCTCTCACTGCCAGCACCCTTTAATAACCCACCCAGTCTAATCCCACTCACCCCCTCACCCTTTAATATCCCACCCAGTCTAATCCTACTTTCCCACTCACTCCCCGCACACTTTAATATCCCACCCAGTCTAATCCCAATCACCCCCTCACTAGCCACACCCTTTAATATCCCACACAGTCTAATCCCACTCTCCCCCTCACTCCCCACACCCTTTAATATCCCACCCAGTCTAATCCCACTCTCCCACTCACTCCCTGCACCCTATAATATCCCAACCAGTGTAATCACATTCTCCCCCCTCACTCCCCGCACCCTTTAATATTCCACCCAATCTAAACCCACTCTCCCCCTCACTCCACGCACCCTTTAATATCCCACTCAGTGTAATCCCTCTTTGCCCCTCACTCCCCGGACCCTTTAATATCCCACACAGTCTAACCCCAATCTCGCCCTCACTGGCCACACCCTTATATATCCCACACAGTCTAGTCCCACTCTCCCTCTAACACCTCACACCCATTAATATCCCTCACAGTCCAATCCCACTCTCCCCCTCACTCCCCGCACCCTTCAATATCCCACCCAGTCTAATCCCACTCTCCCCCTCACCCTTTAAATCCCACCCAGTCTAATCCCACTCTCCCCCTCACTCCCCGCACCCATTAATATCCCACCTAGTCTAATCCCACTCTCTCCCTCACTAGCCACACCCGTTAATATACCACCCAGTCTAATCCCACTCTCCCCCTCACTCCCCCACCATTTAATATCCCACCCAGTCTAATCCCACTTTCCCCCTCACTCCCCACACCCTTTAATATCCCACCCAGACTAATCCCACTCTCCCCATCGTTCCCCACACCCTGAAATATCCCAACCAGACTAATCCCACTCTCCGCCCTCACCCTTTAATATTCCACCCAGTCTAATCCCACTCTCCGCCTCATTGCCCGTAACCTTTAATATTCCAACCAATCTAATCCCACTCTCCCCCTCACTCCCCACACTCTTTAATATCCCACCAAGTCTAATCCCACTCTCCCCCTCACTTCCCACATCCTTTAATATCCCACACAGTCTAATCCCACTCTCCCCCTCACTCCCAGCACCCTTTCTTATCCCACCCAGTCTAATCCCACTCTCCCCTTCACAATTTAATATCCCACCCAGTCTAATCCTACTTTCCCCCTCACTCCCCGCACCCTTTAATATCCCACACAGTCAAATGCCACACTCCACCTCACTCCACACACTCTTTAATATCCCACCCAATCTAATCCCACTCTCGCCCTCACTTACCACACCCTTTAATATCCCACCCAAACTAATCCCACTCACCCCATCACCCTTTAATATCCCACCCAGTCTAACTCTACTTTCCCCCTCACTCCCCGCACACTTTAATATCCCACCAAGTCTAATCCCAATCACCCCATCACTAGCCACACCCTTTAATATCCCACACAGTCTAATCCCACTCTCCCCCTCACTCTTTAATATCCCACCCAGTCTAATCCCACTCTCCCCCTCATTCTCCACACCCTTTAATATTCCACCCAATCTAATCCCACTCTCACCCTCACTCCCCGCATCCTTTAATATTCCACCCAATCTAAACCCACTCTCCCCCTCACTCCACGCACCCTTTAATATCCCACTCAGTGTAATCCCTCTTTGCCCCTCACTCCCCAGACCCTTTAATATCCCACCCAGTCTAACCCCAATCTCGCCCTCACTGGCCACACCCTGAAATATCCCACACAGTCTAGTCCCACTCTCCCTCTAACACCCCACACCCTTTAATATCCCTCACAGTCCAATCCCACTCTCCCCCTCACTCCCCACACCCTTCAATATCCCACCCAGTCTAATCCCACTCTCCCCCTCACCCTTTAAATCCCACACAGTCTAATCCCACTCTCACCCTCACTCTTTAATATCCCACCCAGTCTAATTGCACTCTCCCCCTCACTCTCCGCACCCATTAATATCCCACCTAGTCTAATCGCACTCTCCCCCTCACTAGGAACACCCTTTAATATCCCACCCAGTCTAATCCCACTCTCTCCCTCACTAGCCACACCCGTTAATATACCACCCAGTCTAATCCCACTCTCCCCCTCACTCCCCCACCATTTAATATCCCGCCCAGTCTAATCCCACTCTCCCCCACACTCCCCGCACCCTTTAATATCCCACCCAGTCTAATCCCACTCTCCCTCTAACACCCCACACACTTTAAAATCCCACCCAGTCTTGTCCCACTCTCCCTCTAACACCCCACACCCTTTAATATCCCACCCAGTCTAATCCCACTCTCTCCCCTCACTCCCTGCACCCTTTAATATCCCACAGTCTAATCCCATTCTCCCTCCAACACCCCACACCCTTTAATATCCCACACAGTCTAATCCCACTCTCCCCCTTACTCCCCACGCCGTTTAATATCCCACTCAGTCTAATTGCACACTCCCCCTCACTCCCCGCACCCTTTAATATCCCACCTAGTCTAATCGCACTCTCCACCTCACTAGGGACACCCTTTAATATCCCACCCAGTCTAAGCCCACTCTCTCCCACACTCGCCACATCCATTAATATCCCACACAGTCTAATCCCACTCTCTCCCTCACTCCCCACACCCTTTAATATCCCACCCAGTCTAATCACACTCTCCCTCCAACACCCCACACCCTTTAATATCCCACACAGTCTAATCCCACTCTCCCACACACCCTTTAATATCCCACCCAGTCTAATCCCACTCTCCCCCCTCACTACCCGCACCCTTTAATATTCCACCCAGTCTAATCCTACTTTCCCCCTCACTCCCCGCACCCTTTAATAACCCACACAGTCTAATCCCACTCTCCCCCCTCACTACCCACACCCTTTAATATCCCACCCAGTCTAATCCCACTCTCCACCCTCACTCCCCGCACCCTTTAATATCCCACACTGTCTAATCCCACTCTCCCCCTCAACTTTTAATATCCCACCCAGTCTAATCCTACTTTCCCCCTCACTCCCCGCACCCTTTAATATCCCACCCAGTCTAATCCCAATCTCCCCCTCACTAGCCACACCCTTTAATATCCCACACAGTCAAATCCCACTCTCCCCTCACTCTTTAATATCCTACCCAGTCTAATCCCACTCTCCCCCTCACTCCCTGCACTCTTTAATATCCTATCCAGTCTAAACCCACTACCCCCCTCACTCCCCGCACCCTTTAATATCCCACCCAGTCTAATCCCACTCTCCCTCTAACACCCCAAACCCTTTAAAATCCCACCCAGTCTTATCCCACTCTCCCTCTAACACCCCGCACCCTTCAATATCCCACCCAGTCTAATCCCACTCTCCCCCTCACCCTTTAAATCACACACAGTCTAATCCCACTCTGACTCTCACTCTGTAATATCCCACCGAGTCTAATCCCACTCTCCCCCTTACTCCCCACGCCGTTTAATATCCCACTCAGTCTAATTGCACACTCCCCCTCACTCCCCGCACCCTTTAATATCCCACCTAGTCTAATCGCACTCTCCACCTCACTAGGGACACCCTTTAATATCCCACCCAGTCTAAGCCCACTCTCTCCCACACTCGCCACATCCATTAATATCCCACACAGTCTAATCCCACTCTCTCCCTCACTCCCCACACCCTTTAATATCCCACCCAGTCTAATCACACTCTCCCACTCACTCCCCGCATCCTTTAATATCCCACCCAGTCTAACCCCACTCTCTCCCTCACTCGCCACACCCTTTAATATCACCCAGTCTAATCCCACACTCCCCCTCCCTCCCCCACCATTTAGTAACCCGCCCAGCCTAATCCAACTCTCCCCCTCACTCCACTCACCCTTAAATATCCCACCCAGTCTAATCCCACTCTCCCCTTCACACCCACACCCGTTTAATATCCCACCCAGACTAATCCCACTCTCCCCCTCGCTCCCCACACCCTTAAATATCCCACCCAGACTAATCCCACTCACCCCCTCATCCTTTAATATACCATCCAGTCTAATCCCACTCTCCCCCTCACTCGCCGCACCCTTTAATATACCACCCAGTCTAATTCCACTCTCCCCATCACTCCCCGCACCCTTTAACATTCCATCAGTCTAATCCCAGTTTCCCCCTCACTCCCCGCACACTTTAATATCCCTCCAAGTCAAATCCCACTCTCCCCTCACTCTTTAATATCCACACAGTCTAATTTCACTCTCCCCATCACTCCCCGCACCCTTTAATATCACACCCAGTCGAATCGCACTCTCTCCCTTCACTCTTTAATATCCAACCCAGTCCATTCCCACTCTCCCTCTAAGACCCCACACCCTTTAATATCCCACCCAGTCTAATCCCACACTCCCACTCACTCCCCGCACCCTTCAATATCCCAACACAGTCTAATCCCACACTCCCCCTGACTCCCCCACCCTTTAATATCCCGCACTGCCTAATCCCACTCTCGTCCTCCCTCCCCACACCCTTTAATATTCCACCCAGTCTAATCCCACGCTCCCCGTCACTCCCCGCACACTTAAAAAAACCCACCCTGTCAAATCCCACTCTCCCTTTCACTCCCCACACCCTTTAATATCCCACCCAGACTAATCCCACTCTCCCCATCGCTCCCCACACCCTTAAATATCCCAAACTAATCCCATTCTCCCCCTCCACCCTTTAATATCTCGCCCATCCTAATCCCACTCTCCCCCTCACTCCCCACACCCTTTAATATTCAACCCAGTCTAATCCCACTCTCCCCCTCACTCCCCCCACCCTTTAAAAAAACCACCCTGTCTAATCCCACTCTCAATTTCACTCCCCGCACCCTTTAATATTCCACCCAGTATAATCCCACTCTCCGCATCATTGCACGCAACCTTTAATATTCCACACAATCTAATCCCAATCTCACCCTCACTCCCCGCACCCTTTAATATCCCACCCAGTCTAATCCTACTCTCCCCCTCACTCCCGACACCCTGTAATATCCCACCCAGTCTAATTCCACTCTCCACCTCACTCCCCACACCCTTTAATATCCCACCCAGTCTAATCCCACTCTCCCCCTTCACCCTTTAATATGCCATCCAGTCTAATCCCACTCTCCCCCTCACTCGCCGCACCCTTTAATATTCCACCTAGTCTAATCCCACTCTCCCCCTCATTCCCCGCAACCTTTAATATTCCACCCAATCTAATCCTACTCTCGCCCTCAATCCCCGCAACCTTTAATATCCCACACAGTCTATTCCTACTCTCCCACTCACTCCCCGCATCCTTTAATAGCCCACCCAGTCTAACCCCACTCTCTCCCTCACTCGCCACACCCTTTAATATACCACCCAGTCTAATTCCACTCTCCCCCTCACTCCCCACACCCTTTAATATCCCACCCAGACAAATCCCAATCTCCCCATCAGTCGCCACACCCTTTAATATACCACCCAGTCGAATTCCACTCTCCCCCTCACTCCCTGCACCCTTTAATATCCCACCCAGTCTAATTCCACTCGCCCCCTCACTCACCGCACCCTTCAATATGCCAACCAGACTAATCCCACTCTCCCCTCTCACCCTTTAATATTCCACAGTCTAATCCCACTCTCCCCCTCACTCCCCGCACCCTTTAATATTCCACACAGTCTAATCCCACTCTCCCCGCACACTTCCCGCACCCTTTAATATTCCACCCAGTCTAATCCCACTCTCCCCCTCATTCCCCGCACCCTTTAATATCCCACCCAGTCTAATCGCACTCTCTCCCCTCAGTCCCTTCACCCTTTAATATCCCACCCAGTCTAATCCCACTCTCCCCCTCACCCTTTAATTCCCACACAGTCTAACCCACTCTCCCCCTCACTCCCAGCACCCTTTAATATCCCACCCAGTCTAATTACACTCTCCCTCTCACTAGCCACACCTTTTAATATCCCACCCAGTCAAACCCCACTCTCTCCCTCACTCACCACACCCTTTAATATACCACTCAGTCTAATCCCACACAACCCCTCCCTCCCACCCTTTAGTATCCCGCCCAGCCTAATCCCACTCTCCCCCTCACTCCCCACATCCTTTAACATCCCACCCAGTCAAATCCCACTCTCTCCCTCACTCCCCACACCCTTTAATATCCCACCCAGTCTAATTCCACTCTCCACCTCACTCCCCGTACCCTTTAATATCCCACCCAGTCTCATCCCACTCTCCCCCCTCACCCTTTAATATCCCACCCAGTCTAATCTCACTCTCCCCTTCACTCGCCGCACACTTTAATATCCCACTCAGTCTAATCCCACTCTCCCCCCTCACTTCCCGCACCCTTTAATATTCCACCCAGTCTAATCCCACTCTCCCCCTCACTCCCCGCACCCTTTAATATTCCACACAGTCTAATCCCACTCTCCCCCCTCACTCCCCACACCCTTTAATATCCCCCTCACTCCCCGCACCCTTTAATATCCCACCCAGTCAAATCCCAATCTCCCCCTCACTCTTTAATATCCACACTGTCTAATCCCACTCTCCCCATCACTCCCCGCACTCTTTAATATCCTACCCAGTCTAAACCAACTCTCCTGCTCACTCCCCGCACCCTTTAATATCCCACCCAGTCGAATCGCACTCTCTCCCTTCACCATTTAATATCCCACCCAGTCTAATCCCATTCTCCCTTTCACTCCCCGCACCCTTGAATATCCCACACAGTACAATCCCACTCTCCCCCTCATTCCCCGCAACCTTTAATATTCCACCCAATCTAATCCTACTCTCCCCCTCAATCCCCGCACCCTTTAATATCCCACACAGTCTATTCCTACTCTCCCACTCACTCCCCGCATCCTTTAATATCCCACCCAGTCTAATCGCACTCTCTCCCTTCAGTCCCTTCATCCTTTAATATCCCACCCAGTCTAATCCCACTCTCCCCCTCACCCTTTAATTCCCACACAGTCTAACCCACTCTCCCCCTCACTCTTTAATATCCCACCCAGTCTAATCCCACTCTCCCCCTCACTCCCCGCACCCTTTAATATCCCACCCAGTCTAATTGCACTCTCCCCATCACTAGCCACACCTTTTAATATCCCACACAGTCTAATTCCACTCTCCACCTCACTCCCCGCATCCTTTAATATCCCACCCAGTCAAACCCCACTCTCTCCCTCACTCACCACACCCTTTAATATACCACTCAGTCTAATCCCACACAACCCCTCCCTCCCACCCTTTAGTATCCCGCCCAGCCTAATCCCACTCTCCCCCTCACTCGCCACATCCTTTAATGGCCCAACCAGTCTAATCCCACTCTCCCCCTCACTCCCCACACCCTTTAATATCCCACCCAGTCTAATCCACTCTCCACCTCACTCCCCGCACGCTTTAATATCCCACCCAGTCTCATCTCACTCTCCCCCTCACTCCCCGCACCCTTTAATATCCCACCCAGTCTAATCCCACTCTCCCCCTCATTCCCCGCAACCTTTAATATTCCACCCAATCTAATCCTACTCTCCACCTCAATCCCCACACCCTTTAATATCCCACACAGTCTATTCCCATTCTCCCACTCACTCCCCGCATCCTTTAATATCCCACCCAGTCTAACCTCACTCTCTCCCTCACTCGCCACATCCTTTAATATCCCACCCAGTCTAATCACACTCTCCCCTTCACTCCCCACACCCTTTAATATCCCACCCAGACAAATCCCACTCTCCCCCTTGCTCCCCACACCCTTAAACATCCCACCCAGTCTAATCCCACTCTCCCCTTCACTCCCCACACCCTTTATTATCCCAGACTAATCCCACTCTCCCCCTCGCTCACCACACCCTTAAATATCCCACCCAGTCTAATCCCACTCTCCCCTTCACACCCACACCGTTTAATATCCCACCCAGACTAATCCCACTCTCCCCCTCGCTCCCCACACCCTTAAATATCCCACCCAGACTAATCCCACTCTCCCCCCTCACCCTTTAATATACCATCCAGTCAAATCCCACTCTCTCCCTCACTCGCCGCACCCTTTAATATACCAACCAGTCTAATTCCACTCTCCCCCTCACTCCCCGCACCCTTTAACATCCCACCAGTCTAATCCCAGTCTCCCCCTCACTCCCCGCACACTTTAATATCCCACCCAGTCAAATCCCACTCTCCCCACACTCTTTAATATCCACACAGTCTAATCCCACTCTCCCCTTCACTCCCCACACTTTATTATCCCAGACTAATCCCTCTCTCCCCCTCGCTCACCACATCCTTAAATATCCCAACCAGTCTCATCCCACTCTCCCCTTCACACCCACACCGTTTAGTATCCCACCCAGACTAATCCCACTCTCCCCCTGGCTCCCCACACCCTTAAATATCCCACCCAGACTAATCCCACTCTCCCCCCTCACCCTTTAATATACCATCCAGTCAAATCCCACTCTCCCCCTCACTCCCAGCACCCTTTAATATACCACCCAGTCTAATTCCACTCTCCCCCCTCACTCCCCGCACCCTTTAATACCCCACCCAGTCTAATTCCACTCTCCCCCTCACTCCCCGCACCCTTTAATATCCCACCCAGTCTAATTCCACTGTCCCCCTCACTCCCCGCACCCTATAATATCCCACCTAGTCTAATCCCACTCTCCCCCCTCACTTGCCGCACCCTTTAATATCCCACCCAGTCTAATCCCACTCTCCCCCTCACTCCCCACGCCCTTTAATATCCCACCCAGTCTAATCACACTCTCCCACTCACTCCCCGCACCCTTTTATATCCCACCCAGTCTAATCACACTCTCCCACTCACTCCTCGCATCCTTTAATATCCGACCCAGTCTAACCCCACTCTCCACCTCACTCGCCACACCCTTTAATATCCCACCCAGCCTAATCCCACTCTCCCCCTCACTCCCCGCACCCTTTAATATTCCACCCAGTCTAATCCCACGCTCCCCGTCACTCCCCGCACACTTAAAAAAACCCACCCTGTCTAATCCCACTCTCCCTTTCACTCCCCACACCCTTTAATATCCCACCCAGACTAATCCCACTCTCCCCATCGCTCCCCATACCCTTCAATATGCCAACCAGGCTAATCCCACTCTCCCCCCTCACTCCCCGCACCCTTTAATATTCCACCCAGTCTAATCCCACTCTCCGCCTCACTGCCCGCAACATTTAATATTCCACCCAATCAAATCCCAATCTTCCCCTCACTCCCTGCACCCTTTAATATCCCACCCAGTCTAATCCCACTCTCCCCCTCACTCCCCACACCCGTTAATTTCCCACCCAGTCTAATCCCAATCTCCCCCTCTCTAGCCACACCTTTTAATATTCCACACAGTCTAATCCCACTCTCCCCCCTCACTACCCACACCCTTTAATATCCCACCCAGTCTAATCCCACTCTCCCCCTCACTGCCCACACCCTTTAATATCCCATCCAGTCTAATCACACTCTCCCCCTCACTCCCCGCACCCTTTAATATCCCCCTCACTCACTGCACCCTTTAATATCCCACCCAGTCTAATCCCACTAGCCCCTCACTCCCCGCACCCTTTAACATCCCACCCTTTAACATCCCACTCTCCCACTCACTCCCCGCACCCTTCAATAGCCCACCCAGTCTAATCCTACTCTTCCCCTCACACTTTAAAACCCACACCGTCTAATCCCATTCTCCCCCTCACTCCCCGACCCTTTAATATCCCGCCCAGCCTAATCCCACTCTCCCTCTCACTCCCCGCGCCCTTAAAAAAAACCACCCTGTCTAATCCCACTCTCCCTTTCACTCCCCACACCCATTAATATCCCACCCAGACTAATGCCACTCTCCCCATCGCTCCCCACACCCTTAAATATCCCAACCAGACTAATCCCACTATCCCCCTCACCCTTTAATATCCCATCCAGTCTAATCACACTCTCCCCTTCACTCCCCACAACCTTTAATATCCCACCCAGTCTAATCCCACTCACCCCAACTCTGCCCACATCCTTTAATATCCCACCCAGTCTAATCCCATTCTCCCCCTCACTCCCCACACCCTTTAATATCCCCCTCACTCACCGCATCCTTTAATATCCCACCCAGTCTAATCCCACTCTTCCCTCACTCCCCGCACCCTTTAATATCCCACCCAGTCAAATCCCAATCTCCCCCTCACTCTTTAATATCCACACTGTCTAATCCCACTCTCCCCATCACTCCCCGCACTCTTTAATATCCTACCCAGTCTAAACCAACTCTCCCGCTCACTCCCCGCACTCTTTAATATCCCACCCAGTCGAATCGCACTCTCTCCCTTCACCATTTAATATCCCACCCAGTCTCATCCCATTCTCCCTTTCACTCCCCACACCATTTAATATCCCACACAGTCTAATCCCACTCTCCGCCTAACACCCCACACCCTTTAATATCCCACACAGTCCAATCCCACTCTCCCCCTCACTCCCCGCACCCTTCAATATCCCACCCAGTCTAATCCCACTCTCCCCACACCCTTTAATATCCCACACAGTCTAATCCCACTTTCCCCCTCACTCCCCACAACCTTAAAAAAAACCACCCTGTCTAATCCCACTCTCCCTTTCACTCCCCACACCCTTTAATATCCCACCCAGACTAATCCCACTCTCCCCATCGCTCCCCACACCCTTAAATATCCCAACCAGACTAAACCCACTCTCTCCGCTCACCCTTTAATATTCCACCCAGTCTAATCCCACTCTCCCCCCACTCTCCCCGCAAACTTTAATATTCCACCCAGTCTAATCCCACTCACTGCCTCATTGCCTGCAACCTTTAATATTCCAGCCAATCTAATCCCAATCTCCCCCTCAATCCCCACACCATTTAATATCACACCCAGTCTAATCCCACTCTCCCCCTCACTCCCCACACCCTTTAATATCCCGCCCAGTCTAATCCCACTCTCCCCCTCACTCCCCGCACCCTTTAATATCACACCCAGTCTAATCCCACTCTCCCCCTCACTCCCCGCACCCTTTAATATCCCACCCAGACTAATCCCACTCTCCCCCTCACTACCGGCACCCTATAATATCCCAACCAGTCTAATCCCACTCTCCCCCCTCACTCCCCGCACCCTTTAATATTCCACCCAGTCTAATCACACTCTCCCCTTCAGTCCCCTCACCCTTTAATATTCCACCCAATCTAATCCCACTCTCCCCCTCACTCCCCGCACCCTTTAATATTCCACCCAATCTACTCCCACTTTCACCCAAACTCTCCGCACCCTTTAATATCCCACCCAGTCTAATTTCTTTCCCCCACACTCCCCGGACCCTTTAATATCCCACCCAGTCTAACCCCAATCTCGCACTCACTAGCCACACCCTTTAATATCCCACACACTCTAGTCCCACTCTCCCACTCACTCTTTAATATCCCACCCAATCAAATCCCACTCTCCCCCTCACTCCCCTCACTCTTTAATATCCCACCCAGTCTAATCCCATTTCCCTCTAACAACCCACACCCATAAATATCCCACACAGTCTAATCCCACTCTCCCCCTCACTCCCCGCACTCATTAATATCCCACCCAGTCTAATCGCACTCTCTCCCCTCAATCCCTTCACCCTTTAAGATCCCACCCAGTCTTATCCCACTCTCTCCCTCACCCTTTAATTCCCACACAGTCTAACCCACTCTCCCCCTCAATCTTTAATGTCCCACCCAGTCTAATCCCACTCTCCCCCTCACTCCCCGCATCCTTTAATATCCCACCCAGTCCAACTGCGCTCTCCCCCTCACTGCCCGCAACCTTTAATATCCCACCCAGTCTAATCCCACTCTCCCTCTAACACCCCAAACCCTTTAAAATCCCACCCAGCCTTATCCCACTCTCCCTCTAACAGCCCACACCCTTTAATATCTCACCCAGTCTAATCCCACTCTCTCCCCTCACTCCCTGCACCCTTTAATATCCCACCCAGTCTAATCCCACTCTCCCATTCACCCTTTAAATCCCACACAGTCTAATCCCACTCTCCCCCTTACTCCCCGCGCCGTTTAATATCCCACTCAGTCTAATTGCATTCTCCCCCTCACTCCCTGCACCCTATAATATCCCACCCAGTCTAATCCCACTCTCCCCCCTCACTCCCCGCATCCTTTAATATTCCACCCAGTCTAATCCCACGCTCCCCCTCATTCCCCACACCCTTAAATACTCCACCCCGTCTAATCCCACTCTCCGCCTCATTGCCCGCAACCTTTAATATTCCACCCAATCTAATCCCAATCTCCCCCTCACTCCCCCCACCCTTTAATAGCCCACCCAGTCTAATCCCACTCTCCCCCTCACTCCCCCACCCTTTAATAGCCCACCCAGTCTAATCCCACTCTCCCACTCACTCCCCTCACCCTTTAATATCCCACCAAGTCTAATCCCACTCTCCCCCTCACTCCCTGCACCCTATAATATCCCAACCAGTCTAATCCCACTCTCCCCCTCACTCCCTGCACCCTATAATATCCCAACCAGTCTAATCCCACTCTCCCCCTCATTCCCCGCACCCTTTAATATTCCACCCAATCTAATCACACTCTCCCCCTCACTCCCCGGACCCTTTAATATCCCACCCATTCTAACCCCAATCTCGCCCTCACTGGCCACACCCTTAAATATCCCACACAGTCTAGTCCCACACTCCCACTCACTCTTAATATCCCACCCAATCAAATCTCACTCTCCCCATCACTCTTAAATATCCCACCCAGTCAAATCCCACTCTCCCCCTTACTCCCCACACCCTTTAATATCCCACACAGTCCAATCCCACTCTCCCCCTCACTCCCCGCACCCTTCAATATCCCACCCAGTCTAATCCCACTCTCCCCTTCACCCTTTAAATCCCACAGTCTAATCCCACTCTCACCCTCACTCTTTAATATCCCACCCAGTCTAATCGCACTCTCCCCCTCACTAGGGACACCCTTTAATATCCCACCCAGTCTAATCCTACACTCTCCCTCACTCGCCACACCCGTTAATATACCAACCAGTCTAATCCCACTCTCCCCCACACTCCCCACACCCTTTAATATCCCACCCAGTCTAATCCCACTTTCCCCTCACTCCCCACACACTTTAATATCCCACCCAGTCTAATCCCACTCTCCCCATCGCTCCCAACACCCTTAAATATCCCAACCAGACTAATCCCACTCTCCCCCCTCACCCTTTAATATTCCACCCAGTCTAATCCCACTCTCCCCCCTCACTCCCCGCACCCTTTAATATTCCACCCAGTCTAATCCCACTCTCCGCCTCATTGCCCGGAACATTTAATATTCCACCCAATCAAATCCCAATCTTCCCCTCACTCCCTGCACCCTTTAATATCCCACCCAGTCTAATCCCACTCTCCCCCTCACTCCCCACACTCGTTAATTTCCCACCCAGTCTAATCCCAATCTCCCCCTCTCTAGCCACACCTTTTAATATTCCACACAGTCTAATCCCACTCTCCCCCCTCACTACCCACACCCTTTAATATCCCACCCAGTCTAATCCCACTCTCCCCCTCACTGCCCACACCCTTTAATATCCCATCCAGTCTAATCACACTCTCCCCCTCACTCCCCGCACCCTTTAATATCCCCCTCACTCACTGCACCCTTTAATATCCCACCCAGTCTAATCCCACTAGCCCCTCACTCCCCGCACCCTTTAACATCCCACCCTTTAACATCCCACTCTCCCACTCACTCCCCGCACCCTTCAATAGCCCACCCAGTCTAATCCTACTCTTCCCCTCACACTTTAAAACCCACACCGTCTAATCCCATTCTCCCCCTCACTCCCCGACCCTTTAATATCCCGCCCAGCCTAATCCCACTCTCCCTCTCACTCCCCACGCCCTTAAAAAAAACCACCCTGTCTAATCCCACTCTCCCTTTCACTCCCCACACCCATTAATATCCCACCCAGACTAATGCCACTCTCCCCATCGCTCCCCACACCCTTAAATATCCCAACCAGACTAATCCCACTATCCCCCCTCACCCTTTAATATCCCATCCAGTCTAATCACACTCTCCCCTTCACTCCCCACAACCTTTAATATCCCACCCAGTCTAATCCCACTCACCCCAACTCTGCCCACATCCTTTAATATCCCACCCAGTCTAATCCCATTCTCCCCCTCACTCCCCACACCCTTTAATATCCCCCTCACTCACCGCATCCTTTAATATCCCACCCAGTCTAATCCCACTCTTCCCTCACTCCCCGCACCCTTTAATATCCCACCCAGTCAAATCCCAATCTCCCCCTCACTCTTTAATATCCACACTGTCTAATCCCACTCTCCCCATCACTCCCCGCCCTCTTTAATATCCTACCCAGTCTAAACCAACTCTCCCGCTCACTCCCCGCACCCTTTAATATCCCACCCAGTCGAATCGCACTCTCTCCCTTCACCATTTAATATCCCACCCAGTCTCATCCCATTCTCCCTTTCACTCCCCACACCATTTAATATCCCACACAGTCTAATCCCACTCTCCGCCTAACACCCCACACCTTTTAATATCCCACACAGTCCAATCCCACTCTCCCCCTCACTCCCCGCACCCTTCAATATCCCACCCAGTCTAATCCCACTCTCCCCACACCCTTTAATATCCCACACAGTCTAATCCCACTTTCCCCCTCACTCCCCACACCCTTAAATATTCATCCCAGTCTAATCCCACTCTTCCCCTCACTCCCCACAACCTTAAAAAAAACCACCCTGTCTAATCCCACTCTCCCTTTCACTCCCCACACCCTTTAATATCCCACCCAGTCTAATCCCACTCTCCCCCACACTCCCCACACCCTTTAATATCCCACCCAGACTAATCCCACTCTCCCCATCGCTCCCCACACCCTTAAATATCCCAACCAGACTAAACCCACTCTCCCCGCTCACCCTTTAATATTCCACCCAGTCTAATCCCACTCTCCCCCCTCTCTCCCCGCAAATTTTAATATTCCACCCAGTCTAATCCCACTCACCGCCTCATTGCCTGCAACCTTTAATATTCCAGCCAATCTAATCCCAATCTCCCCCTCACTCCCCACACCCTTTAATATCACACCCAGTCTAATCCCACTCTCCCCCTCACTCCCCACACCCTTTAATATCCCGCCCAGTCTAATCCCACTCTCCCCCTCACTCCCCGCACCCTTTAATATCACACCCAGTCTAATCCCACTCTCCCCCTCACTCCACGCACCCTTTAATATCCCACCCAGTCTAATCCCACTCTCCCCCCTCACTCCCCGCACCCTTTAATATTCCACCCAATCTAATCCCACTCTCCCCCTCACTCTCCGCACCCTTTAATATCCCACCCAGTCTAATCCCACTCTCCCTCTAACACCCCAAACCCTTTAAAATCCCACCCAGTCTTATCCCACTCTCCCTCTAACAGCCCACACCCTTTAATATCCCACCCAGTCTAATCCCACTCTCTCCCCTCACTCCCTGCACCCTTTAATATCCCACCCAGTCTAATCCCACTCTCCCATTCACCCTTTAAATCCCACACAGTCTAATCCCACTCTCACCCTCACTCTTTAATATCCCACCCATTCCAATCCCACTCTCCCCCTTACTCCCCGCGCCGCTAAATATCCCACTCAGTCTAATTGCATTCTCCCCCTCACTCCCTGCACCCTATAATATCCCACCCAGTCTAATCCCACGCTCCCCCTCATTCCCCGCACCCTTAAATATTCCACCCCGTCTAATCCCACTCTCCGCCTCATTGCCCGCAACCTTTAATATTCCACCCAATCTAATCCCAATCTCCCCCTCACTCCCCCCACCATTTAATATCCCGCCCAGTCTAATCCCACTCTCCCCCCTCACTCCCCGCACCCGTTAATTTCCCACCCAGTCTAATCCCAATCTCCCCCTCTCTAGCCAGACCTTTTAATATCCCACCAAGTCTAATCCCACTCTCCCCCTCACTCCCCGCACCCTTTAATATCCCACCCAGTCTAATCCCACTCTCCCCCTCACTCCCCGCACCCTTTAATATCCCACCCAGTCTAATCCCACTCTCCCTCTAACACCCCACACCCTTTAATATCTCACCCAGTCTAATCCCACTCTCTCCCCTCACTCCCTGCACCCTTTAATATCCCACCCAGTCTAATCCCACTCTCCCTCTAACACCCCACACCGTTTAATATCCCACACAGCCCAATCCCACTCTCCCCCTCACTCCCCGCACCCTTTAATATCCCACCCAGTCTAATCCCACTCTCCCCCCTCACTCCCCGCACCCTTTAATATTCCACCCAGTCTAATCCCACTCTCCGCCTCATTGCCCGCAACATTTAATATTCCACCCAATCAAATCCCAATCTTCCCCTCACTCCCTGCACCCTTTAATATCCCACCCAGTCTAATCCCACTCTCCCCCTCACTCCCCACACCCGTTAATTTCCCACCCAGTCTAATCCCAATCTCCCCCTCTCTAGCCACACCTTTTAATATTCCACACAGTCTTATCCCACTCTCCCCCCTCACTACCCACACCCTTTAATATCCCACCCAGTCTAATCCCACTCTCCACCCTCACTCCCCGCACCCTTTAATATCCCACCCAGTCTAATCCCACTCTCCCCCTCACTAGCCACACTCTTTAATATATCCCACCCAGACTAATCCCACTCTCCCGCTCACTCCCCGCACTCTTTAATATCCTACCCAGTCTAAACCCACTCCCCCCCTCATTCCCCGCACGCTTTAATATCCCACCCAGACTAATCCCACTCTCCCCATCGCTCACCACACCCTTAAATATCCCAACCAGACTAATCCCACTCTCCCCCCGCACCCTTTAATATTCCACCCAGTCTAATCCCACTCTCCGCCTCATTGCCCGCAACCTTTAATATTCCACCCAATCTAATCCCAATCTCCCCCTCACTCCCCGCACCCTTTAATATCCCATCCAGTCTAATCCCACTCTCCCCCTCACTTCCCCACCATTTAATATCCCACCCAGTCTAATCCCAATCTCCTCCTCTCTAGCCACACCTTTTAATATTCCACAAAGCCTAATCCCACTCTCCCCCCTCACTACCCACACCCTTTAATATCCCACCCAGTCTAATCCCACTCTCCACCCTCACTCCCTGCACCCTTTAACAACCCACCCAGTCTAATCCCACTCTCCCACTCACTCCCCACACCCTTTAATATCCCACACAGTCTAATCCCACTCTCCCCCTCACCTTTTAATATCCCACCCAGTCTAATCCTACTTTCCCCCTCACTCCCCGCACCCTTTAATATCCCACCCAGTCTAATCCCAATCTCCCCCTCACTAGCCACAGCCTTTAATATCCCACACAGTCAAATCCCACTCTCCCCCCTCACTCTTTAATATCCCACACAGTCAAATCCCACTCTCCCCCTCACTCCTCGCACTCTTTAATATCCCACCCAGTCAAAACCCACTACCCCCCTCACTCCCCGCACCCTTTAATATCCCACCCAGTCTAATCCCACTCTCCCTCTAACACCCCAAACCCTTTAAAATCCCACCCAGTCTTATCACACTCTCCCTCTAACACCCCACACCCTTTAATATCTCACCCAGTCTAATCCCACTCTCTCCCCTCACTCCCTGGACCCTTTAATATCCCACCCAGTCTAATCCCACTCTCCCTCTAACACCCCACACCCTTTAATATCCCACACAGCCCAATCCCACTCTCCCCCTCACTCCCCGCACCCTTTAATATCCCACCCAGTCTAATCCCACGCTCCCCCTCACCCTATAAATCCCACACAGTCTAATCCCACTCTCACCCTCACTGTTTAATATCCCACCCAGTCTAATCCCACTCTCCCCCTTACTCCCCGCGCCGTTTGATATCCCACTCAGTCTAATTGCACTCTCCCCCTCACTCCGCGCACCCTTTAATATCCCACCTAGTCTAATCGGAATCTCCCCTTCACTAGGGACACCCTTTAATATCCCACCCAGTCTAATCCCACTCTCTCCCTCACTCCCCCACCATTTAATATCCCACCCAGACTAATCCCACTCTCCCCATTGCTCCCCACACCCTTAAATATCCCAACCAGACTAATCCCACTCTCCCCCCGCACCCTTTAATATTCCACCCAGTCTAATCCCACTCTCCGCCTCATTGCCCGCAACCTTTAATATTCCACCCAATCTAATCCCAATCTCCCCCTCACTTCCCCACCATTTAATATCCCGCCCAATCTAATCCCACTCTCCCCCTCACTCCCCACACCCTTTAATATCCCACCCAGTCTAATCTCACTCTCCCCCCTCACTCCCTGCACCCTATAATATCCCAACCAGTCTAATCCCACTCTCCCCCTCACTTCCCACATCCTTTAATATCCCACACAGTCTAATCCCACTCTCCCCCTCACTCCCAGCACCCTTTCTTATCCCACCCAGTCTAATCTCACTCTCCCCCTCACCCTTTAATATCCCACCCAGTCTAATCCTACTTTCCCCCTCACTCCCCGCACCCTTTAATATCCCACACAGTCAAATCCCACTCTCCCCCTCACTCCACACATCCTTTAATATCGCACCCAGTCTAATCCCACTCTCCCACTCACACTTTACTATCCCACCCAGTCTAATCCCACTCTCTCCCTCACTCCCCGCACTCTTTAATATCCCACACAGTCTAATCCCAATCACCCCCTCAGCCTTTAATATCCCACCCAGTCTAATCTCACTCTCGCCCTCACTCCCCGCACCCTTTAATATCCCACACAGTCTAATCCCAATCACCCCCTCAGCCTTTAATATCCCACCCAGTCTAATCCTACTTTCCCCCTCACTCCCCGCACCCTTTAAAATGCACCCAGTCTAATCCCAATCACCCCATCACTAGCCACACCCTTTGATATCCCACACAGTCTAATCCCACTCTCCCCCTCACTCTTTAATATCCCACCCAGTCTAATCCCACTCTCCCCCTCACTCCCCACATTCTTTAATATCCTACCCAGTCTAAACCCACTCTCCCCCTCACTCCCCATACCCTTTAATATCCCACCCAGTCTAATCCCACTCTCTCCCCTCACTCCCTGCACCCTTTAATATCCCACCCAGTCTAATCCCACTCTCCCTCCAACACCCCACACCCTTTAATATCACACCCAGTCTAATCCCACTCTACCCCCCATCAAGCCCCGCACGCTTTAATATTCCACCCAGTCTAATCCCACTCTCCCGTCATTCCCCGCACTTTTTAATATCCCACCCAGTCTAATCCCAATCTCCCCCTCACTAGCCACACCCTTTATTATCCCACAAAGTCCAATCCCACTCTCCCCCTCACTCTTTAAGATCCCACACAGTCTAATCCCACTCTCCCCCCTCACTCCCCGCATTCTTTAATATCCTACACAGTCTAAACCCACTCTCCCCCCTCACTCCCCGCACCCTTTAATATCCCACCCAGTCTAATCCCACTCTCCCTCTAACACCCCACACCCTTTAATATCCCACCCAGTCTAATCCCACTCTCTCCCCTCACTCCCTGCACCCTTTAATATCCCACCCAGTCTAATCCCACTCTCCCTCTAACACCCCACACCCTTTAATATCCCACCCAGTCTAATCCCACTCTCTCCCCTCACTCCCTGCACCCTTTAATATTCCACCAAGTCTAATGCAACTCTCCCCCTCATTCCCCGCACCCTTTAATATCCCACCCAGTCTAATCCCACTCTCCCCCACACCCTTTAATATCCCACCCAGTCTAATCCCACTCTCCCCCCTCATTCCCCTCACCCTTTAATATCCCACCCAGTCTAATCCCACTCTCCCCCTCATTCCCCGCACCCTTTAATATCCCACCCAGTCTAATCCCAAACTCCCCCTCACTCTTTAATAACCCACACAGTCTAATCACACTCTCACCCTCACTCGCTGCACCCTTTAATATCCCACCCAGTCTAATCCCACTCTCCCCCTCACTCCCCGCACGATTTAATATCCCACCCAGTCTAATCCCACTCTCCCTCTCATTCCCCGCACCCTTTAATATCACACCCAGTCTAATCCCAATCTCCCCCTCACTCTTTAATAACCCACACAGTCTAATCCCACTCTCTCCCATCACCCCCTGCACCCTTTAATATCCCACCCAGTCTAATCCCACTCTCCCTCTAACAACCCACACCCTTTAATATCCCACACAGTTTAATCCCACTCTCCCCCCTCACTTCTCACACCCTTTAATATCCCACCCAGTCTAATCCCACTCTCCCCCTCACTCTTTAATATCCCAGTCTAAACCCACTGTCCCCCTCACTCCCCGCACCCTTTAATATCCCACCCAGTCTAATCCCACTCTCTCCCCTCACTCCCTGCACCCTTTAATATCCCACCCAGTCTAATCCCACTCTCCCCCTCACCCTTTAATATCCCACCCAGTCTAATCCTACTTTCCCCCTCACTCCCCGCACCCTTTAATATCCCACCCAGTCTAATCCCACTCTCCCTGTAACTCCCCATAGCTCCCCACTTAAGCTAGATAGCAGTTTACCTACGAACATATGAATTAGGAGCAGGAGTTGGCCATTCAGCTCCTCGAGCCTGCTCCACCTTTCAATAAGATCGTGGCTGATCTGAATATAATCTCAACCCCACTTTCCCATCTACCCCTGATATCCTTTCACCTCCTTGTTAATCAAGAATCTATCTCGCTCTGCCTTAACATATTGATATATTCTGCATCCACCGCCTTTTGAGGAAGAGTTCCAAAAGACTCACCACCCCCAGAGAAACAAATCTCTCCCCATCTCCATTTTAAAATAAACGACCCCCTTATTTTTAAACAGTGACCCCCCCCTAGTTCGAGATTCTCCCATTAGAGGAAACATCCTCTCCACATCCCCCCTGTCAATACCCCTCAGGGTCTTATATGTTTCAATCAAATCACCTCTCACTCTTCTAAACTCCATTGGATACAAGTCCAGCCTGTCCGACCTTTCCTCATAAGACACCCCGCCCATTCCTGGTATTAGTCTGGTAAACCTTCTCTGAACGGCTTCCAATACATTTACATCCTTCCTTAAATAAGGAGACCAATACTGTACCCAATACTCCAGATGTGGTCTCACCAGTGTCCTGCACAACTGAAGCATAACCTCCCTACTTCTGTATTTAATTCCCCTCACAATAAGCAACAACATTCTATTAGCTTTCCTAATGACTCACTGTACCTGCATGCTAACCTTTTGTGATTCATGCACTCGGACACCCAGATCCCTCTGCATCTCAGAGCTCTGCAATCTCTCACTGTTTAGATAACATGCTGCTTTTTGATTCTTCTTGGCAAAATGGACAATTTTACATTTTCCCACGTTGTACTCCATTTGCCAGATCTTTGCCCACTCTCTTAACCTCTCTGTATCTTTTTGTCGCCTCCTTTTGTCCCCGTCACAACTTACTTTCCTACCTTTGTGTCATCAGCAAATCCTTCACCTAAGTCATTTATATAAATTCTAAGCAGTTGAGGCCCCAGCACTGATCCCTGTGGCACACCACACATCACATCCAGCCTACCAGAAACAGACCCATTTATGCCTACTCTCTGCTCCCTGTTCGTCAGCCAATCTTCTAACCATGCCAATATGTTACCCCCTACACCATGAGCTTTTAGTTTCCACAATAACCTCTAATGTGGCACTTTATCAAATGCCTTCTGGAAACCTAAGTACAGTACATCTACCAGTTCCCCATTATCCACAGCACGTGTCTCCTTCAAAGAACTCCAATAAGTCAGTTAAACATGATTTCTCTTTCCCAAAACCATACTGAATCTGCCTGATGACCTTGAGCTTATCCAAGTGTCCTACTACAACATCTTTAATAACAAGCTTCTAACATTTTCCCTAGGACAGATGTTAGGCTAACTGGCCTTCAGTTTCCTGTTTTCTGTCTCCCTCCCTTTTTGAATGAAGGAGTTACATTCGCTCTCTTCCAATCTAATGGAACCTTCCCCAAATCTAGGGAATTTTGGAAAATTAAAACCAACACATCAACTATCTCACTAGCCGCTTCTTTTAAGACCCTAGGATGAAGTGCATCCAGACCCAGGGGATTTGTCAGCCCGCAGCTCCAACAAGTGACTCAGCGCCACTTCCCTGATTGTAATTTTCCTGAGTTCCTCCCCCCACCCCCTTCCATTTCCTGATTTACAGCTATTTCCGGGACAGTACTTGTGTCCTGTATAGCGAAGTCCAAAGCAAAACACCTTTTCAATTCATCTGCCATCTCTTTACTTTCCTTGACTAATTCCCAAGACACACTTTCTATCGGACCGACACTCACTTTGTTAACACTTTTCTTATTTAAACATCTATAGAAACGCTATCTGTTCTTACATTTCTAGCTAGCTTTCTCTCATACTCTAATTTTTTTTCCTCCTCATCAATCTTTTAGTCATATTTTGCAGTTTTTTTAATATTCTGTCCAATTTTCTGACCTGCCACCCCCATCTTTGCACAATTATGTGCTTTTTCTTTAAGCTAGAATCTATCATTAACATTTCTAGTTAACCACAGATGGTAACCTTCCCCTTGGAACTTTTCTTTCTCAGCAGAGTGTATCTATTCCGTGTATTCTGAAATATCCCCTTAAATGTCCTCCATAGCATCTCTAGCGAACTATCCCTTAACCTCATTTGCCAGTTCACTTTAACCAGCTCTGCTCTCATGCCCTTTCATTTGCCCTTATTTAAGTTTAAAATACTAGTGTTAGACCCACTCTTCTCTCCCTCAAACTGAATGTAAAATTCAAGCATATAATGATCACTGCGACCTCAGGGCGCCTTCACTATGAGGTCATCAATTAATCCCATCTCATTGCTCAGTGCCAAGTCTAGTATAGCCGCTCTCTGGTTGGCTCAAGAACGTGCTGCTCTAAGAAACTATCCTGAAAACATTCTGTGAACTCCTCATCCAAGCTACCTTTGCCCATTTAATTTTTCAGTCTATTTGTAGATTTCTGACAAGCTCCCATTATTTCTTCCTTTCTACCCCGTCCTACCATATAGTTACTGTCAGGACGCTTGTACACCAATCCCACAGGCGACTTCTTGCCTTTATCGTTCCTAATCTGTACCCAAACCACTGCTTTATCCTGGTTTCCTGAATTTAGACCATCCTTCTCTATCGCTTTAATGTTGTCTTTAATTAACAGAGCCGCCCCTCCACCTTTTCCTAACTTCTTCTCCTTCAATATTCAGGTCTCAATCTATCCCATGTCTCTGTAATGGCTTTCAGATCATACTTATTTATTTCTATTTAAGTTACCAGTTCATCTGTTTTCTCTCGAATACTATGTGCATTCAGATGCAGAGCCTTTAGTTTTGTCCTTTTGTTATTTTTGTAACCTCTAGCTGTATTTGCTGTTTTACTCTTAGATTTGTACTCCCTGCCCCTTTCTGTCACCGTCTGCTTATCACTTCCCATATTAATACGATTCTCTCTTGCCTTGTCTCTACTATTTAATTTACCACATCTTCCTGCATGTGAATCCTTGCCCCCCATTACTTAGTTTAAAATTCTCTCTACTTCCCTAGTTATGCGATTCACAAGAACACCAGACCCAGCATGGTTCAGGTGTAGACCGTCCCAACAGTAATGCCCCCACTTTCCCCAGTACTGGTGCCTGTACCCCATGAACTGGAACCCACTTCATCCACCCCAGTCTTTGAGCCACACATTCATCTCCCTAATCTGATTTGCCCTCTGCCAATTTGCACGTGGCTCAGGTAATAATCCGGAGATTATTACCTTTGAGGTTCTGTTTCTTAATTTGGTACCTAGTTCCTCATACGGACTACGCAGAACATCCTTCCTTGTCCTGCCTATGTCGTTGGTACCTACATGGACAACGACAACTGGATCCTCCCCCTCCCACTGCAAGTTCCTCTCCAGCCCTGAGGAGATGTTCCAAACCCTGGCACCGGGCAGGCATCACAGCCGCCTGGAGTCTCGCTCTTTGCTGCAGAGATCAGTGTCCATCCCCTTTCACTATACTGTCCCCTAATACCACTACATTCCTGTTGGCCCCCCCGGTTGAACAGCTTCCTGTACCATGGTGCCATGGCCAGCCTGCTCATCCACCCTGCAGACCTCGCTTTCGTCCACACAGGTTGTGAGCACCTCAAACCTGTTTGACAACTGCAAAGTCTGAGGCTCCTCCACTACTGTCTGCTCGGTCCCTGTGCCCGCCTCGCTCATGGTCACATCCTCCTGTCCCTCACCGCTGACCAAAACAGACGATCCTACTCTAAGGGGCCTGACCGTCTTCTGGAACAAAGTGTCCAAAGGGGCATTTCTCCCCCTCCCTGATGTTGCGCGGTGTCTGCAGTCCGGCTCCCAGGTCAATAATCCTGATCCGGAGATCCTCGAGCTGCTCACGCTTCCTGCAGACGTGTTTGTCGTGGATCGCCTGGATGTCCAAAAAGACCCCACATTCCACAGCTGCAAACGCTACACCTGCCCTGCCATTGTTACTTGTGTTATTTGGTCAAGCTAATTTAATTACTTTCTTCTAATTCTTTTTGAAATTTCAGCAAGTCTTTGCGCCAGGGAAGTCCACCTTTCATCCTTCTTCATATGAAGCTCTTTTCAGGCCGGCATGAGCACATATGGGGGGGGGGGGGGAGGTGAACGATTTTAACCAGGGTGGGTGGGGGCTTCTGCGAGGTCCAACAACGCGAGGGGACAGATCGTGCCCAGGGGGGGCTTAGAAAAAGGTGTAACTTTTAAACACATTCTACTTTCCTGCTTGGGGCCAGGGTAGGGACAGAGGGGTCCCATTGGAGGGGGACCCGGACCCCACGAGTTGGGGGGGGGGGGGGGGTGGGGGGGCAGATTCCCGACGGATTTCCCATCCCCAGGTCCGGGGCAGTGCGGAGTGGGCTGTCGCGGCTTCAGATCTGACCAGCGGGTAGGTTTGCTTTGGATCCAGGGCTGGGGGGGGGGGGGGGGGGGGGGGGGGGGGGAGGGGGGTCTCGGGATCCCCTTGGCTGCCTCTTCTGATCCTGCACCGCTGAATTCCCTCCACCCCCCAACCACCCCCCCCCCCCCCACCCCCCCCCGACCATCACACTGGGATCTTACTGTGCACGGGTGATGGACCACCGCACCCCCATCCCCACACAGACACACAACAAACCGGGGAAAACGAGTCCAGATTGATGGTGGAACTATCCCAAGCGGAGCTCCCCCAATCAGCGGACATTCTGATTCTAACACAGGGCAATTAGGAAGAATCAGAGGGGGACACGGGAGCGACGAGAATCGAGGAAAGAACCAGAGGGGAGATGAGGAGAATTTGTTTTTCATTTACACAGCGAATTGTTGTGATCTGGAAGGCGCTGCCTGAAAGGGCGGTGGAAGCAGATTCAATAGGAACTTTCAAAAGGGGGGGGGGGAAATCGGATAAATACTGGATGGGGGAACATTAGCAGGGATACAGGGGAAAGAGCGGGAGGAGGAGAGTGGGGACTAATCGGATAGATCTTTCAAAGAGCCAGCACGGGAATGAGGGGGCCGAATGGCCTCTTTCTATGCCGTGAGCTTAAAACTACACTGTACCTACACCACAGGGACTGCAGCGGCTCAAGGAGGCTGCTCACCCCCCCTCCCCCCACCTTCTCAAGGGGGCAATTAGGGACGGGCAATAGATGCCGGGCCCAGCCAACACCTCTGTGAATGTGTTAAGTCCCCAGAGGAGGCAAGGGCAGGATGGAAGATTGGGCAACGCCAGTCAGGGCCTGGAGGACAGAAGGAGGGTCCCGGAGGCGGCGATCGAGGAGCAGCTGCCTGCACCGTGTCCCCGAGACTGGCCCACCGCTTTCAATCTGCCAGGAAGGCTGTGGAACTCTACCGTGGGCTTGTGGAGGTGGCTATTCGCAAGCAGCCTCTGCCGTGTAGCTCCACCACCCTCTGGTGGCGCAGCCCATTACTGCACCCACAGCACGCCTGGAACGAGGGAGAGAGGATCACCGGCTCTCTCTCTCTCTACTGCCTGCCTGCTCTGAAGCGTTGGCGGCAGCCTGGCCTGGGCCAGCTTCCCAGCAGGACGCTGGCCTCTTCACAACTCCCACATGTCTCTCAATTGTCAAGAGTGCGTTTTAGGACTAAGCCTCGGTTCGGTTCGGGGGGGGGTGGGGTGGGGTCGGAGGGATATGGGGCCCGGAGCTGGGCAAGTATTCTCTCTTGAAAGAGGCGGCGTAGTGGTCATGTCACCGGACCGGCAATCGAGGGGCTCGGGGTAGTGTCCTGAGCGACCCGAGTTCAAATCCCACCCCGGGCGGCTGGTGGAATTTAAATTCGATGAATAAATCTGGGAATATAAAGCGAGTCTCAGTGACGGTGACCATCATCGATTGTTATAAAAACCCCATCTGGGTCACTAATGCCCCCTTTAGGGAGGGAAATCTGCCCCCCTTACCCGGTCTGGCCTACACGTGACTCCAGCCGTGCCGCTGACTCTTAACTGCCCCCCTGAAATGGCCGAGCGAGACCCTCAGTCGTATCAACGACTACAAGGAGGAATTAATCCGAACGGATCACCCAGCATTGACCTAGGCAGCAGAAACAGCAAGGAAGCCTCCTGCTTGTCCCCTGCAGCTGATAAATCCGTGCTCCTCCATGTTGAACACCACTTGGAGGGAGCACTGAGGGTGACAAGGGCACTGAATGTACTCTGGGTGGGGGACTTCAATGTCCATCACCAAGAGAGTCTCGGTAGCACCACTACTGACCGAGCTGGCCGAGTCCTAAAGGACGTAGCTGCTAGACTGGGTCTGCAGCAGGTGGTGAGGGAACCAACAAGAGGGAAAAACACACTTAACCCCATCCTCACCAACCTGCCTGTCACAGATACATCTGTCCATGACAGTATGGGTAGGAGTGACCACCCCACAGTCATTGTGGAGACAAAGTCCCACCTTCACACTGAGGATACCCTCCATCGTGCTGTGTGACACTATTACTGTACTAAATGGGATCGATTTCAAACAGATCTAGCAGCTCAAGACTGGGCATCCATGAGGTGCTGTGGGCCATCAGCAGCAGCAGAATTGTACTCGAACACAACCTGTAACCTCATGGCCCAGCATATCCCCCACTCTACCATTACCATCAAGACAGGGGATCAACCCTGGTTCAGTGAAGAGTGCAGGAGGGTATGTCAGGAGCAGCACCAGGCATTCCTAAAAATGAGGTGTCAACCTGGTGAAGCTATAAAACGGGATTACTTGTGTGTCAAACAGAATAAGCACTAAGTTAGAGACAGGGCTAAGCGACCCCACAATCAATGGATCAGATCTAAGCTCTGTAGTCCTGCCACATCCAGTTGTGAATGGTGGTGGACAATTAAACAACTCACTGGAGGAGGAGGTTCCACAAATATCCCCATCCTCAATGACGGAGGAGCACAGCACATCAGTGTAAAAGATAAGGCTGAAGCATTTGCTACAATCTTCAGCCAGAAGTGTTGAGTGGATGATCCATCTCAGCCTCCTCCGGAGGTCACAGATGCCAGTCTACAGCCAATTCGATTCACTCCACGTGATATCAAGAAATGGTGAAGGCTATGGGCCCTGACAACAAAGAACTCAGCAAAGCTCTTTAGACAGCACCTTCCAAACCCACGACACTACCATCTAGAAGGACAAGGGCAGCAGACACATGGGGAACACCACCACCTGGAAGTTCCCCTCCGAGCCCCTCACCATCCTGACTTGGGAAATATATCGGCCGTTCCTTCACTGTCGCTGGGTCCAAATCCTGGAACTCCCTCCCTAGCAGCACGGTGGGTGTACCTACACCCCACAGGGACTGCAGCGGCTCAAGAAGGCAGCTCACCCACCCACCTTCTCAAGGGGCAATCTTCTCTACACCCTTTCCAGTGCCTTGATGCGCTTTTTATAGTTGTGGTAACCAGAACTGTGCACAGCGCTCCAAGTTCCCCAACTGGTGACAGCTTAAATGTTTCTCCTGCTGGGTTTCTCCCCAGGTCTGCTCACTCAGCAGACGGTGTCCAGGTCCACTGGCTACAAGGAAGAGGAGATATTACCGAGAAGACATTCAAGGTCCGGGTTGCGTTTGGTGGGGGGGCACAAAGACACAAACCCCACGGCGCTCCTTGCTGCTGCAGAATTCTTTCATGTGATGTGGGCATCGCCAAGGTCAGCACTTGATGCCCATCCCTCGAACCGAGTGACCTGCAAGGGCCATTTCAGAGGACAAGCCTCTCGGCTCACGGGCAGTTGAGGGCGGCCTTGCCAGTGAACCCCCTACGCCCCACGAAAGGAAATTGGAAAGAACTACTTTATTGAAAGGTGTGCGTGCACAGATCATTACGCAGGATAGACGGCACAGAAATAAGCCATTTGGCCCAATCAGTCCATGCTAGTGTTTATACCCCCACTCCCATCTTTTCCCACCTAAAGGTATCAGTTCTCCCTCATACTCCTGTCTAGTTTCCCCTTAAATACAATGACACTATTCACCTCAACCACTCCCTGTGGGAGCGAGTGCCACATTCTGCCCACTCTCTGGGTGTACACACACACACACACACACACACACACACACACACACACACACACACACACACGCGCGCGCGCGCACACACCACACGTGTTTCAGCCTCAACCACCAACTTAGGCAGTGTATTCCAGGCACCCACCACGCTCTGGGTGAAAAGGTATTTCCTCACATCCCCTCTAATCCTTCTACCAATCACCTTAAACCTGGGCCCTCTGGTAACTGACCCCTCCTCAGCCAGGAGAAACAGATCTTTCCTGTCTGCCCTATCTCAGCCCCTCATAACTTTGCACACCTCAGTTAGGTCACCCCTCAGCCTCTTCTGTTCTAAGGAAAACAACCCCAGCCCGTCCAATCTCTCTGCACGACTGCAACTTTCAAGCCTCCCCTATTTACTGCCATCCACCAGTTTAGAAACTGTTTGATTCCAAAGTTCAAATCGTTAAAATCAACAGTGTACAGCAGTGGTCCCAGCACCGATCCTTGTGGGACACCGCTCCCCACCTCTGAATAACGGCCCTTCATTCCCACTCTCTGCTTCCACAGTACGAACCCTGCCGTCAGGGCTTTTATTCACAGCCAATTCAACCCAGGGCCGGGGCCAGAAGCCTTCATTTAACCCCCAGAGCCATTTTTTTTAAAAAAATTATCTAAAAGGAAAACAATTTTTTTAATCCATTAAACGGGATGTGGGCTGTCGCTGGCTGGGCCCAGCATTTATTCCCCGCCCCTAATTGCCCCCTTGAGAAGGTAGGGGGTGAGCTGCCTTCTTGAGCCGCTGCAGTCCCTGTGGTGTAGGTACATCCACTGTGCTGTTAGGGAGGGAGTTCCAGGATTTGGACCCAGCGACAGTGAAGGAACGGCCGATATATTTCCAAGTCAGGATGGTGAGGGGCTCGGAGGGGAACTTCCAGGTGGTGGTGTTCCCCATGTGTCTGCTGCCCTTGTCCTTCTAGATGATAGCGGTCGTGGGTTTGGAAGGTGCTGTCTAAGGAGCCTTGGTGAGTTGCTGCAGTGCATCTTGTAGATGGTACACACACTGCTGCTACTGTGCGTCGGTGGTGGAGGGAGTGAATGTTTGTGGATGGGGTGCCGAACAAGCGGGGCTGCTTTGTCCTGGATGGTGTCGAGCTTCTTGAGTGTTGTGGGAGCTGCACTCATCCAGGCAAGTGGGGAGTATTCCATCCCACTCCTGACTTGTGCCTTGTAGATGGTGGGCAGGCTTTGGGGAGTCAGGAGGTGAGTTACTCACTGCAGGATTCCCAGCCTCTGACCTGCTCTTATAGCCACAGTATTTATTGGGAGCCGACACTTCTAAACCAAATACGTGTCAAATTGTCATGGAGAGAATACATGATTTACACAAATAAATAAAAAAATTATGTATTGCTGAAAAAGAGAGATGTCGAAGTTTTCATCTTACACTCATCAGGAACACCAAGATGAAAAGCTTTGATGTCTCCTTTCCTTCAGCAATACTCAAGCTCTGTATCACATTTATGTATCAACAGAAAAAGAATTGAAATTAACCTGACTCTGATTTAGCATTTTTGAAAAAAAAACTTTTCTTTTGGCTGTGTCATCAAAACCATCATCGATATTTGTGAAAAAAAAACCCCATCTGGTTCACTAATGTCCTTTAGGGGAGGAAATCTGCTGCCCTGGTCTGGCCTGTGTGTGTGACTGCAAAGGAGTTAAATCGAGCCTGGACCAAGTCCCTCGAGGGGCACTGCACACGTGCAATTGAGGAGGGTTTAAACTAACTCCACGGGGACGTGGGAACCAGGAGAGAATATCAGAGAGGAATGCCAAGGTGCATTGGCATGCTGCAAGAGACAATTAGCACTAGACTAGGGACTGGCAAGCCAATAGGTGGTGTCAGAGAAAGGGAGAAAGTAACCCTAAATCAGGGTTATGGAGCATTTTTGTGAATACCGGGAGTGTGGTAAGAAAGACTGGTGAGTTATGGCGCAGATATGATGTTGTGGCGATAGTCGAGACCTGACTCAAAGGAGGACAGGGCTGGGTGTTCAACAATTCTGACTAGAAGGTGTTCAGGAAGGATAGGAAAGTGGGAGGGACAGCAGGATTAAGGAGAGCATCACGGTGCTGGAGAGAGAGGATGTCTCACACCAGCCAAGGGCAGAGTCGACTTGGCCAGAGAGCAAAAAAAGGTGCCAATGCATTGTTGGATGTCTACAGGCCACCAACCAGTGGGAAAGGTGTAGAGGGACAAATCGGCAAGGAAATTACTGAGAGATGCAAAAATTACGGAGTGCTTCTAACGGGGGACCTTTAGTGATCGGAATATAGACTGAGATAACAGTGGTATACAGAACAGAGAGGGGCAAGAGTACCTGGAGTGTGTTCAGGAGAATTTTCTGCAGCAGTATGTGGCCAGTCCAACGAGGAAGGAGGCACTGCAGACCTGGTTCTTGGGAACGAGGTGGGCCAAGTAGATCCAATGTTGGTAGGAGAACATTTAGGGGGGCAGTGGCCATTGTATCATAAGGTTTAGGTTGATTATGGAAAAGGACAAAGAACAATCCAGAGTACGAATAATTAACAGGAGAGGTGGGGGGGAGCCAACTTCACTGGGGTGAGAACGGATCTAGGCCAAGTAATCGGAGTCAAATGTTGACAGGAAACGCAGTAGCCGATTACTGGGCTGCCTTCAATGAGGAAGTTGTTCGGGCGCAGTCAAGGTATATTCCCTTGAAAGGGAAAAGTAGGTCAAACAAAACTAGAGCTCCCTGAATGAGAAGAAATATAGAGATTAAGATTAAGATTAAAAAAGGAAAAAAAAATGTGCTTCTGACAGATGTCAGGTAGAAAATACGGCACAGAACCTAGCTGAATAGCCAAGGTTGAGAGAGGAGGTGAAAAAGCATATTAGAGAAGCAAAGGAGTATGAAAAAGAGACTGGAAGCTAACATTAACAGGAATACCAAAGTCTTCTGTCGGCAGATAAACAGTGAAGTGGTGGTAAGAGGAGGAGTGAGGCTGATTAGGGACCAAGAAGGGGATTTAGGCAGGGGGCACAGCTGAGATATTGGATCAATACTTTGCATCTGTCTTTACCAAGGAAGATGCTGCTGCCCAGGCCACGGTGAAAGAGGAGGTTGTTCAGACACTAGCGATTAAAATCGGCCATAGTTTTTCCGTCTTCCTTAGACTCACGGGTGGTGCCAGAGAACTGCACCCTTGGTCAAAAAAAAAAAAGGATGTTAAGATAAGTCCAGCAACTACAGGCCAGTCAGTTTAACTCTGGTGGTGGGGAAACTCCTAGCAACAATGATTTGGGACAAAATTAATAGTCACACGGACAAATGTGGGTTAATTAAGGAAAGCCAGCCCGGATTTCTTGGGGGAAAGTTGTGTACAACTAACGTGCTGAGTTTTTTTTCGAAGAGGCAACAGAGAGGATTGATATGGCGGTAACACCGCTGATGTGGTGTGCACGGACTTCCAAAAGACATTCGATACCGTGTATATATATATATATATATAAAAATAATGATCTAGATTTGCTGGACAGGACACAAATCTAAAGTTTGCAGATGACACGAAACTTGGAAGCATTGCAAACAGGGAGCACGATAACGTAGAACTTCAAAAGGACCATGGACAAGCTGGTGGAATGGGCAGGCAGGTGGCAGATGACGTTCAACGTGGAGAAACGTGAAGTGATTTATTTTGGTAGAACATGGAGAGACAATATAAGATAAAGGGGGGTGCAGGAGCGGAGGGACCTGGGGTTTAAGTGTGCATAAATCACTAAAGGTGACAGGACAGGTTGGGAGAGGGGTTAAGAAAGCACACAGCATCCTAGGCTTCATTAATAGGGGCACTGAGTACAAGAGCAAGGAGGTTACGTTGAATTTGTATAGGACACTACTTCGGCCTCAGCTGGAGTGGTGTGAGGCAGCTCTGGGCACCGCACGTTAGGAAGGACGCGAAGGCATCGGAGGGAGTGCAGGAAAGATTCTCGAGAACGGTTCCTGGGGTGAGGGACTTCAGGTGATGAAGGCAGGTTGGAGAAGTTGGGGGCCGTTTTCCTCAGAGAAAGGACAGATTTGAAAGAGGAATTCAAAATCAGGAGGGGTCGGGACAGAGTCGAAGGGGAGAAAACCGTCCCCCACTGGGAGGATATCGAGAGCCAGAGGGGGCACAGGTTGAAGGGGATTGGTAAAAGAAGCAAAAGCGGTATGAGAAAGAAATGCAATTCAGGACAGCGAGTGGTTGGGATCTGGAATGCGCTGCCCGAGAGCGTGGGGGAGGCGGGGTTCGATCGAGGCTTCGGATAGGGGAATTGGAGAATTATTGCAAGAGTGTGTGGGGGGGGGGAGGGGGGACGACGACGGGACGTGCAGGGTCACCGGTGGGGGGGGGGGAGAGGAGGCGGGAGAATGGAACTGGGTGAGCTGCTCGTCGGGAGAGCTGGCCCAGGCGCAATGCCCCCCGCTACCACCCCCCCCCCCCCCCCCCCCCCCCCCCCCCACTCCCACCCCCACCCCCGAACAGCCTCCTTCCTCGCTGTAACAAATCCTGCGGTTATTGACATCGTTCAGAAATGCTGGCGGAATACGGACGCCAGCCCCCCCGGCACCGACACGACGGACGGACTCAGCCGCAAATGCCCCCGCCTTTCCGAAAGGTTCAGACACCCGAGCCAGTCGGGGTGGGGGAGGAGGGGAAGGAAGGAAGGAAGGAAGGAAGGAAGGAAGGAAAGAAACGAAAGTCAAGGCAACAGAACAGCCGTTTCACTCACTCCTTTTATTGTATGGAAGCCAGTCAAATTCAACCCGAGTCTTGTGCAAGAAAGCGAGCGTGTCCGGAACGCGTTCTCGAACACCCGCCTCCGGTGCTATAGGAGAATTCCTGCGACCTTCCGGGCAACGCCATCAAAAGCACCCGTTCAGGCTCCTTGCGAGGATCCCTTTGCCCCTCGTCTTGACTGAACACAACACTCACACACCCACATATGTATATATATATAAAAATACATCCCACCCGGCAGCAACACGTTTGAGAGATCTCAGGCAGCTCGTCTGTTCCTACCAGTAGCTGCTTAAAACAAAATCCAACTCCGGCACTGGCTGCCACACTTTTAAAATGATCAAAGCCTTCGAGGGCACGCAGGCGAGATTTAAGAACGTCACTCGAGAGGGGGGGGGGGAAGAGGCTGGGGAAGCTGGGATTGTTCTCCTTAGAGCGGAGAAGGTTAAGGGAAGAGAGTGAATCGAGACGTTCGGAATCAGGAAGGGGTTCGGACAGAGTAAATAAGGAGAAACTGTTCCCACTGGGCAGGAGGGTCGGTAACCAGAGGGGACACAGATTGAAGAGAATCGGGAAGGGAACCAGAGGGGGAGATGAGGAGAATTTGTTTTTATTTACACAGCGAGTTGTTGTGATCTGGAAGGCGCTGCCTGAAAGGGCGGTGGAAGCAGATTCAATAGGAACTTTCAAAAGGGGGGGAATCGGATAAATACTGGAAGGGGAAGCAGTTTGCAGGGATATGGGGGGGGGGAAGAGCAGGGGGCGGGGGGGGAGTGGGATTGCTTGGAAAGATCTTTCAAAGGGCCAGCACAGCCTCGATGGGCTGAATGGCCTCTTTCTGTGCTGCTTCACTTTACAGCCTTGATTCCAAGCAAGAGTTTGTTTTAATTCAATGTGGCGCGCTGACGATGCTGCCCTCTGGATCCTGGGTTCCTGCCCCCAGGCCAAACCAAAGACAGGTTTTTATAAACCACCCCCTCCTGAAACCCACCCCCGCATCAAAAATCCCACTAATAGCTGGAGTGAACGGGAAGAGAGAGAGAGGGAGCCAAGGAGGGAGAGGGAGCCAAGGAGGGAGAGGGAGCCAAGGAGGGAGAGGGAGCCAAGGAGGGAGAGGGAGCCAGGAGGGAGAGGGAGCCAGGAGGGAGAGGGAGCCAGGAGGGAGAGGGAGCCAGGAGGGAGAGGGAGCCAGGAGGGAGAGGGAGCCAGGAGGGGAGAGGGAAGATGAGGCTGTTCAACCCCAGCTCATGCAGGGGAGGGGTGAATCCTCCAATCAGCTGTCTGGTGGTGCCGCTGCCCCCTGTATGGGTGTTGGAGGTATTACAGCAGCTGGCGGACGCACTCGGTCCCAGGGTAGTGGGGTAGGTTCAGGCCGTATTTCTTCTCCAGCGCCGCCGGTACAAAGCGGGCCGCCCAGGTAATGGTAGCGCCCGTGGAAGTGGGCGGCGGCTTTCTTCGGCGCAGTGAGGGAGATGAGCAGGTCGGGCTGGATCCCACCGGGGCCACCCTTCTCTACATCCCAACCTGCCAGAGAGAGAGGGAGAGAGAGAGAGAGAGAGACGGGAGTCACAACGAGGGGACAATGCATTACCAAACCGTGGCTGAACAATCCTGTCTTCATCATGTTGTGTCCAAAGTCCCATCACCAGGACATCCCATCACGTCTCAAACCCAATTATGCTCCTGGTCCATCAGCCTTTTGATCCATCCGAGAACCCAGTGCCAGGGCTCTTCATACTGAACTTACGGTGACCCCTCTCTTCCTCCCTGTTTTCCCTACCCCTCCACCCCACCCCACCTTCCTCTCTCTCTCACCCCCTCCCCTATTCCTCGCCAGCCACTCTATCAAAACCCTTCCTCATTTTCAATGCCTTTATTAATTCTCCCCTTAACCTGCTCTGCTCTGCTCTTAAGAGGGGGGGGGGGCCAATCCCAGCTTCAGAGAACCTCAGAATGGTTACAGCACAGCAGACCATCTGGCCCATCACGTGTGTGCTGGCTCTCCGTTGGGGCAATTTACCTAGTGCCGCTACCCTCCGCCTTCTCCCCCGTAGCCCTGCACATTCTCCCTTTACCAATAACTCTCCAACTCCCTTCCCAAAGCCTCGATTGAACCTGCCTCCCCCACACACTCTCGGGCAGCGCATTCCAGATCCCAACCACTCGCTGCGTGAAAGAGTTTCTCCACGTGTCTCCATCGCTCCTTTCACCAATCCCCTTAGATCCTCCCCCCACTCCAATGGAAACAGTTTCTCCCCATCGACTCTGCCCTGGACCCCTCGTGACTTTGAACACATGGACCAAACCTCCTCTCAGCCTTCTCTTCTCCAAGGAAACCAGTCCCAACTTCCCCAATCAGTACACGTAACTGAAGTTCCTCGTCCCTGGGAACCTTTCTCGTGAATCCTTCCTGTGCTCTCTCTAATGTCTTCACAATGTCTTCCGAAGGTCTTTCTGCGAGACCAGGGTGACTTCAAAGAGCACGGGTGGGGTGGGGGGGGTGGGTGGATAAACGGTGTGATGCACAGAGAGTGAGAGTCACTGTGAGGCCAGCAAGAGGGGAGAGGGCGAGCGTGCGAGGGAGAGGGGAGGGGGGAGAGGGAGAAAGGGAGTCACTGCGAGACCAGCGGGGAGCGGGGAGAGTGTCTCCAAGGAACACAAGCTGTCACAGGAAACCAGAGAAGTGACTGGCCAGTGAGCACCTCTCTCTCTTCTATCGAAACGTGGATATTTGCTTCAAATTGAGGATTTAGATGGGGTTACGATGGTAGTCAGTCAATTAATAAGGTTACAAGTTCAGAGCAGGTTTGGAGGTTATCAACTGGAATTAACAGTTCAATCAAGGCGCCAGCTAGATTGTTGAAGGGGGGGGGAAAAAACAGAGGATTTCGGATCAAGGATGGAAATCTGTGACCTGTTCCAATCCCTGTGCCGTGTGGGAACTTCAGGAGGACCTCACGCAGCCACCTGGTCCCCCAGGATACAAGTGTCTCCAGCTCGAGCTCAGGGTTTCCGAGCTCGAGGGGCAGCTGGAGTTGCTGCGGAGCATTGGGGTTGGGGGGGGGGGGGGGGAAATGAGAGCTTACCGGATCGCCTGTCCCTGGAAGCGGCCACCCCGCAGGCAGTGAGGGGTCAGGATAAGTGAGGGATGTTGAGTATAAAAGCTGGGAAGTCATGCTGCATCTGTATAGTACTTCGGTCAGGCCACACTTGGAATATTGCATGCAATTCTGGTCGCCACTTTACCAGAAGGATATGGAGGCGTTGGAGAGGGTGCAGAGGAGGTTTACCAGGATGCTGCCTGGTCTGGAGGTTATTAGCTATGAGGAGAGGTTGGAGAAACTCAGATTGTTCTCACTAGAGCGACGGAGATTAAGGGGTGACTTGATAGAATTTTACAAAATTATGAGTGGCATGGACAGAGTAGATAGTCAGAAGCTTTTTCCCTGGGTGGAAGAGTCAATTACTAGGGGACTTAGATTTAAGGTGAGAGGAGAAACCTTTAGAGGAGTTGTGAGGGCATGTTTTTTACGCAGAGGGTAGTGAGTGTCTGGAATTCGCTGCCAGAGGAGGTGGTGGAAGCAGGTACGATAGTGGTGTTTAAGAGGCAGCTTGACAAATACATGAATAGGATGGGAATAGAGGGATACGGACCCCGGAAGTGCAAAATGTTTTAGTTGACGGGCAATATGATCGGCGCAGGCTCGGAGGGCCGAAGGGCCTGTTCCTGTGCTGTACTTTTCTTTGCTCTTGATAGTAACCCACCCGGAAGAGTAGGAGGCGGCAGAAGTAGAGGGGTCTTCGGGGTGTCTGCTGCTCTCAGTTACCAGTACTCGAGACTGCTGGGAGTGTGGTCCAGGCCACAGCTTCTCCAGTCTCCCCACGTGAACCGAAGTCCCGCCTTCCTGGCCCCGTTTGTAGTGCCTCTCCCTCCACACCCTCTCCGAAGGCCCTTGACATCCTTCCTAAATCGGATACTGTACTCCAGCCCGCCTCCGAACCAGGGGATTCGGTCAGGTCCTGCATCACTTCCTTGATTTTGTAATCTACGCTTCCGTTTGTAAAAGCCAATAAACCCGCCACTCGCTTCACAGCGATGGGTAAACCCGGGTACCATTCCGTGCACTCACCTGACGGGATGTCCACACTGGCGATGGGGATGGTCACCCCCTCCAATGTACCCAAGATGGCGGCAAAAGGCTCGCGCACTTCCCCTTTGAAGCTGAACCCAAAGATAGCGTCGACAACCAGGTTGTACACCTCGTCGATGAAGAGTGCCTGTCGAGCGATGGGGGGAGGGAAGTGGCATTAGACAGCAGCAACTTCCCTTGCTCCAGCCTCTTCCACGCAGTGAGACACCACAGGGGGCGACTATCGAACAACATATTAACTCCCCCGAGCCACAGGATAAAACACTTGGAACAGGCAACCAAAAACTCAGTCAGAGGTCAGTATAAAAGGAGTGTGTTAAAGGCGGGGGGGGGGGGGCGTGTGGAGGAGGACACAAGGTGGGGAGGGAACGATGCGAGCAGGGGTGGGGATGGGCTTGCTGGACAGTATTGGGGGGGAACAAGTGGGGGGAGGGGGAGAGAATGAGGTTGGCGGGGGGGGGGAGGGAGAGAACGAGCGAGGAAGGGATCAAGCGGTGGGGGGTGGGGGGGGGGGGGGGGGGGGGGGGGGACACAACCTCAAGAAGCTGATTGGCCCCTCCTTCTGCTCCTATGCTCCAGAAGGAACCCAACTAAATCTAGGCGGGGGCAGAGCTGAAGGCAAGTGAATTTATTGCTTGCCCACACGCGATCCAGGCGATGACGATGGTTGGTTGATAAAGTTACGTTGGCTGATCGAGATGTTCAGTAATTCTTGCCGCTCCGACAAACGTTTTTACCAAATCTCATTCTCAATAAGAACGCTGGCTGGGCCCAGCATTTGTTACCCATCCCTAATTGCCCCCTTGAGAAGGTGGGGGGGGGGGGGGGGTGAGCCGCCTTCTTGAGCCGCTGCAGTCCCCTGTGGTGTAGGTACACCCACCGTGCTGTTAGGGAGGGAGTTCCAGGATTTGGACCCAGCGACAGTGAAGGGACGGCCGATATATTTCCCAAGTCAGGATGGTGAGGGGCTCGGAGGGGGAACTTCCAGGTGGTGGTGTTCCCCATGTGTCTGCTGCCCTTGTCCTTCTAGGCTGCGGTGGTCACGAGTTTGGAAGGCGAGAGTTAATATGGGATAATGGATTCAGGAAATGCCGAGAGGAGAGGCATGATTTTTGCTGAACGTAAGACTTCGATGTCTCGGGTTTGTGGGGAATGGAAAGAAAATGTCAAACTGTTGCGAGAGCTGGTGTCCGGGGAAAATTCTGACGTTCAGAAGCTGGGATCAGCATTTCCGTCGGCTGACCTGTAGGACCGGAGGCAACAGCGAAGGTAAGGGAAATGTGCTGCCTTAACCATGTTAGCTACAGGTGTGAGCATGGGGTGCCCTGCTTCTCGGTAAATCAGTCAGTCAGCCTGGCTCAAACAAAGTTTTGCCCCGCTTAAGGGTAAATCAATCAAGTGAGGCAAACGAAGCTTTTTACCTGATAGGGCACAAGGCTAGACCCCCAAAAGAAGAGGGGTCCAGAAACCCTCCGCGCGCACTCTGAGTAGAGAAGACTAGACTCACGTCGAGATACAGCCGCGTGGTAACTGAGCTCCTGCAGTCTGGCCTTCAAGTTTGTCTCCGCTGCTTCCTTTCACCTCTGTTAAGTATAAGCGTTTTGGGGGGGGGGGGGGGGGGGGGGGTGTGTGTGTGTGTGTGTGTGTGTGTGTGTGTGTGTGTGTGCGTGCATGCACGCGCGCTTGTTTAATATTTAATAAACTTGCCTGGTAATATGAACGAAACACCTGTCCCTGTATTGGGTCTGTGTACCGTTGTGAACCTGGGAAGACATTAGCTGTGATGTTCTCGCAATGGTGCTGTCTAAGGAGCCTTGGTGAGTGGCTGCAGTGCGTCTTGTTGATGGTACACACACTGCTGCTACTGTGCGTCGGTGGGGGAGGGAGTGAATCAGAATCTCAGAATCTTAACAGCACAGAATGAAGCCATTCGGCCCATCGTGTCTGCACCAGCCCTCCAAACGAGTATTATGACCTTGTGCCATTGCCCTGCCTTTACCCCGTACCCCTGCGCACTGTTTCTATTCAAATAATCATCTAATGCCCTCCTGAATGCCCCGACTGAAACCTGCCTCCACCACTTTTCCAGGCCGTGCATTCCCAGACCAGAACCACTCGCTGTGTGAAAAAGTTTCTTTCTCACATCACACTTGCTTCTTTTACAAATCACTTTCAGTCCGTGCCCTCTCGTTCTTGATCCTTTTACAAGCGGGGAACAGTTCCTCCCTGTCTTCTCTGTCCAGCCCCCTCGTGATTTTGAAAAACTTCTATCACGTCTCCTCTCAGCCTTTTCTACAAGGAAATCAGTTCCAACTTCTCCAATCTATCGTCATAGTTGCAGTTTCTCATCCCTGGAACCATTCTTGTAAACATTTTCTGCACTCTCTCCAATGGGTTCCATCCTTCCGATAATACGGTGCCCAGGACCGTACACAATACTCCAGCTGAGGTCTAACGGGTGCCTAAATTCAGCATAACCTCCCTGCTTTTGTACTCTATGCCCCGATTAATAAATGTTTGTGGATGGGGTGCTGATCAAGCGGGGCTGCTTAGTCGTGGATGGTGTCGAGCTTCTTGAGTGTTGTGGGAGCTGCACTCATCCAGGCAAGTGGGGGAGTATTCCATCCCACTCCTGACTTGTGCCTTGTAGATGGTGGACAGGCTTTGGGGAGTCAGGAGGTGAGTTACTCACCGCAGGATTCCCAGCCTCTGACCTGCTAAAGGAGACTTGGCATTGAGAGGCAACGGGCGGGGATGGTCTGGGGTGTGTGTGTGTGTGTGTGTGTGTGTGTGTGTGTGTGTGTGTGTGTGTGTGTGTGTGTCTGTGTCTGTGTGTGTGTGTGTATAGGTGCTCTGGGCTGTGCAGGGGGGGCGCGTGCGTGTGCGGGGGGGGCGTGCGTGTGCGGGGGGGGCGTGCGTGTGCGGGGGGGGGGGGGCGCGTGCGTGTGCGGGGGGGGGGGGCGCGTGCGTGTGCGGGGGGGGGCGCTTGCGTGTGCGGGGGGGGGGGCGTGCGTGTGCGGGGGGGGGCGCGTGCGTGTGCGGGGGGGGGGGCGCTTGCGTGTGCGGGGGGGGGGCGTGCGTGTGCGGGGGGGGCGCGTGCGTGTGCGGAGGGGGCGCGTGCGTGTGCGGGGGGGGCGCGTGCGTGTGCGGGGGGGGTGCGTGCGTGTGTGGGGGGGGCGCGTGTGTGTGTGGGGGGGTGCGTGTGTGTGTGTGTGTGTGTGCGTGTTTGGGTGCTCTGGGCGTGTGTGTGTGTGGGGGGTGCTCTGGGCTGTGTGGGGGGGGGGGGTGCTCTGGGCTATGTGTGTGTGTGTGTGTGTGTGTGTGTGTGTGCGTGTGTGGGGGGGGTGCTCTGGGCCGTGTGTGGGGGGGGGTCGTGAAACACGGGCCATGCCTGCGCGGCATTCCTTACCTCTGAAGGGAACTCCGTCAGGAAGGGGATGTCCATTTTCTGGCACTGCGTGGTGAGGGCCTCGAAGAGGGGTTTGCTTGGGCGCTTTGGGTAGAAGATGGTGGGGTCGTAGCCCTGCAAATGGAGAGGAGGACGTTACCAGAGAGGGCAGAGGGAGGTGCAGCAACCCAGGCAGCACCCAGACCGAGTCAGGATGACGTGTATTGGCCAAGAGGAGGGATCGACCTGCCGACCAGGTGGGGGCGACGCGAACGACCCGCTAACTGAGGTGGCTGGAGTTTTGGTGGGGGGTGGGGAGCGAGCGATGAGGTTGCATCTCCACCCAGTCACTGCTGTTGAGATGGGGCTAAGCTGTAACACAGATGAATCAACTGCCCCAAATCCAGCAGAAATGAACCAAAGCAGTCACACGGTGACAGTGGAGCAACCTTTGAGGGCGCAGTATACAGGAGCAGAAGACCATTCAGCCCCTCCAGCCTGTTCCACCATTCAATTAGATCACGGTTGATCTGTATCTTAACTCCACAAGGTTCTGCCCCCCCTTGTTCTGGACCAGAGGAAAGCGTTTCTCTCCCACGACCCCATCGAATCCTTCAATTATCTTAAACCCCTGGTTTACATCACTCCCAAATCCCCTACATTCGGGGGAATACAGGCCGGGTCTGTGTGTGACCTGTCCTCGGGATTTAACTCTTTCAGCCCGGGGGTCGTCCTGGTGAATCTGCACTGCCCCTACCCCCAACCAGAGGTTTACATAACCAAAATATAACCACTCATGATTCAAGCAACAAATTCACTACATAGTGTCCCTGTCCTGGGAGTGTTTGATGGGGACAGTGTAGAGGGATCTTTACTCTGTATCTAACCCCGTGCTGTACCTGTCCTGGGAGTGTTTGATGGGGACAGTGTAGAGGGATCTTTACTCTGAATCTAACCCCGTGCTGTACCTGCCCTGGGAGTGTTTGATGGGGACAGTGTAGAGGGAGCTTTACTCTGGATCTAACCCCGTGCTGTACCTGTCCTGGGAGTGTTTGATGGGGGACAGTGTAGAGGGAGCTTTACTCTGTATCTAACCCCGTGCTGTACCTGTCCTGGGAGTGTTTGATGGGGACAGTGTAGAGGGATCTTTACTCTGTATCTAACCCCGTGCTGTACCTGCCCTGGGAGTGTTTGATGGGGACAGTGTAGAGGGAGCTTTACTCTGTATCTAACCCCGTGCTGTACCTGTCCTGGGAGTGTTTGATGGGGACAGTGTAGAGGGAGCTTTACTCTGTATCTAACCCCGTGCTGTACCTGTCCTGGGAGTGTTTGATGGGGACAGTGTAGAGGGAGCTTTACACAGTATCTAACCCCGTGCTGTACCTGTCCTGGGAGGGTGTGTGAACTTACAAAGAGTTTGAGATGTCTTGCACATACTAGTCCATCTCCACCATTATTGCCAGGTCCACACAATATCAACACGGTGGGAGTTCGTTTCCGAAGCGACGACAGAGGATAGGCCTGAAAGACGGATGGAGGAGTGAGTAACAGTGACTGGAAAAAGTGATTTTACAATTGATAAACTGCATGTCTGTACGGCTGTGATGCTAGGACACTTCAGCCAGTGATCATCACTGGGGGGCACTGGAATGCTCTGTGTTACCTGTATCCAAGTCAGATAGAGCAAGGTCTTTTTCATGATAGCAGGTTTATCCACAGAACGCAGCATTACCTATCTCTGCCTACTCCTTACTAACACTGCTCTAAAGGAACAGTAATCCTATAAAATAAACTAACTGACGAAGGAAACAGCCTCTTAAAGGACAAAACTTTAAAGGAAGCTTATCTAACTAAGTTAAAATGTTGTTTCTGGAGCCAATGAAATGCTCCAACCCCTGCAGTACCCACCGGCAGTTGCTTGTGCTGTCTGGCAAGTAGTCCTGTGTTATAGTTTCACCAGGTTGACACCTCATTTTTAGGTATGCCTGGTGCTGCTCCTGACATGCCCTCCTGCACTCTTCATTGAACCAGGGTTGATCCCCTGTCTTGATGGTAATGGTAGAGTGGGGGATATGCTGGGCCATGAGGTTACAGATTGTGTTCGAGTACAATTCTGCTGCTGCTGATGGCCCACAGCGCCTCATGGATGCCCAGTCTTGAGCTGCTAGATCTGTTCAAAATCTATCCCATTTAGTACAGTGATAGTGTCACACAACACGATGGAGGGTATCCTCAGTGTGAAGATGAGACATCGTCTCCACAATGACTGTGTGGTGGTCTCTCCTACTGATACTCTCATGGACAGATGTATCTGTGACAGGCAGGTTGGTGAGGATGGGGTTAAGTGTGTTTTTCCCTCTTGTTGGTTCCCTCACCACCTGCCGCAGACCCAGTCTAGCAGCTATGTCCTTTAGGACTCGGCCAGCTCGGTCAGTAGTGGTGCTACCGAGCCTCTCTTGCTGAATTGTTTCTATTCGTTCATGGGAAATGCACGTTGCTGACTAGGCTAGCACTTATTGCCCATCCACAATGCTGTGGGTCAGGAGTCGCGTGTAGGCCAGACCAGCTAAGGGCAGCAGACTAAAATAAAAACAGAAATACCTGGAAAAACTCAGCAGGTCTGGCAGCATCGGCGGAGAAGAGCAAAGTTGACATCGAGTCCTCATGACCCTTCAACAGAACTAAGTAAAAATAGGAAAGGGGTGAAATATAAGCTGGGTTAAGGTGGGGGGATGGGGGGAGAAGTGGGGCGGTGGGGGGGGTGGTTGTTGGGACAAGCAACCAGTGATAGGTGGAGATAACCAAAAGATGTCACGTGGTGATATTATCTAAAGGAATGTGCTAATTAAGAGTGGAGAGCAGGACAAGCAAGGTACAGATAGCCCTAGTGGGGGTGGGGTGAAATAAACCATGGGTGGAATACATTTAAAAATAATGGAAATAGGTGGGAAAAGAAAAATCTATATAAATTACTGGAAAAAACCAAAAGGAGGGGGAAAAAACGGAAAGGGGGTGGGGATGGAGGAGGGAGTTCTAGATCTAAAGTTGTTGAACTCGATATTCAGTCCGGAAGGCTGTAAAGTGCCTCGTCAGAAGATGAGGTGCTGTTCCTCCGGTTTGCGTCGAAAAAGCAGCAGGATTTCCTTCCCTAAAGGACATCAGTGAACCAGGCCAGTCAGCGATGGTTTCATGGTCATCGTCAGAATTTCAATCTAGACTTGTACTGAATTCAAATTTCACAAGCTGCCTTGGGGAGATTTGAACCTGGGTCCCCCCTGCATTACCCTGGGTCTGCGGAATACTAGTCCAGTGACAACGTCACGATGCCAACGTCTCCCCACGATGGGCATTCCTGCCAAGTGATTTACCACATCAGGCTGCGTGGCCTGGAGAGGTAGTTCAGCTGACCAGAGAGACAGACACGCAGTAAATGCCCCTGTTAACATCAGGCCAGTGACTCACGCCAACACTTTGTTCTCGCGGTTCGCGGGGGTGCAGATTCCTGGGTACCACAACAGGTGACCTCAAGGCCCAGAGGTGGCGGGTGGGTGAGCTCTCGTCACCACGCACATGGCTAAGTCTTCCCTGTCGCCTCCCCTCCCTTCTCCCCCTCCTTCTCCGCCTGCCCAGGAGTCGGGCACCTACCTTGGCAATTGCCGACGCACAGCTTAGGCCCGCTAGCTCCATCAGCTGATCCACGCTGAATTTGTACTCGTTGAACAGCTCCTGGTCAATGGCTTGGGCCTCTTCCTGACTGTTGGGTAAGAGGGAGCGAGGGAGAGAAGTCACCGGCGCTGACAGAGAGAGGCCCTAGGGATTCCCTCGCATTCCGAATCAGCCAACGCACGCCAGGCAGGGGCCCAGCGACAGCGGGGAACATCGGCTGCCCTCAGTCCCACCACCCTTCACCCAATGCCAGTCCCACTCCCAATCACCAGCTAGCATTCCTACTGGAAAGAGGGAAGCGTGGTGGGGAGGGAATCCTCCATTCCCTTACCCAACAAAAATCTGTCCACCGCAGCTTTGAAATCGCCAATTGACCGTCCAGCCTCTCGACAGCTTTATTGGGGGTGGGGGGGGGGAAGAGAGTTCCAGATTCCCGCTCCCCTGTGTGTGTGTGTGTGTGTGTGTGTGTGTGTGTGTGCGTGTGAGTGTGTCTCTGTGTGTGTGTGTGTGTGTGTGCGTGTGAGTGTGTCTGTGTGTGTGTGTGTGCGCGTGTGTGCGCGTGTGTCTGTGTGTGTCTGTGTGTGTGTGTGTGTGTTTGTCTGTGTGTGTGTGTGTGTGTGTGTGTTTGTCTATGTGTGTGTGTGTGTGTCTGTGTGTGTGTGTGTGTCTGTTTGTCTGTGTGTGTGTGTGTGTCTGTGTGTGTGTGTGTGTCTGTGTGTGTGTGTGTGCGTGTGCGTGTGAGTGTGTCTCTGTGTGTGTGTGTGCGTGTGTCTGTGTGTGTCTGTGTGTGTGTGTGTGTGTGTGTTTGTCTGTGTGTGTGTGTGTGTGTGTGTTTGTCTATGTGTGTGTGTGTGTGTCTGTGTGTGTGTGTGTGTCTGTTTGTCTGTGTGTGTGTGTCTGTGTGTGTGTGTGTCTGTGTGTGTGTGTTTGTCTGTGTGTGTGTGTTTGTCTGTGTGTGTGTCTGTGTGTGTGTGTGTGTCTGTGTGTGTGTGTGTCTGTGTCTGTGTGTTTGTCTGTGTCTGTGTGTGTCTGTGTGTGTGTGTCTGTGTGTGTGTGTTTGTCTGTGTGTGTGTGTTTGTCTGTGTGTGTGTGTTTGTCTGTGTGTGTGTGTGTGTGTGTGTGTGTGTGTCTGTGTGTTTGTCTGTGTGTGTGTGTGTGTGTGTCTGTGTGCGTGTGCGTGTGCGTGTGCGTGTGCGTGTGCGTGTGCGTGTGCGTGCGCGTGCGCGTGTGCGTGTAAGTGCTTCCTGACATCACCCCTGAACGGGCCTGGCTCCAATTTGAAGCTTCTGCCCCGCCCCCCCCACCCCTTGTTCTGGACTCCCCACCCCCACCAGAGGAAACAGTTTCTCTCCATTGACCCCCATCGAATCCTTTGAACATCTTAACCCCCCTTCGATTCGATCCCCCCTTAATCTTCCACACTCGAGGGAATACAAGCCGAGTCTGTGTGCGACCTGCCCTCGGGATTTAACCCTTTCAGCCCTGGGGTCGTCCTGGTGAATCTGCGCTGACCCCACTCCCCCTCCGAGGGCCGATATCTCCTTCCTGAGGTGCGGGGGCCCAGAACTGAGCCCACTTACTCCCGTTGGGGGTCTGAGCAATGGGGGTCTGTCTGTACAGAACTGAAAACATCACCCCCCCCCCCCATCACCCCCCCCGCCCCGCCAAGTATTCCTGCGCCCTTGGGGTTAAGGATTAATTTGACCCCTCGTGTTCACCTCCCCCTTCATTCAGAAGACTACTCCCTTCAGGCTACCTTACCTAAGGAATTTCACCGGTTTCTCGCCCAGAGTCGAGCAGCTGGGATCCATTTTCCCAGGTAGGAGCCAGCACTGCGGTTTGGGGCAGAGGAAGTCCCGTGTCCGGGAGGCGCCCGGTCCTGCGCCGCGACCAACGACGCGCGATGATGCGATTACGCTGAGGCCCAAGAGGGTCCTGATCCCAAACATTCAGGGGCGAGTGAGGGAGCAGCCAGCCTGAAGGCAGGACAATAGTTATTCAAATAACTTGCATTTCCGTCGCACCTTTCCCCAATTCAGGACTTCCCAAAGCCCTGCCCAGCCGATTATGTACTTTTTTTTTGAGGTACAGCACTCCCTCAGTACTGATCCTCCCCGACAGTGCGGCACTCCCTCAGTACTGATCCTCCCCGACAGTGCAGCACTCCCTCAGTACTGACCCTCCCCGACAGTGCGGCGCTCCCTCAGTACTGATCCTCCGACAGTGCAGCACTCCCTCAGTACTGACCCTCCGACAGTGCGGCACTCCCTCAGTACTGACCCTCCGACAGTGCGGCCCTCCTTCAGTACTGACCCTCCGACAGTGCAGCACTCCCTCAGTACTGATCCTCCCCAACAGTGCGGCGCTCCCTCAGTACTGACCCTCCGACAGTGCAGCACTCCCTCAGTACTGACCCTCTGACAGTGCAGCACTCCCTCAGTACTGACCCTCTGACAGTGCAGCACTCCCTCAGTACTGACCCTCCGACAGTGCGGCACTCCCTCAGTACTGACCCTCCGACAGTGCGGCGCTCCCTCAGTACTGACCCTCCGACAGTGCGGCGCTCCCTCAGTACTGACCCTCCGACAGTGCGGCGCTCCCTCAGTACTGACCCTCCGACAGTGCGGCGCTCCCTCAGTACTGACCCTCCGACAGTGCGGCGCTCCCTCAGTACCGACCCTCCACCACTTACCAACTCTTCGCGTGACTCTCAGCTCTGCCTGCAGCCTGCAGTCTGCATCTGAAGGCCGAGTTCCCACCCTCCCACCGTAGCTACCAATCAACTTACGGTTCTGGCTGTCACTCACAGTACCTGACCAATAGAATTACAGGAAGGGCGGCCCTATACTTGATTGACACTACTCTTAGCAAATGAACCATTGCATCCCTGATCCACCCATATAACCATTTCGATTGGTCTTCTGCTTTGATTGACCGTCATGTAAACCAATCAAGCATTGGAGCATTTCGAGGCATGACGGGACAAGCTGGCGTGTGGTTAACCTTGACGGACACCAGATTCAACCAATAACACCTCGGGACAGGCACTCCCTCAGGGCCAATTAGGCCCAGGGAAGGGCGTCTCGAACGATGACTGGTAGCTGGCTCAGCCAATTGCCGATCGAATCGCCTGAAGAGCGCGCCGTTCCTTCCCCGAGTTTGACGCCGAGCTGGAGCCTGTCAATCAAACGGTTAACCAATCAGAGGCAGCGGAGCGGCGTTGTGTCCCGCCTGCCAATTGACTGACCTGGTAGCTGTCCAATCATCAGCAGGAACGCGCTGTCAGTCACCGATGAAAGCCAATGGAAGGGGTGTGGGCGTTACATTAACCCTTTCAATGCCTGGAGCATTATTTAAAGGGACTTGAGGGACTGTTTTTTTTTCCCATTTTTGGAGAATCACTGAATTGTTTGTGTGCGGGAGGAGGCCATTCGACCCATTGTGTCTGTACCGACTCTCTGATTCACCCATTCCCATTCCCCCGCCTTCTCCCCGCAACCCTGCACGTTCTCCCATTGCCGATAACTCTCCAATTCCCTATCGAGAGCCTCGATTGAACCCGTCTCCCCCCCCCCACACTCTCGGGCAGCGCATTCCAGACGCCAACCACTCGCTGCGTGAAAGAGTTCCTCCTCGTGTCTCCATCGCTCCTTTCACCAATCCCCCTTAAATCTGGCTCCCTCTGCTTCTCGATCCTTCCCCCCCGAATGGGAACCGTTTCTCCCCGTCGACTCTGTCCAGACCCCTCGTGATTTTGAACACCTCCATCGAATCTCCTCTCAGCCTTCTCTACTCCGAGGTAAACAGCCCCAACGTCTCCCATCTGTCCCAAGGCACTGAAGTTCCTCGTCCCTGGGAACCGTTCTCGTGAATCTCTCCTGCACTCTCTCCGGAGTCCTCACATCCTTCCTAAAGCGCGGCACCCAGAAACGGACACAATACTCCAGCTGAGGCCCGGCTCCTGCCTCGTACAAATTCAACATAACCTCCTTGCTCTGGTGCTCTAGGCTCCTATTAATGAAGCCCGGGACGCTGTGTGCTTTATTAACCCCTCTCCCAACCTGTCCTGCCACCTTCAATGACATAGGCACATATACCCCCAGGTCCCTCTGCTCCTCCGCCCCCTTTATTTTATATTGTCTCTCCCATGTTCTTCCTAGCAAAATGAATCACTTCACATTTCTTTGCACTGAACGTCATCTGCCACCTGCCTGCCCATTCCACCAGCTTGTCTATGTCCCTTTGAAATTCTGCACCATCCTCCTCACAGTTATGGATGCTTCCGAGTTTTGTATCATCCGCACACTTAGAAATTGTTCCCTGAACACTAAGGTCTGGATCATTAATATATATATATAAGTCAGAGCAAGGGTCCCGACACTGACCCCTGGGGAACTTCACTACAAACCTTTCGCCAGCCTGAAAAAAATCCATTAACCCACCACTCTCTGTCTCCTGTCACTCAGTCAATTTTCTTACCTTACTTGCCCCACCCCATTCCTGTCCTGAAAGCTTTCCCCGGTTCCCAAAGGTGCCCCCAAGAGTCCCCAACTGGCACAGCCACCCTGTCCAAGCCCAAACTGTGAGAGCTGCGTGGGGCATCGCAACCTAGTCCAATCCCACTCTCCAGCCGCTTCCTTCTTTAGAAAGGGAAAGAGAAAGCCTTGCGTTTGTATCACGCTTTTCATGATCGCCAGAGCTCTCAAGGAGCATTGGCGATGGTCCGTCAATTCTCTCAGAGAGTCCGAGTGGCTGTGGCAAAAGGCACTTTTACATACCTGTTGTAGCCTGGAGCTATGGATAGCGATGGTCGAGGCTCCAACTCTTCTTCCATCAAAGGGAGGCGGTGGAATAGTAGTATTGTCACCAGACCAGTATTCCAGAGATCCAGAGTTATCCTCTGGGGACCTGGGTTCGAACCCCACCACAGCAGACGGTGATAAATAGAATTGTATATAAGGGCTGAATTTGCAAGGGTGGGGCCTACTCACCGATGTGTAAAATGACAAAGGGTGATGTTGGGCAGGTATCCCGACATCACCGCACATCATTTAGATTTTCAGTTCGGCGGGCACGCAGCTGACTCAGCTCTGCACCCGCCAAACTGCCAAAGGCCTATTAAGGCCATTTAAAAACAAATTAACTCAATTAAACGAGTTGCTCGTCCAGCCTTAGGGTTGGCGGGCAGGCCGAGGGCCCAGGCGGCCTTCGTCAAACCTCGCCCGCAGGCGGGGTGAGGTTTCATGAAGTGTTTTAAAATCTAATAAAAATGTTTACCTTCACCCTTTGACATGTCCCAGCTCGTGTGGTGGTGTCACATGAGGGGACATGTTTTAAGAGTTTTATTTCTCCTTTATTGAAATTTACACGTCAAACTAGTCTCCCTGAGGCATCTCCGTGCAAGCACGAAATAGCGCAGGAAACTAAATGACTCAGGACCCTGACACCCCCCCCCCCACCCCCCCCATCCCGCCCGTACAGGGAGCGCTCAGCGCTTCTGGGCGATCATCAAGCTGGGTGGGCCTTCATTGGCCCGTCCATGTAAAATGGCGGCGCGGCCCCGATCGGGTGTGCCAATCGGGTTCGTGCCCACTCCCGCCCACTCCCACACAACACCCCCAACGAGGGGGGTGGGGGGGGTGGCGGGGGGGGGGGGGGGGGGGGTGGCGGGGGGGACACAATTTTTCCCTAAAAGTCTAATGATGACCATGAAGCCATTGCTGATTGTTTTAAAAAAAAAAACCCCCATCTGGTTCACTAATGCCCTTTAGGGAAGGATACCTGCCATCCTTACCTGGTCTGGCCTGGCCTACATGTGACTCCAGACCCACAGCAATGTGGTTGACTCTTAAAAAAAATGAATAAGGGCAATTAGGGATGGGCAATAAATGCCACTTTCAAAACGGAGAACAAAACATGGCGATCAGGGAAGCTCTCCAGCTCTTGCCCCCCCCTTTTGCCCATCCCTAATTGCCCTTATTCAGAGGGTTCATTTCTTAAGAGTCAACCACATTGCTGTGGGTCTGGAGTCACATGTAGGCCCAGCCGCACCAGGTAAGGACGGCATTAGAAGGATTTACAGGTTGATACCTTCGGCCACATTACAAACAATGCGCTTTCCTTGGCCAGAGGTCCTGGGGTGGGAATTGAACCTGGAGATTCTGACTCAAAGGCAGGGAGATTGGCCACAGGACCTCCGTCAGAGAGATTGTACAGCCAATGAACTAGTGTAGTCACTGTTGTAATGTAGAAATCTGAAGAAACTGAACCCTCTCTAGCTGCAGACTAGCCACAAGGCTATGGGCCAGACCTGCGGTCTGTCCGCAAGAATGACCCAAACCTCCCTGTCGCTTGCCATTTTAACACTCCACCCTGCTCTCTTGCCCACATGTCTGTCCTTGGCTTACTGCATTGTTCCAGTGAAGCCCAACGCAAACTGGAGGAACAACACCTCATCTTCAGACTAGGCACTTTACAGCCTTCCGGTCTGAATATTGAATTCAACAACTTTAGGTCGTGAGCTCCCTCCCCCATCCCCACCCCCTTTCTGTTTCCCCCTTTTTTTTCCCTATAAATTTTATAGATTTTTCTTTTCCCACCTATTTCCATTATTTTTAAATATTTTAAAATCCTTTATGCTCCCCCCACCCCCACTAGAGCTGTACCTTGAGTGCCCTACCATCCATTCTTAATTAGCACATTCGTTTAGATAATATCACCAACTTTAACTTTAACACCTATGTGTTCTTTTGTACCATTGTCGCTGACATCTTTTGATGATCTGCTTCTATCACTGCTTGTTTGTCTACACAAGCACCTCTCTCTCTCTCTCTCTCTCTCCGCCCCCCACACACACACCTTAAACCAGCTTATATTTCAACTCTTTCTTGGACTCGAAATCAAGTTCTGTCGAAGGGTCATGAGGACTCGAAACGTCAACTCTTTTCTTCTCCGCCGATGCTGCCAGACCTGCTGAGTTTTTCCAGGTAATTCCGTTTTTGTTATGGGCCAAGTGCTGGTCAATGGGATTAGGGAGGTAGGTCAGGTGTTTCTCACATATCGGTGCAGACTCAATGGGCCGAAGGGCCTCTTCTGCTCTGTGAGATTCTGTGATTCTGTGAATATTTCTCAGCTCTATCGTTTCCATTCAGACCTGTTGCATCCCTCTCTCCTTGTCCTTGCTTCAGGCCTTTGCTTTTCCCCTTATGTTACATGATACATCTTCAGGGCACGTCTGAAAATGAAAGAAAGGGACAGGAAACATGGAGGCCGGGGAGGGGTGGGGGTTTGAGGGAGAGAAGGGGGAGAGAGGGAGGTGAAAGAGAGCAGCGAAAGGGAGATGGATGGAGAGAAACAAAGAAAAGGAGAGAGGGGGTGAGAAGGGAGAGAGGGAATGAAAGATTGGAGGGGGCAATATAGAAAAGGAGGATGAAAAGGAAGGGAGAGGGGAAAGCAAAGAGAGAAGGGAGGGAGGGAGAGAGAGAAGACGACCAGGGAGGACGGAGGGGGAAATAGGGAGAGAGTTCAAGATTAAGGAAGGAAGGAGAGAGAACAAGACTAGGAAGGGAGGGGAGAGAGAGAGAGAGAGAGAGAACAAGACTAGGAAGGGAGGGGAGAGAGAGAGGGAGAGAGAACAAGATTAGGAAGGGAGGGGAGAGAGAGAGGGAGAGAACAAGACTAGGAAGGGAGGGGAGAGAGAGAGAGAGAGAGAGAACAAGACTAGGAAGGGAGGGGAGAGAGAGAGGGAGAGAGAACAAGACTAGGAAGGGAGGGGAGAGAGAGAGGGAGAGAGAACAAGATTAGGAAGGGAGGGGAGAGAGAGAGAGAGAGAACAAGACTAGGAAGGGAGGGGAGAGAGAGAGAGAGAGAACAAGACTAGGTAGGGAGGGGGGGAGAGAGAGAGAGAGAGAGAGAACAAGACGAGGAAGGGAGGGGAGAGAGAGAGGGAGAGAGAACAAGACTAGGAAGGGAGGGGAGAGAGAGAGCGAACAAGACTAAGAGGGAGAGGAGAGAGAGAGGGAGAGAGAACAAGACTAGGAAGGGAGGGGAGAGAGAGAGAGAGAGAGAGAACAAGACTAGGAAGGGAGGGGAGAGAGAGAGGGAGAGAGAACAAGACTAGGAAGGGAGGGGAGAGAGAGAGCGAACAAGACTAAGAGGGAGAGGAGAGAGAGAGGGAGAGAGAACAAGACTAGGAAGGGAGGGGAGAGAGAGAGAGAGAGAGAACAAGACTAGGTAGGGAGGGGGGGAGAGAGAGAGAGAGAGAGAGAACAAGACGAGGAAGGGCGGAGAGAGAGAGAGAGAACAAGACTAGGAAGGGAAGGGAGAGAGAGAGAGAGAGAGAGAACAAGACTAGAAAGGGAAGGGAGAGAGAGAGAGAGAGAACAAGACTAGAAAGGGAAGGGAGAGAGAGAGAGAGAGAACAAGACTAGGAAGGGAAGGGAGAGAGAGAGAGAGAGAACAAGACTAGGAGGGAGGAGAGAGAGAGAAAAAAAGACTAGAAAGGAGGGAGGGATAGAGAGAGTCAGAGAAACAGAGAGAATGAGAGAGAGGACAAGACCAGGAAGAAGGGAGAGCACACGAGAGAGAACGAGACAACAAGGCCAGGGAAGGAGGGAGAGAGAGAGAAAGAGAAAAAGAGACCCAGAAAGAGAGAGAGAGAGAAAGGCTCAGAGAGAGAGGGAGAGAGAGAGAGAGAGAGAGAGAGGCTCAGAGAGAGGGAGAGAGAGAGAGAGAGAGAGAGAGAGGCTCAGAGAGAGGGGGAGAGAGAGAGAGAGAGAGAGAGGCTCAGAGAGAGGGGGAGAGAGAGAGAGAGAGAGAGAGAACAAGACCATGGAAGGAGGGAGAGAGAGTGAGAGAGAAAGACCAGCAAGAGAAAGAAACAAAGAAAGGAAAAGGGCAGAGAGCATGAAGTGGAGGGGATGGGCAGAGAGACAGAGGGGAGAAACAAAGAACAAAGAGAGAGAGGGGGAGAGGGACGAGAGAGGTAACTGAAGATAAAGATGGGGAAGAGAGGAGAGAGCGAGAAGGAGAAACAATGGGGGAGAAAGCCAGACAGACAGAGAAGATAAATGAGGACAGCTATGGGAGAAGAATGGGAATATCTGCCGTTTTTCATCCCAATCCAGAATTAAGAAACTGATGGAAACGCTTTATTAAACTTTAATGTTCAATAACTGTACATTTCATACGTGATTAAAAAACAGGTTTAAGGAATCCATTTAAGAGAGTGCTTTGCCAGTCCCTTGCCTTACCACAAATGACTTATACGCTCACAGTAATCTGTGAGGTAAATTGAATTGAAAATCAGTATTTTTTTAAAATCTGTTTCATCCAACAGGAATATTCAGGGAAGGAACTGATTAAAGTGTGATATTTGTTAAAATAATTCACAAGGAAGTGCGTTGCTCTCCACAGCTCTGAGTCCCAGGTTTAGGATCACTATCGACACTGAGGGTGCATATTGCAGACCCTGTCACAGCCAGGCTGAAACATATAGATAGGTTCTCCCCCCACAGAACTGAAGGAATATTGCTCCTTGTGTTAACACTCTGCTCCTTTCTGCTTTGGGACTGAGCGCAAGGACAGAGCAGCCCCCAGGGGTCTCATTACATGAGGGAATGTCAAGGATCCAACCCCGACTGTGAGTCAAGGAATCATATGGGCACAGAAGGAGGCCATTCGGCCCATCCTGCTTGTGCCGGCTCTTTGAAAGTGTTATCCAATCCTGCCTCGGCTCTTTTACCCCTGAAAACGTCCCCCCCTTCAAGTATTTATCCGATTCCCCCTTTTGAAAGTTCCTGTTGGATCTGCTTCCACCGCCCTTTCAGGCAGCGCCTTCCAGATCACAACAACTCGCTGTGTAAATAAAAAAATGCCTCTTTGGGAGGGATGGGAGGCTGAAGGTGGGGCGTGGAGGCACAAGGCGTGTAGACCTCCGTCATATCCACCAGCAATGAGACGGGGATCACTGATCGATTGTGCTTTAAAGCAAATGCCCAAGCCCTGCTCAATTCAAAATTTGGATGTTTTCTAGAAGGAGGTGCTCGGACATTGAAATCTAACCCATTCACACCCCCCAACCCAGCCTCCACCACCCCGATAAAATGTGTTGAGGTCCAGGGAAAAGAATGAGCCGGGGTCAGCAAGGGTACACTTTATAAATCCCTGGTTAGGGCTCAGCTGGAGTATTGAGCCCAATTCCGGGCCCCGCACTTTAGGGAGGATGTCAAGGGGCTTGGAGAGGGTGCGGAGGGAGGCTTACCCCGAATGGGACCAGGGACAAGGGACTTCAGTCCGTGTGGAGAGGCTGGAGAAGCTGGGATTGTTCTCCTTAGAGCGGAGAAGGTTAAGGGGGAGATTGAATCGAGGCGTTCGGAATCAGGAAGGGGGTTCAGACAGAGTAAATAAGGAGAAACTGTTCCCACTGGGCAGGAGGGTCGGTAACCAGAGGGGACACAGATTGAAGAGAATCGGGAAGGGAACCAGAGGGGGAGAGGGGGAGAATTTGTTTTTATTTACACAGCGAGTTGTTGTGATTTGGAAGGCGCTGCCTGAAAGTGCGGTGGAAGCAGATTCAACAGGAACTTTCAAAAGGGGGGGAATCGGATAAATACTGGAAGGGGGAACATTTGCAGGGATATGAGGAGGGGGGAAAGAGCGGGAGGAGGGAGAGTGGGGACTAATTGGATAGATCTTTCAAAGAGCCAGCACAGGCAGGATGGGCTGAATAGCCTCCTCCTGTGTATATCATTCCATTTCAGTATTATCACACCTGTAATTGAAACTAATACAGTTTTAAATAAATAATTGGATGCAAGAGTAAAACCTGGATATTTTTCAATTGATACGACATGAAGGTCAATGAAAGAAATAAATAACCAGGGCCAGGTTAATTATACAAAATAGATCAGGGGCTCACCACGTATATAAAAATAAAGGACTTCTGTTTTAAAAAATCAACACAGTTAATCACATCTTACAAAATATATATTAAAATAGTTAATTTTTAAAATATATATAATGCAGCCAGGGCTGGAATTGCAAATGGAAATTCACAAAAAATTTAATTGCTGCAATTTATGACCCCACTCTGCTGTCCAGCTCAGAGATTAAAAGAGGAGGCCATTTAGCCCCTCAAACCTGTTACACAGGAACAGGAGGAGGCCATTCAGCCCCTCGAGCCTGTGCCCAGGAATAGTGGAAGGCCATTCAGCCCCTCAAATCTGTTACACAGGAACAGGAGGAGGCCATTCAGCCTCTCGAACATGCTAGACATGAACAGGAAGAGCCCATTCAGCCCCTCGAACATGTCACACAGGAATATGAGGAGCCCATTCAGGTCCTCGAACCTGTTACACAGGAACAGCAGGAGGCCATTCAGCCCCTCGAGCCTGTGCCCAGGAATAGTGGAAGGCCATTCAGCCCCTCAAACCTGTTACACAGGAACAGGAAGAGGCCATTTAGCCTCTCGAACATGCTATACATGAACAGGAAGAGCCCATTCAGCCCCTCGAACATGTCACACAGGAACATGAGGAGCCCATTCAGGTCCTCGAACCTGTTACACAGGAACAGGAAGAGGCCATTCAGCCTCTTGAACATGCTATACATGAACAGGAAGAGCCCATTCAGCCCCTCGAACATGTCACACAGGAACATGAGGAACCCATTCAGGTCCTCGAACCTGTCACACAGGAACAGGAGGAGGCCATTCAGCCCCTCGAACATGTCACACAGGAACAAGAGGAGACCATTCAGGTCCTCAAACCTGTCACACAGGAACAGGAGGAGGCCATTCAGGTCCTCGAACCCATAAGACCATAAGAGGTAGGAGCAGAAGTAGTCCATTTGGCCCATCGAATCTGCTCTGCCATTCAATGAGATCATGGCTGATTTGATAATTCCCCTCCATGTTCCTGCCTTTTCACCCATACCCCTTGATTCCCTCACTGATTAAAAATCTGTCTATCTCCACCTTGAATATACTTAATGACCCAGCCTCTACAGCCCTCTGCGGTAAAGAATTCCACAGGTTAACTACCCTCTGAGAGAAGAAATTCCTCTTCATCTCTGTTTTAAATGGGTGACCCCTCACTCTGAGATTATGCCCTTCGGTCCTAGACTCTCCCACAAGGGGAAACAGCCTCTCAGCATCTACCCTGTCAAGCGCCCTAAGAATTGTATATTTCAATAAGGTCGCTTCTCATTCTTCTAAACTCCAATGAGTACAGGCCCAACCTTCTCAACCTCTCTTCGTAAGAAAATCCCTCCATACCCGGGGTCAACCTAGTGAACCTTCTCTGGACTGCCTCCAATTCCAGTATATCTTTCTTTAGATAAGGGGACCAAAACTGTTCACAGGTGTGGTCTAACTAGTGCCTTGTTTTAGCAAGACTTCCCTATTTTTATACTCTATTCCCTTTGAAATAAAGGCCAACATTCCATTTGCCTTCCCTATTACCTGCTGAATGTGTACGTTAGCTTTTTGTGATTCATGCACAAGGAATCCCAAATCCCTCTGTGCTGCAGCTTTCTGCACTTTTTCTCCATTTAAATAATATTCAGCTCCTCTATTCTTTCTGCCAAAGTGCATAACCTCACATTTTCCCACATTATATTACATCTGTCACTTTTTGACCCACTCACTGAACCTGTCTATATCCCTCTGTAGACTCTGTGTCATCCTCACCACTTGCCTTCTCATCTATCTTTGTATCATCTGCAAACTTGGTGATAGTACATTCACTTCCCTCATCTGAGTCATTTATATATATTGTAAATGATTGTGGCCCCAGCACTGATCCATGTGGCACCCCACAGGTTGCCATCCTGAAAATGCCCCCCTTATCCTAACTCTCTGTCTTCTATTAGTTAGTCAATCCTCTATCCATACTAATATACTAACCCCAACAACATGGGCTCTTATTATTAAGTAGCTTTATGTGCGGTACCTTATCAAGTGCCTTTTGGAAATTCAAATATATTACATCTACTGGGTCCCCTTTATCTATCCTGCTTGTTAGCTCCTCAAAGAATTCTAATAAATTTGTCAGGCATGATTTCCCCTTCATGAAGCCATGCTGACTCTGTTTGATTAGATTATGTAACTCTAAATGCTCTGCTATTACATCCTTTATAATAAACATTTTCCCAGTGACAGATGTTAAGCTAACTGGTCTACAGTTACCTGTTTCTTGTCTCCCTCCCTTTTTGAATAAGGGTGTTACATTGGCCGTTCTCCAATCCTCTTGGACTTTTCCAGAATCTAAGGTTAATTGGAAGATTACTACCAGTGCATCCACTATCTCTGTAGCTACTTCCTTTAATATCCTGGGATGCAACCCATCAGGTCCAGGGGACTTATCAGGCCTTAGCCCCATTGGTTTCCCTAGTACTTTTTCTCCAGTGACAGTTATTGTATTTATTTCCTCCCCGTCTTTTGCCCCTTGATTATTTAGTATTGGAATACTATTAATGTCTTCTACATGAGGACAGAAGCAAAGTATTTATTCAACTCCTCTGCCATTTCCTGGTTCCCGATTATTATTATTTCCCCAGCCTCATTCTGTAAGGGGTCTATGTCCACTTTGGTCTCTCTCTTCCTTTTTATATAGTTAAAGAAACTCTTACTGTCCGTTTTTATATTACTTGTTAGTTTACCCTCAAAGTTTATTTTCTCCGTCTTTATTTTCTGGTCATCTTTCGTTGGTTTTTAAAACTTTCCCAATCCTCTGGCTTACCACTAATCTTTGCCACATGGTATATCTTTTCTTTTAATTTGATACGTTCCTTAACTTCTTTGGTGAACCATGGTTGGTCTATCCCCTTCCTTGAATCCTTCTTCCTCATTGGGAGATATATCTTTGTTGTGAGTCATGAACTATTTTCTTAAATGTCTGCCATTGTTTATCAACAGTTTTTTCTGCTAAACTCCTTTCCCAGTTCACTCCAGCCAACTCTGTCCTCATTCCTTCATAATTACCCTTATTTAAGTTTAGCACAGTTGTTTCTGACCCAGGTTTCTCACTCTCAATCTGAATGCTGAATTCTACCATATAATGGTCACTGTTTCCTAGGGTATCTTTTACTCTGAGATCGTTTATTAAACCTGCCTCATTACACGTTACCAAATCCAAAATATCCTGATCCCTGGTTGGATCCACAACATATTGTTCTAGGAAGCTGCCCTGAATACACTGTATGAATTCTTGCTTATGGATACCTCTGCCAATTTGATTTTCCCAATCTACATGAAGATTAAAGTCACTCATGATTAATGTACTGCCTTTTTTACATGGCCTCATTATCTGAGTTATTCTCTGTCCTACAGTATAGCTACTGTTCGGGGGCCTACTGACTACTCCCACCAGTGTCTTCTTCCCCGTGTTATTTCTGACCTCCACCCATATGGATTCTACACCTTCCGATCCAAGGTCCTTTCTTGCTATCGTACTTATTCCGTCTCGTACTAACAAAGCTACCCCACCACCCTTTCCTTCTTGCCTGTCCTTTTGAAAAGTCACCTACCCCTGAATATCCCAGCTTTGATCCCTTGTAACCACATCTCCGCAATGGCTATAAGATCATACTCATTAACCTCTATTTGTGCCGTTAACTCATTTATTTTGTTCAGAATACTATGTGCATTTAAGTAAAGAGCCATTAATTTTGCCCTTTTACCACTTTTCCCCCTTTGACCCTATTTGCTGCTGTTTTTTATGCTTGTACACTCTGTCCCAGCCTGTCACGCTCTGGGAATCATTACCTTAATAGCTGCTCTGCGAGGCTGCCATACCCTTTTGCTTTGTAAACCTATGTATCCCATCTCCAGAATCAACCCCCCTCTATTTAGTTTAAAGCCCTCTCTACAGCCCTAGTTATTCAGCTCACCAGGACACTGGTCCCAGCACGGTTCAGGTGAAGCCCATCCCAGTAGAACAGCTCCCTTCTACCCCAGTACTGATGCCAGTGCCCCATGAACCCATTCCTCCCACACCAATCTTTGAGCCATGCATTTAACTCCTTGACTTTATTTACCCTATGCCAGTTTGCCCGTGGCTCAGGTAGTAATCCCAAGATTATGACCTTAGAGGTTCTGCTTTCTAATTTAACTCCTAACTGTTTAAATTCTTTCATCAGAACCTCCTTTCTAGTCCTAACAATGTCGTTGGTACCAATGTAGACAACGACAACTGGATCCCTCCCCTCCCACTCCAAGTTCCTCCCCAGCCTTAGAAGATGTCCTTAACACCGGCACCCTCCAGCCTTCGGAACTCATGCTCATGGCTGCAGGGAACAGTATCCATCCCCCTAATTATACTGTCCCCTACCACTACTACATTCCTATTTCCTCCCCCCACTTGAAAGGCTCCCTGTACCACGGTGCCATGGTCAGTTCACTCGACCTCCCTGCTGTCCCTGGTCTCGCACAGGAGGAGGCCATTCAGCCCTTCGAGTCTGTTCCACAAAAACAGGAGAAGGTCTTTCAGCCCCTTGAACATGTTACGCAGATACAGGAGGAGGCCATACAGCCCCTCAAGCCTGTTACATAGGAAGAGGAGGGGGCCATTCAGCTACTCGAACCTGTTACACAGGAACAGGAGGAGGCCATTCGCCGTCCTTCCCAGTTCAGGCTGAGCGTGGTGGAGATTCACAACCGGGCCTAACTCCGTTGCCCCCAAGGCCGGTGGCTGTTTGAGGGGTATCGGGTCATTGTAAGTTAGTGCTTGGTGATAACAGAGGTGACCACTGGGGCTGTGAGTTACCTACACTGGTGGCTGGCTAGAGAGATTCCACAGTTTATGTACACATCTGGGGTGTTCCCTGATTGGGTGTCTCAGTTATAATCCCATGTCCTTATTGCAGGAAGAGGCTTTGCATTGACCTTGGGCTGTCAATGAATCCAGGCTGTCCTCAGGTTATGGACCGTGCTCTCTGTCTCCAAGCCGGCCATTGGCTTCTTGCTCCCTCTCGGATCTGCTGAGGCAGTATTTCCAGAGGTGCAGGAAGGCTCCCAGTACGCCACCCAAGACACTGAGGCCTATGAGGGTCGGGGTAGGGAGTGGGAGAGGTTGTCAACATAACCAGGCCTGGTCCCTTTCCCTCACACAAGATGCAAAGGGTGATGATCAGCAGCAGGGACCCAAGCCCATTTTTCCTGCTCCATGGTACCAGGTATGGGGAGAGGGCTGGCGAATTTCACGACCATACTGCCATTGGGCTCTAGATATCTTTTCACCATTAAGCGCCCTCGCTGAGCTCAGCTGTGACCTTGCCGGAGATGGTTAATTAATGTCTCACAGGCTAGTGATGATCCAGCGATGACCCAGGGTGAAGGGTCAACACTGAGCAGCCCATTGGACAAGGTGAGAGGTCAACACTGATCAGCCCCACACAACAGGGTGAGAGGTCAATACTGACCAGCCTCACTGGACAAAGCAAGTGGTCAACGCGGAGCAGCCCACAGGACAGGGTGAGAGGTTAACACTGACCAGCCCCCCTGGACAAAGCAATAGGTCAACACTGAGCAGCCCCACAGGGCAGGGTGAGAGGTCAAAACTGAGTATCCCACAGGGCAGGATGAGAGGTCAATATGACCAGCCCACAGGACAGGATGAGAGGTCAACATGACCAGCCCACAGGACAGGGTGAGAGGTCAACATGAACAGCCCACAGGACAGGGTGAGAGCTCAACACTGAGCAGCCCCACAGGACAGGGTGAGAGGTCAACACTGAGCAGCCCCACAGGACAGGGTGAGAGGTCAACACTGAGTGGCCTCACAGGACAGGGTGAGAGCTCAACACTGAGCAGCCCCACAGGACAGGGTGAGAGGTCAACACTGAGTAATCCACAGGACAGGATGAGAAGTCAACACGACCAGCCCACAGGACAAGGTGAGAGGTCAACATGACCAGCCCACAGGACAGGGTGAGAGGTCAACACTGTGTAACACCACAGGACAGGGTGAGAGGTCAACCTGATCAGCCCCAAAGGACAGGGTGAGGGGTCAACAGGGAGCAGCCCCACAGGGCAGGGTGAGAGGTCAAAACTGAGTAATCCACAGGACAGGGTGAGAGGTCAACATGACCAGCCCTCAGGACAGGGTGAGGGGTCAACACTGAGCTGCCCCACAGGACTGGGTGAGAGGTCAACATGAACAGCCCACAGGACAAGGTGAGAGGTCAACACTGAGCAGCCCCCCCAGACAGGGTGAGGTTAACACTGAGCAGCCCCTCAGAACCGGGTGAGAAGTCAACATGACCAGCCCACAGGACAGGGTGAGAGGTCAACACTGAGCAGCCCTACAGGACAGGGTGAGAGGTCAACAATGTGCAGCCCTTCAGGACAGGGTGAGAGGTCAACACTGATCGGCCCCACAGGATAGGGTGAGAAGTTAGCCTCAGCAGCCCACAGGAGAGGACAAGTGGTCAGCACTGAATGTGAGGCCTGAGAGAGGCCGACATGCTTGCATCAGCCGTGGGAGTGTATTGGGAAAGGAATTGCAACATGATGGGGAACGATGAATATGGTAACTTCCTGAGACAGGAAGCGAGAACGTCTGTGACACCAGCAGCATTCCGAACTCTGGGAAAAATGTAGCAACAGCCACAACCTGTGGAAAAATTGGACCTCACATGACTTTGCACATTTTTGATTTCCACTTTCTCTTCCACTTTGGACCTTCCTGATCATTCCCACTGCTGGAACTCCCAGACTTCTGTGATCCTGATGCCACACTGAAATGTAAAAGCAGAGGTAAGAATCCTGAGACCAAGTCCCCTCACCCTCTCTAAAACATGGCCTTCAAAATGGTCATAAGTCTGGGGGAGGAAAACCTTAGATAGTTTCCCCGACACTGTCCCCATCAAACACTCCCAGGACAGGTACAGCACGGAGTTAGATACAGAGTAAAGCTCCCTCTACACTGTCCCCATCAAACACTCCCAGGACAGGTACAGCACGGGGTTAGATACAGAGTAAAGCTCCCTCTACACTGTCCCCATCAAACACTCCCAGGACAGGTACAGCATGGGGTTAGATACAGAGTAAAGCTCCCTCTACACTGTCCCCATCAAACACTCCCAGGACAGGTACAGCATGGGGTTAGATACAGAGTAAAGCTCCCTCTACGCTGTCCCCATCAAACACTCCCAGGACAGGTACAGCATGGGGTTAGATACAGAGTAAAGTTCCCTCTACACTGTCCCCATCAAACACTCCCAGGACAGGTACAGCATGGGGTTAGATACAGAGTAAAGCTCCCTCTACACTGTCCCCATCAAACACTCCCAGGACAGGTACAGCATGGAGTTAGATACAGAGTAAAGTTCCCTCTACACTGTCCCCTTCAAACACTCCCAGGACAGGTACAGCACGGGGTTAGATACAGATTAAAGCTCCCTCTACACCGACCCCATCAAACACTCCCAGGACAGGTACAGCACGGGGTTAGATGCAGAGTAAAGCTCCCTCTACACTGTCCCCATCAAACACTCCCAGGACAGGTACAGCACGGGGTTAGATACAGAGTAAAGCTCCCTCTACACGGTCTCCATCAAACACTCCCAGGACAGGTACAGCACGGGGTTAGATACAGAGTAAAGCTCCCTCTACACCGACCCCATCAAACACTCCCAGGACAGGTACAGCACGGGGTTAGATGCAGAGTAAAGCTCCCTCTACACTGTCCCCATCAAACACTCCCAGGACAGGTACAGCACGGGGTTAGATACAGAGTAAAGCTCCCTCTACACTAATGAAGCAGGCATTTGGAGATTATCATTCGCCATCTTACCCACAGGTTAGGATCCCCAGGTTATTGCATCATTGAATCAGTGTGGATTCTGTACTCAGAGATGGGAATTGGAATGCAAAACACCGCTCTCAGCCAATCCAACCCGACATTTGAGAACGCCGAACTAAAGTGCCAAATAAATCACTCAGCTCCAAAAAGCAGGAGGAATGTGCAGACCTACCCTTTCTCTGCAGCCAGCGTCTGTCCCGCATGGAACATTTCATATAAATGGTCACCTATATCAGAGAGAGAGAGAGAGAGAGAGAATCAGAGAGAGTATGGGGTCAGACAAAAAGAGAGAAACACTTGCATTTCTATAGCGCCTTTCTCAAGGTCGCAAAGCACTTTACAGCCGGTACTGTCGTTTTGAAGTGTAGCCACTGACAGAGGAAGGTAAGAACAGGGGTAGGCCATTCAGCCTTTCGAGCCTGTTCCCCCATTCAGTGGGATCATGGCTAATCTGTGACCTAACCACATCGACCCTCCTTTGCCCCATATCCCTTAATACCTGTGGTTGACAAAAATCTATCACAGATTTAAAGGTAACAATTGATCTCGCCTCAACTGCTGTGTGCAGAAGCTAGTTCCAAACTCCTATCACCCTTTGCGTGTCAAGGTGGCTCCTAAATTAATTCCTGAAAGATTCTCATTCTTAGATATGTTTAGACAAGCATCCTACAGAAATGGATTCTCTCTAACCACCCTCTCTGTTTCCCTTACATCTTGTAAACTTTCATCGGTTCATATGAATTAGGAGCAGGATTAGGCCACTCGGCCCCTCAAGCCTACTCCGCCATTCAATAAGCTCCTGGCTGATTCGATTTCTTTTATATATTCGTTCATGTGACGTGGGCGTCGCTGGCCGGGCCCGTCATTTATTGCCCATCCCTAATTGCCCCCTTGAGAAGGTGGTGGGTGAGCTGCCTTCTTGAGCCGCTGCAGTCCCTGTGGTGTAGGTGCACCCACCGTGCTGTTAGGGAGGGAGTTCCAGGATTTGGACCCAGCGACAGTGAAGGAACGGCCGATATATTTCCAAGCCAGGGTGGTGAGGGGCTTGGAGGGGAACTTGCAGGTGGTGGTGTTTTCAATAGCATACAGCCCTTTCCTTCTATGTGGTAGAGGTCGTGGGTTTGGAAGGTGCTGTCGAAGGAGCTTTGTCTGTCTCATGTGTCTCTGGATGCAGGAAAAGTTCTCAATCTATCCTTCTGGTAATGGCGAGAATCCAGTCCCTCAGCACTCACTGTACTGTACTTGGGAGAGCAGTAGTCTCCTATAACAGTGGCTTGAGCATCTGATTCATCCTGGGTGAACCTGGTCTCTGCAATACTTACTCCTCTCTGTGGCCTTTAGGGTCTCGAGCGGCGGGTCATTCAGATACATGGGGTCTGGCTGTAGATATGTGTTGTTTAAATTCCTGGGAGGAAAGTAAGACACTATCAGAAATTGTACCTGTTTCATGTCGTGTGCCTGACCTCTTCCGAAATGGCCTACATTTTGTAGCCACTGCCCCAGTTACCGGCCACTCCTACATCGACAGTCAACAAGACATTTAACTGGGACAGGGCTAGGAAATAAGAAGACTTGCATTTCTCTGGCGCCTATCACCGCTTCAGGACATCTTCGCAGCCAATGAAGTGCGGTTACTACTGCAAGGTTGGAAACATGATAGCCAACTAGTGCACAGCAAGATCCCACAGGGAGCAATGTGATGATGACCCAGATCGTCTATTCTTTTCGCCATGCTGGTTGGGGGATAAATATTGGACCGCAGGGCACCTGGGGGGAGAACACCCCCCACCCCCACCCCCCGCCTCCTAGCTCGTCTTCCATGTAGTGGCTGTGGGATCTTTTACATCCACCCAAGAGGGCAGACAGGGCCTTGGTTTGAGGTCCCGTCCTGAAAAACGGCACCTCCGGCAGCGCAGCACTCCCTCAGTACCGGCACTGGGAGTGCTGAGCGGACTCAAGCCCACGACCTCCTGACTCTGGGCTGAGATTCTTACTGCTCTCTGATGTATAAAACGTGGGAAGGTTTTTAAAAATATGCGTAACATGACCTGTTGTGTTCTACAAGGTCAGTGTCGATGCTCCCCTTTCCTATTAATGGGCTCATTGGTAAGTGAAGTACCGGCTGTTACAGGGTGCTGGGGGTCTGGAGCTCGCTGCCTGAAAGAGTAGTGGAGGCAGAAGCCCTCGGCTCCTTTGAAAGGTGTCTGGATGTGCAGCAGAGGCCCCATAACCTCCGTTGCTATAGGCCAAGTGCTGGAAGATGGCATTGGGCTGGAGGTGGGGGGGGGGGGGGGGGGGGCGGGGCGGGGAGGGCTTGTACTTCAGCTGGCATGTACATGATGGGCTGAGTGGCCTCCTTCTGTGCCGTAAGTCTTTCTACATTTTCCAAATGTTCTCAATACCTGAAAAGGGGTGGGTGGGGGGGGAACTGTGCAGGGATGCAGGGAGGGGTGGGGTCGCCAACCCTCCAGGATTGGCCTGGTGTCTCCAGGAATGGAAGATCAGTCTCCAGGACTCTGCTGTGCGCAACCCTGGAGAAAAATCATCGGGGACATTAAGAAGATTGTGCTTTTTTGTCATTTTCTGTGGAAATTTCTCTTTACCGGATATAAAAATATTGAAAACGAGGGGGAAAATGGGCTGTTTGGCTGACAGTCAAGCATCATCCAATTGGGTAATGAGTCTTTTTGCTTTCCAGTTGGCGTAGGAAGGATGTGCTGGCCGATTAACGGCTGGAGCGTGGGGGCAAGTCACGTGGAGAAACCTCCAGGAATAGACTTAATCGCAGTTGGCAACCCAAGGGAGTGGCAGGGTGTGAAATGCTCCTTAGGAGAGCCAGCACCGATACAATGGGCCAAATGGCCTTCTCCTGTTGCGGTAAGGAGTTTACGGGTGGAATTTTGCAGCCCCATCCTAGTAGGGGGCGGGGCCATAAAATGCGGCGAGCTGTACAAAAGTCTTTGACGGGGATGGGAAAATTGGAGGGGTCGTAAAATTCCGACCTATGATCCCAGTCTCCGCTGAGTTTAGAGGGGCTGCCACAGGCTGCGGCTTAGGAGGAGATTAAGCAGTTCAGGTTCAGCCAGGGCTCCTTGACATCTCGTGATTCATAGGAGCAAAAGAAATGGGAATCGGAGTGGCCTTCGGCCCCCTCGAGCCAACTCTGACATTCAATAAGATCATGGCGGATCTGACTGTGGCCTTAACTCCACATTGGGATTAGATAGGTCAGGTGTTTCTCACGTGTCGGTGCAGACTCGATGGGCCGAAGGGCCTCTTCTGCACTGTTTGATTCTGTGATTCTGCCTACGTTTGATAACCCTTGACTCCCTTGTCAATCAAAAATCTGTCCAACTCACCCTTGAATATATTCAATGACCCGGCCTCCACTGCTCTCTGGGGGGGGGGGGGGGGGAGAATTCCACAGACTGACCACCCTCTGAGGGAAGAAATTCCTCCTTATCTCCGTCTTCAATGGGAGACCCCTTATTCTGAAACTGTGCCCCCCTCCCTCGTTCTAGATTCCCCCACGAGGGGGGAAACATCCTCCCAGCATGCACCCTGTCAAACCCCCCCCCTCAGGATCTTATATGTTTCAATAAGATCACCTCTCATTCTTCTAAACTCCAATGGGTACAGGCCCAACCTGCTCAACCTATCCTCATAAGACAAACCCCCTTCATCCCAGGAATCAGCCCCCAGTGAACCTTCTCTGAACAGCCTCCGACGCAAGTGTTAAGTAAGGAGACCAAAACTGTACTCCAAGTACTCCAAGTGTGGTCTCACCAAGGCCCTGTAGAGTTGTAACAAGGCTTCCCTACTTTTATACTCAATTCCTCTGGGACTCCTGCTGGAATTGGTGATCGCCTGGGCCAGGGTTGAAGCCTCGATTGCGAGGATCCCCTCCGCACCCACTTCCACAAGCCCCCTCCCTCCCCACGGATTGACATTAATGCCACAACAATGCGTAGACTCATAGGGTTGCCAATGCGGTCCTGGAGGTTTCATCACATGACTTGCCCCCACACTCCAGCCATTGATTGGCCAACACTGGTGACGCACTGCCTTCCTCCACCAATTGAAAGCTTAAAAAGGCTCATTACCCAAATGGATGACGCTTGGCTGCCTGTAAAACAGCACTTTTTCCCTTTAATTTCCAGATTTTTATATCTGGTGAAGAGAAATGTCCAAAGGAAATGACAAAAAAAAACCCAATCCCTTTTAATGTCCTGATGATTTTTCTCCAGGTTGCACACAGCTGTGTCTTGGAGATTGATCTTCAATTCCTGAGACCAATACTGGAGGGTTGGCAACCTGACGTGAAGACTGATGGCTATAGACGTGCTCTGGTGTGGCTGACGGTGTGAATAGGCTCCTCCTGAGATAGAGAATCAGCCCCTTCTTGACAGGAGGGGAGGGAAGATGGGGTTTTTGAGTGGGTGTGACTGAGGAGTTACTCCAATCCGCTCAATGGACCAAAGACGTTAAGGCCCATTGCGAACGCATGAACAATGATGGAGAGGATTGCACCCTCTGCTCCACCCAGCATGCCCCACATGATCGCTATTCCTTTCTGCATGATGATATATACGCTCCTCATCCCCACTTGGAAGTATGTGTTTTCCTGGGACATGCGAAAAGCCAGGTAAAGATCCTGGCCAATTCGGAGGAGAAAGGGGAAAAAAAAGCTCAGAAATTCTTCTCCGACTCAGCCCACAGTGATCAAACCTAACCCAGGAGATCTGCCTGACCATGTTACCTGTTTGCCTGAGCAGCAATGTAGGGATTATCCTCCTGGCAATGTTCCTCGTCCTCCGTATTGACTGTAAGGTAATCCTCCTCTATCTCCTGTGTCTTAGCCCCAACGCAGTGCACGTTTTCACTGTTCTGCCTGTGTACCACAACACTCTCGATCTCCGCTGTTTCTGAGGGGAGATAGTTTGGGACTTTTTTTTTTAATCTGGGTTTCCACTCTGTCAACTTGTGGGCTGACAATTCTCATTTATTTAAAATTAATTTAGGATGTCCATGTCTATATAAAAATGAGAATTCTTCTGCCTACAATTTCCTAGTCATGTTTTCTTTTGTCCGAGGCCTTTGCATGTAAACAGCTAACACTGAAAAGCTTAATCAGTTATACAGGGAATTCTCTATGTAAACAGGTCACGTGACACTGCAGTGTCAGGCTGCGGCCATTAGACAATTTTGTAGCACCACCATATCCTGTACCACTGCATGTTCAGGCATATAATGAGCAATGCCACATCAGTACACTTACGAAAGCCTTGATTTTCTTTTTACAGCTGTTAATTTTCTTCTAGAAATGTCTGGAAACAATTATGGCGAAATCATGGTTTTATTAGTTTCAAATTCTACCACGGGAGCTGGGGGAATTTAAATTCGCTTAACTAAATAAACTTGGAGTAAAAAGCTGGTCTCACTAATGGTGGCCATCAAACTACCAGTTTGTCATAAATAAAACCCCATCTGGTTCACTGTAGGGTGGGAAACCTGCCATCTTACCCGGTCTGGCCTACATGTGACTCCAGGCCTACCGCCATGTGGTTGACTCTTAACTGCCCTCTGAAAGGGCCTGGTAAGCCACTCAGTTGACACCACCACCTTCTCAAGGGGCAATTAGGGACGAGCAATAAATGCCAGCCTTGCCAGCGATGCCCACATCCCGTGAGTGAACAGATGAAAACGAAACCCTCATTGTTGTGCTCTGCATCTTTTCTTTTAACTCGTTGTGGCCGGCATTTACCGCCACGTATTTTAAAGGGTGGTCACTGTCGTAACGGATGAAACTCAGGCCGGGACTTTCCAGCCCTGCCCGTCCCCGGGATCTACCGGTCTCTGGACCTGCGGCTGGCCCACCACATCCCCTCCTCCACCCCCGCGGCTGTCCGGCCACGATGGGGCCGGAGAGTCCCGGCCTCGGTCACTGGCAATTTACGCACAGCAAGATCCCACAAACAGCAATGCGTCGATGGCTGGAGACCATCTGTGTTTAGTGACGTTGACTAAGGGGTGACCGTTGGACCCTGGGACCTGGGCAGAGCTCACCCCAGCCCCTTCCGCTTCCAATAGTGGCCATGGGATCCTTTGCACACACCTGAGAGAGCAGGCGGGGCCTCTGTTCAACATCTGATCTGAAAGACAACATTACCAACAGTGCAGCTCTCTTTCAATACTGGCACTGGGAGTGTCAGCCTTTGGCACTTAAGTCTCTGAAGGGGGGGCTAAGAGACGAGAGAGTGCAATCCACTGGGACCGCAGCTGACACCAGCAAATGGAAAAGGATAAAGTTTCTGGATCCCAGTTACAAGAGCGCGGTTATAAGTTTGATTACCAGGAGTCAGCAGAGTGACTCTGAATTGTGGCTGGCGGAGGTGAGCTCAGTGGTTTCTCCTGTGACAGCTACGGGCACAGTTGCTGTTTTGCAGTCCCTGCTGCCCTTTCTGGAGCTGTAAAACGTGCTCCAGCCCTCAACTCTATCACTTCTCCACGTGTGGCCCTCCAGGTGGTGGGCTGTTCCAAAATGCAAGTCACTGAGGTGCAACTCCCCCGCCCCCCCCCTTCCCCACCAAGCTAAGTCCAGGTGAGAAAACAGGCTAGAACCCTCATCCCCACCACTTGCATGACGGAGTGGGATGGAATACTCTCCACTTGCCTGGATGAGTGCAGCTCCCACAACACTCAAGAAACCCGGCACCATCCAGGGCCCGATTCATTGGCACCCCATCTACCGCCTTAAACATTCACTCCCTCCACCACCGCCGCACAGTAGCAGCAGTGTGTGTACCATCTACAAGATGCACTGCAACAACTCACCAAGGCTCCTTAGACAGCACCTTCCAAACCCACGACCACTACCATCTAGAAGGACAAGGGCAGCAGACACATGGGGAACACCACCACCTGGAAGTTCCCCTCCGAGCCCCTCACCATCCTGACTTGGGAAATATATCGGCCGTTCCTTCACTGTCGCTGGGTCCAAACCCTGGAACTCCCTCCCTAACAGCACGGTGGGTGTACCTACACCACAGGGACTGCAGCGGCTCAAGATGGCGGCTCACCACCACCTTCTCAAGGGGGCAATTAGGGGTGGGCAATAAACGCTGGGCCCGGCCAGCGAAGCCCACATCCTGTGAAAGAAAATATAGACAAAAGTCGTCATCAGCACAAACTCTAACAATTGAGTTTTATTGGACTGATTGTGATATAAGGTAAGCATGGACCAGAACTTCTGATCTCCGGAAGTACCCAGAGGATGCGCTGGGCCCTTGGAAGTTCCCTGACAAGGACTGCATGGGAATTTTGGGGCGAAGGGAATCAAGGGATATGGGGAGAAAGCGGAGCAGGCTATTGAGTTGGATGATCAGCCATGATCGTAATGAGTGGCGGAGCAGGCTCGAAGGGCCGAATGGCCTACTCCTGCTCCCAGTTACTATGTTTCTACGAATCGCCTGGGAAGTTCAACTTCAGGTGGACAGTTACCCCGGGCTGGGAGCTGTGTGATACTCCGACTTACATTGAAGACTTCAGATGGTTCCAAATGTCTTGGCAGAAGAGTTACCCAGGAAAAGTTAGAAGACCTAGACCCAGTACTGACTCCTCTCACCGAGCTCGTGCCGTTAAAAAGAGGGGGCAAGGCTTCCTTTCCCCCCGACTCTGCTGCACTCGACTGCAGGACGTGGGAATTTGCTGCGCTGCACTATTCTCACCCAGCCCGAGTCGGAAGGGCAGGCGAGAAAAGTGTGGCTGTATTCCAGGGTAAGCAAAAAGGAGCAGAGCGGTAATTCTACTGTGCTTGCCTCTCCTTGGAAGTCCTGGCCCTCTTAGTTTCTCAGCAGAATAATACTGTGATGACTTTAAAATACATATTAGAGACTCTCGTAAACATGCTCTCTTGTAGCCTTCACGTTTAGGATAGAAAAATGTCTATAATTCTGTTTCCACCAATGATTATTAATTTACTTATGAAACTTAATTTAAAAAATTAATATACATAAATTTAGTAATGAAAAATCAGCAAAATATTCCCTTTTCTTTCATTCATTCATGGGATGTGGGCGCCGCTGGCTGGGCCCAGCATTTATTGCCCACCCCTAATTGCCCACTTGAGGAGGTGATGGGTGAGCTGCCTTCTTGAGCCGCTGCAGTCCCTGTGGTGTAGGTACACCCACCGTGCTGTTAGGGAGGGAGTTCCAGGATTTGGACCCAGCGACAGTGAAGGAACGGCCGATATATTTCCAAGTCAGGATGGTGAGTGTCTCGGAGGGGAACTTCCAGGTGGTGGTGTTCCCCATGTGTCTGCTGCCCTTGTCCTTCTAGATGGTAGAGGTCGTGGGTTTGGAAGGTGCTGTCTAAGGAGCCTTGGTGAGTTCCTGCAGTGCATCTTGTAGATGGTACACACACTGCTGCTACTGTGCGTCGGTGGTGGAGGGAGTGAATGTTTGTGGATGGGGTGACAATCAAGCGGGGCTGCTTTGTCCTGGATGGTGTCGAGCTTCTTAAGTGTTGTAGCAGCTGCACTCATCCAGGCAAGTGGGGAGTATTCCATCACACTTCTGACTTGAGCCTTGTAGATGGTGAACAGGCTTTGGGGAGTTAGGAGGTGAGTTACTCATCATAGGATTCCCAGCCTCTGAGCTGCTCTTGTAGCCACAGAATTTATATGGCTGGTCCAGTTCAGTTTCTGGTTAATGATTACTTCCAGGATGTTGATAGTGGGGGTTTCAGTGATGGTAATACCATTAAACATCTAGTGGTGTTGGTTAGATTCTCTCTCATTGGAGATGGTCATTGTCTGGCACTTGTGTGGTGTGAATTTTACTTGCCACTTTGTCAGCCCAAGCCTGGATATTGTCCAGGTCTTGCTGCATTTGGACATGGACTGCTTCAGCATCTGAGGAGTTGCGAATGGTGCTGAACATTGTGCAATCATCAGCGAACATCCCCACTTCTGACCTTATGATGGAAGGAAGGTCATTGATGAAGCAGCTGAAGATGGTTGGGCCTAGGACACTACCCTGAGGAACATCTGCAGTGATGTCCTGGAGCTGAGCTGACTGACCTCCAACAACCACAACCATCTTCCTTTGTGCTGGGTATGATTCCAACCAGCGGAGAGTTTCCCCCCTGATTCCCAGTGACTCCAGTTTTGCTGGGGCTCCTTGATGCCACACTCGGTCAAATGCTGCCTTGATGTCAAGGGCAGTCACTCTCACCTCACTTCGGAAGTTTAGCTCCTCTGTCCATGTTTGAACCAAGGCTTAAAGAAGGTCAGGAGCTCAGTGGCCCTGGCGAATGTGGTTGGACTGCAGAGCTTAGATCTGATCCGTTGGTTGTGGGATTGCTTAGCTCTGTCTATCACTTGCTGCTTATGCTGTTTGGCATGTATGTATGTAGTTCTGTGTTGTAGCTTCACCAGGTTGACACCTCATTTTTAGGTATGCCTGGTGCTGCTCCTGACATACCCTCCTGTACTATTCATTGAACCAGGCTTGATCCCCTGGCTTGATGGTAATGGTAGAGTGGGGGATATGCTGGGCCATGAGGTTACAGATTGTGTTCGAGTACAACTCTGCTGCTGCTGATGGCCCACAGCACCTCATGGATGCCCAGTCTTGAGTTGCTAGATCTGTTTGAAATCGATCCCATTTAGTACAGTGATAGTGTCACACAGCACGATGGACGGTATCCTCAGTGTGAAGGTGGGACTTTGTCTCCACAATGACTGTGGGGTGGTCACTCCTACCCATACTGTCATGGACAGATGTATCTGTGACAGGCAGGTTGGTGAGGATGGGGTTAAGTGTGTTTTTCCCTCTTGTTGGTTCCCTCACCACCTGCCGCAGACCCAGTCTAGCAGCTATGTCCTTTAGGACTCGGCCAGCTCGGTCAGTAGTGGTGCTACCGAGACTCTCTTGGTGATGGACATTGAAGTCCCCCACCCAGAGTACATTCAGTGCCCTTGTCACCCTCAGTGCTCCCTCCAAGTGGTGTTCAACATGGAGGAGCACGGATTTATCAGCTGAGGGAGGGCGGTACGTGGTCATCAGCAGGAGGTTTCCTTGCCTGTGTTTGACCTGATGCTATGAGACTTCATGGGGTCCGGAGTTGATGTTGATGACTCACAGGGAAACCCCCTCCCAACTCTATACCCCTGTGTCACCACCTCTGCTGGGTCTGTCCTGCTGGTGGGACAGGACATACCCAGGGATGGTGATGCTGGTGTCTGGGACGTTATCTGTAAGATATGATTCCGTGAGGATGACTATGTCAGGCTGTTGCTTGACTAGTCTGTGAGACAGCTCTCCCAATTTAGGCACTAGCCCCCAGATGTTAGTGAGGAGGACTTTGCAGGGTCGACAGGGCTGAGTTTGCCGTAGTTGTTTCCGGTGCCCAGGTTGATGCCGGGTGATCTGTCCGGTTTCATCCCTTTGTTGTGTCTTTGAAGCAGTTTGATACAACTGAGGGTCTGGCTCGGACATTTCAGTGGGGGGGGCAGTTTAAGAGTCAACCACATGGCTGTGAGGTCTGGAGTCACGTGTAGGCCAGACCGGGTAAGGAGGGCAGATTTCCTTCCCTAAAGGGACATTAGTGACCCAGATGGGTTTTCACAAAAATCGACAATGGTTTCATGGACATCATTGGACTGTTAATTCCAGATTTTAATTGAATTCAAATTTCACCATCTGCCATGGTGGGATTCAAACTCAGGCCCCCAGGGCCTTACCCTGGGTCTCTGAGATTACTAGTCCAGGGACAATATCACTACGCCATCGTCTCCCCCTAACGTTCCCATTAATTCTGATGATTATTTTCGCAGTGGCAAGCGAAAACAAGTGGGATTGGCCTGTATTAACAGGATCCAAGCCGGTTGGTGCAGCAGAAACTAAGAGCTTTCCTTTGTTTTTTTTAACTTGTTCAGTCTCTCAGCTCTCCTCCCATCTACCCAGTGTCCCAGCTATCCCCTATTTATATGTGCTCAAGTACTCATCACCCTGTTTCCCTTAACCATAAGACCATAAGACATAGGAGCAGAAATTAGGCCATTCGGCCCATCGAGTCTGCTCTGCCGTTCAATCATGGCTGATAAGTTTCTCAACCCCATTCTCCTGCCTTCTCCCAATAACGTTTGATCCCCTTACCAATCAAGAAGCTTGCCAATGTAATTGACATTAACAAACATTAATAATGTAATTGATAGGATATTGACACCAGTTGGTAGTCCATGGGTCCTTCACCCCGCTTGAGTGGACTGTGGAGTTAAGGTCTGAGAACCACCGCTCTCGCCTCTTCTTGTTTCTCTACGCTATTCCATTGGAGGAGAACTATCTTCCAGGCCCACGGGGAAAGGGAAGTGGAGTAGGACTAATTTGACAGCTCCTTCAAAGAGCTGGGTCTTGCCTTGGAAGGAGCTCACTGGTCTGGTTCCTGGGATGAAGGGATTGTCCTGTGAGGAGAGATCGAGTAGGATTGGCCTATATTCCCCGGAATTTCGAAGAACGGGTGGTTATCTACTTGAAGCACATAAAATCCTTAGAGGGTTTGACAACGTAGATGCTGAGAGGTTGCTTCCCCCTGGCTTAGAACGAGGGAGTGTCACAGTCTCAGGATAAGGGGTTGGCCTTTTGGCACTAAAATGAAAAGAAATCTCTTCACTCAGGGGATGATGAACCTTTGGAGAGAGCTGCGGTATCCAAAAATCGATAGAATACTGGAAGAATTAAGGGATATGGGGGGCCGTGGGGATGGTGGTGTTGAGGTAGAACAGCAGCCATGATGTTATTGAACAGCGGAGCAGGCACGTGGAGCTGAATGGCCTCCTCCTGTGCTTATTTCTTATGTTCTCCTGACAGGCGCGATGGGCTGAATGGCCACCCTAGAGTGCTGCATTATTCCAAAGATTCCATGAGTGTTAAAGACAAGGTGGTTTTCAAGCTGAAACCTGTAATGGGATCCAAGCAGCAACTGAAACATAAAACTAAAATAATTTCAGCATCCTGCACCACCCACCAGCCCACCAACCCTTTTCATTACCTCTGAGTCCGTTGCTGAGAGACTGCTTGGTTTCTCCAACAGAGGTGCCTGGGTCTGCGAGGCCTTGTGAAGGGAATCCACTGTGGCTCTGCGCTCGCTGTCGACAGGTGCGTTGTGTTCCTGGGGAGCGAGGGGGGTTTGAGGGAAACCGGTTCTCCACGGGCCTGCCCAAAACAATAGGGAGAAGGAGGGGCAGGAGTACAGGAGGGATGACTACACAGCTTGCAAAACGTAAAGGGCAGCTTTTCTGAACTCTCACACGCATCAGCAAATCTATTTTTTCTTTTGTCCTATGGGGGGAGAAGGTGGGGGTTGAGGGATATGGGGAGATGGTGGCGGGGGGGGGGGGCACGTGGGGGTTGAGGGATATGGGGGGAAGGTGGGATTGAGAGATATGGGGAGAAGGTGAGATTGAGGGATATAGGGAGATGATGGGTAGGTGTGGATTGAGGGATATAGGGAGAAGGTGGGTGGGTGGGGATTGAGGGATATGGGGAGGTGGGTGGTGGGGATTGGGGGATATGGGGAGAAGGTGGGTGGTGGGGATTGAGGGATATGGGGAGGTGGGTGGTGGGGATTAAGGGATATGGGGAGGTGGGTGGTGGGGATTGAGGGATGTGGGGAGGTGAGTGGTGGGGATTGAGGGATATGGGGAGAAGGTGGGTAGTGGGGATTGAGGGATATGGGGAGGTGGGTGGTGGGGATTGGGGGAAATGGGGAGAAGATGGGTGGGTGAGGATTGAGGGATATGGGGAGGTGGGTGGGTGGGGATTGGGGGATATGGGGAGAAGGTGGGTAGTGGGGATTGAGGGATATGGGGAGGTGGGTGGTGGGGATTGAGGGATGTGGGGAGGTGAGTGGTGGGGATTGAGGGATATGGGGAGAAGGTGGGTAGTGGGGATTGGGGGAAATGGGGAGAAGGTGGGTGGTGGGGATTGAGGGATATGGGGAGGTGGGTGGTGGGGATTGGGGGAAATGGGGAGAAGATGGGTGGGTGGGGATTGAGGGATATGGGGAGGTGGGTGGGTGGGGATTGGGGGATATGGGGAGAAGGTGGGTAGTGGGGATTGAGGGATATGGGGAGGTGGGTGGTGGGGATTGAGGGATGTGGGGAGGTGAGTGGTGGGGATTGAGGGATATGGGGAGAAGGTGGGTAGTGGGGATTGGGGGAAATGGGGAGAAGGTGGGTGGTGGGGATTGAGGGAAATGGGGAGAAGGTGGGTGGGTGGGGATTGAAGGATTTGGGGAGAAGGTGGGTAGTGGGGATTGAGGGATTTGGGGAGAAGGTGGGTAGTGGGGATTGAGGGAAATTGGGATAAGGTGGGTGGTGGGGATTGAGGGATATGGGGAGAAGGTGGGTAGTGGGGATTGGGGGAAATGGGGAGAAGGTGGGTGGTGGGGATTGAGGGAAATGGGGAGAAGGTGGGTCGGTGGGAATTGAGGGATATAGGGAGAATACTTTAAGAGGCTCCTTTCTTAATGGTGAATAACCAAATGGAAACACAAGAGATCTGATGATAGATGCAGCATACTCCCTGGAGAATTGCTAATGCATTAAAAGTCACTTAAAGGAGGGATTCAGCATCTCCTCCTTCTACTGGATAAAGGGCTGATAATACAATCAGAGCAGGTGAATTGGGCCTTGTGGTAATAGCTGGGTTAATAAAGCAGAGACCCAAACTAATTCCCTGATGGATTTTAAATTCAATAAATAAATAAATTCAACATTTCAACAAAAACCTCGAATTGAGGGCTAGTTTCGGTAACAGTGCCACGACTTATCCGGAGCATAATTGGCCCCTGTGCCCCTGGGTAGATGAGGACTGATCAGATGAGGTTCTATGTAAGCACCAAAGGATCCAGCACTGGAAGAGACCGTTTGGCCCTTCCTGACTGTGCTGTCTCCTCATCCATCATGTGTGTGGGTCACAGCTAAGGATGGGATCAGAGTTGGTTTTAAGTTCTTAGAGGTGAGAGTGCTGCAGCGATTCAGTCACACTTATGCTGCTTAATTAATAACTCAAACTGTGCAAACACACACAAAATGGCCACTGACTGGGAAGTAACTGGGATTTTGGAACGTCCTCCCTCCCCCCACCCACCCATAGCGAGAGGCAATGCCGTACTTACTGAAGAATTTGTTTTCGATGGCCATTTGTATGTCCATGGGTTAGGGGGACAGCAGCCCTGAGTGGGTTTGTTCGAGGGAAACTTCCAGGTAGGTATTTCTGTGAACAACACAGAATGTTAATGATTCAACACATCAGAAATACAGAATGGCCAGTTCAAGGCACCATTGTGTTGAGTGAGTGAAGGACCACCCTTTATAAAGCAGAGGAAAACTCCCTCTACACTGTCCCCATCAAACACTCCCAGGACAGGTACAGCACAGGGTTAGATACAGAGTAAAGCTCCCTCTACACTGTCCCCATCAAAAACTCCCAGGACAGGTACAGCACGGGGTTAGATACAGAGTAAAGCTCCCTCTACACAGTCCCCATCAAACACTCCCAGGACAGGTACAGCACGGGGTTAGATACAGAGTAAAGCTCCATCGACACTGTCCCCATCAAACACTCCCAGGACAGATACAGCACGGGGTTAGATACAGAGTAAAGCTCCCTCTACACTGTCCCCATCAAACACTCCCAGGACAGGTACAACACGGGGTTAGATACAGAGTAAAGCTCCCTCTACACTGTCCCCATCAAACACTCCCAGGACAGGTACAGCACGGGGTTAGATACAGAGTAAAGCTCCCTCTACACTGTTCCCATCAAACACTCCCAGGACAGGTACAGCACGGGGTTAGATACAGAGTAGAGCTCCCTCTACACTGTCCCCATCAAACACTCCCAGGACAGGTACAGCACGGGGTTAGATACAGAGTAGAGCTCCCTCTACACTGTCCCCATCAAACACTCCCAGGACAGGTACAGCACGGGGTTAGATACAGAGTAAAGCTCCCTCTACACTGTCCCCATCAAACACTCCCAGGACAGGTACAGCACGGGGTTAGATACAGAGTAAAGCTCCCTCTACACTGTCCCCATCAAACACTCCCAGGACAGGTACAGCACGGGGTTAGATACAGAGTAAAGCTCCCTCTATACTGTCCCTATAAAATATTCCCATGCATGAGGTGTGTCAGTTTGAGTGAGTTAGATATCAGACTGGGTGAGTCGGGTATCGGACTGGGTGAGTTGGATATCAGACTGGGTGAGTTGGATATTGGGCTGGATTAGTCGGGTATCAGGCTGGATAAGTCGGGTATCGGACTGGGTGAGTCGGGTATCGGGCTGGGTGAGTTGAATATCGGACTGGGTGAGTTGGATATCGGACTGGGTGAGTTGGATATCGGACTGGGTGAGTTGGATATCGGACTGGGTGAGTTTGGATTTCGGACTCGGTGAGCTGGACGTCAGATAGTGTGAGTTGGATGTCGGACTGTTTGAGTTGGATATCAGACTGGGTGAGTTGGATATTGGGCTGGGTGAGTGGGGTATAGGGCTGGGTGAGTGGGGTATCAGGCTGGGTGAGTTGGGTATAGGGTTGGGTGAGTGGGGTATAGGGCTGGGTGAGTGGGGTCTCAGGCTGGGTGAGTGGGGTATCGGACTAGGTGAGTTGGGTATCAGGCTGGGTGAGTGGGGTATCGGACTGGGTGAGTTGGGTATCGGGCTGAGTGAGTGGGGTATTGGACTGGGTGAGTGGGGTATTGGACTGGGTGAGTTAGGTATCGGGCTGGGTGAGTTGGTTTTCGGGCTGGGTGAGTTGGGTATCGGGCTGGGTGAGTGGGGTATCAGGCTGGGTGAGTTGGGTATCGGGCTGGGTAAGTGGGATATCAGGCTGGGTGAGTTGGGTATCAGACTGGGTGAGTGGGGTATCGGGCTAGGTGAGTTGGGTATCGCACTGGGTGGGTTGGGTATCGGGCTGGGTGAGTGGGATATCAGGCTGGGTGAGTGAGGTATCGGACTGGGTGTGTTGGGTGTCACACTGCGTGAGTTGGGTATCGGGCTGGGTGAGTGGGATAACGGGCTGGGTGAGTAGGGTATTGGGCTGGGTGAGTGGGGTATCGGACTGGGTGAGTTGGGTATAGGGCTGGGTGAGTGGGGTATAGGGCTGGGTGAGTGGTGTATCAGGCTGGGTGAGTTGGGTATCAGGCTGGGTGAGTGGGGTATCAGGCTGGGTGAGTGGGGTATCAGGCTGGGTGAGTTGGGTATCAGGCTGGGTGAGTTGGGTATCAGGCTGGGTGAGTGGGGTATCGGACTGGGTGTATTGTGTGTCAGTCTGGGTGAGTTGGATGTCGGACTGGGCAAATTGGGTGTCGGGCTGGGTGAGTGTGGTATTGAGCTGGGTGAGTTGGGTATCGGGCTGGGTGAGTGTGGTATTGGGCTGGGTGAGTTGGGTATCGGGCTGGGTGAGTGGGGTATCGGACTGGGTGAGTGGGGTATCAGACTGGGTGAGTTGGGTATCGGGCTGGGTGAGTTGGGTATCGGTCTGGGTGAGTGGGGTATCAGACTGGGTGAGTTGGGTATCAGGCTGGATGAGTGTGGTATTGGGCTGGGTGAGTTCGGTATCGGGCTGGGTAAGTGGGATATCAGGCTGGGTGAGTGGGGTATCGGACTGGGTGTGTTGGGTATCGGGCTGGGTGAGTTGGGTATCGGGCTGGGTGAGTGGGGTATCGGGCTGGGTGAGTGGGGTGTCGGACTGGGTGAGTGGAGTGTTGGACTGGGTGTGTTGGGTGTCAGTCTGGGTGAGTTCGATGTCGAACTGGGCAAGTTGGGACGCCCCTTTTGTAATGGATAATGACGATGAAAATGGAGAGCTGCTGGGATGGTCTCAGATGGACAGCTGCTTAAATGTGTGTAAAACACTTACCAATGGCATGGCTGGAGGGATGCCCCCAGCATGAGGCAATGCGCTGTTCAGAGACAGTTTGTACTGAATGGCATCTGCCAGTTTATTCACAATCCTTTCCTGTGCTGAGCCAGTGGGTTCCTGCAGGAAGTCGGAGAGGGATCCGGCATTAGTTGTGGATACTTAACGTCCCCATGAGGTTAATCAGAGTCTAGGTTCGTGCACAGGGAGATACCCTCTGGAGGTTGTGTGGAGTGAGCCTATTCATCACCAGTAACCCAGTTCTATTGTCTCTGCATTTTAACCCTCATTCTGATCCTGTCACATCACTCACCCCATTCTGTGTCTTAGAGGGGGTGTGGCACACAGCCGACTCCTAGTCAACAACCCGTGTTACTTAATCATTGCTAAACCCCTGGACTCATTTAAAGCTTCCATCCTGTTTGGTATTAAAATCCTCACTAATCTGCACTTGCTGACTACTCTCCCAATGCAAGGACCCTTATCCTTGTACACCTGTCTCTTCACAGCCTCTCTCCATCTCCAGCTCCCATGTGCCTCATTCAGAAGCGCTCGCTCACCTCTTGAGTCACGAGGCTGTGGGCTCATGTCCTGCTCCTGAACGCGGAATTAAAAGTAGGTGCTCCCAGCGCCCGTGCTGAGGCGGCGGCGGGGGGGTGGGGGGGAGTGCTGCGCTGTCTTTCAGGTGAGACGTTAAGCGGAGGTCCAATCTGCCTATTAGGGTGGATGTGGACAGTCCTATGGCAGGAAAACAGCGGGCAGAGGAGGAGGTAGCAGGGGGTGGGGGCGGGGGGTGGTGGGAGGGGAGTTCTCCCTGGTGCCCTGGGACCCCATGTTAATCCCTCGATCAACATCACTGATAAAACAGATGACCTGGGTCATTATCACATTGCTGTTTGTGGGATCTTGCTGTGCGCAAAATGGCTGCCGTGTTTCCTACATTAGAACAGTGACCACGCATCAGAAGCTGTGAAGCGCTTTGAGATGTTCTGTGGTGGTGAAAGGCGGTATATAAACATAAATCTTTATTTTTTTTTGATGTTCTTCTGACCTCAGGCTCCTGTGCCCCTCACCCCTATGACATCAGTGACCGGCCGTCAATTAGACTCCAATTTATCTTGTCAGGCCTGACTATGTGCCTCTGAGGTGAGAATTAACTCCAGATTTTTTGTTTAAGATCCCATGGGGTTGTTGGAAGGGGACCTCTCGCTGGTGTCCATAGAACCATAGGATAGTTATGGCACAGAAAGAGGCCATTCAGCCCATCATGTCGGTGCGGGCCGCAAAAGGAAAAAAACTGAAACCGAGCCGCCCATTCTGATGCCACCTTCCAGCACCTGATCCGAGGCCTTGCAGGTGACAGCACTTCAGGTGCTGATCCAGGTGCCTTTTACCAGGTACCAGTCCTTTAACGCCCCCAGTCCCACCACCACCACCACCAAAAGCTGGCTGTTCATCCCATTGGTCTACAGAACTCTTGGGGAGTAAACAATGCACGGGAATCTGGAGTGTGAAGCCTGGCTGATCTCACTCGTCCCTAAGGCCTGCCTGAGATCCACCCAGGCTGGGAATGGGGCCTGGGACCTTCCTGCTCCCTCCGGCACGGCAGCTCCGACGCTGCCCGCTTTTAAGCAGGTTGTGCAGGTACCTGCGACTTGACAAGAGCGGCGAGGGCCTGCTTGTAGTAAAGGATGGCCTTTGCGGGGTCTCCCAGACGGAACCTGGTGGCTCCGAGGCCTTCACAGGCCTGCCACTGTCCATGAAAATCTCCTGCGTTTGGAAAAACAGGGGAAAGAGAGTTAGATAAATTCCGGGAGAAACAAAACCCGTGACGGGGAAAAGAGACATGTCGAAGCTTGGCAGTTAACTGCCAGTGGCCATCACTGGTGCATTCCCCGTGGCAATTCCACTTGCCAACCAATCAACACTGTCTTCACATACAGTATAAATTGTTGCTTTCCTCTTATATCAGTATTCTTGCGAAGTGTCCTGATGAGTCCAAGATGAAAAGCTTCAACATGTCTCTTTTCTCAGCATTACTCAAGTTCTGCACTACCAAAGGACTATTTAAATCCTGTAACATTGTACCTCCTGGGGTCTGCTCTGCCCCTTTGCTGCCCTGTGCTCTGTATTCACAGGAACACGGTATTTTACTGGGGAGGAGGTCTTTCGGCCCATCATGTCTGTGCCAGCTCTTTGAAAGAGCTAATGCAACCTGTCCCTTTCCACTTACTGTTTGAATTGTCAAATATTTGTCCATTCCCCCGGTAAAAGCTGTTTTTGATCAGACACACTATGTCCTGGTGACTCTGCACAGAAACAAATCTCCTAACATGGAGTCACCAAATAAAGGCACAGAAGGCCATACGACCCATTGAATCCATGCCAGCCCTCTGCGCAGCAATCCAGTCAGCCCCATCCCCTCATTCTATCCCCATATCCCAGCACGTTTATTCCCCTCGAGTGCCTGTCTAATTTCCTTTTGAAATCATTCATCGTCTCCACTTCCACCAGCCTCGTGGGCAGCAAGTTCTCCCTACAGGCAATGTACTGCTCTGATGCCCTGTACTACCTCTGTATTCTTTCTGTATATGGCTGTCTGTATACCGGCCCTGTATCCCCTCTAAGGCATGCTGTTCTGCTCCTGTACTGTCCACTATGTATTCTCATACACTGTGCACTGCTCCTGTATTCTCCACTCTGTATTCTCATACACTGTGCATTGCTCCTGTACTCTCCATTCTGTATTCTCATACACTGTGCACTGCTCCTGTATTCTCCACTCTGTATTCTCATACACTGTGCACTGCTCCTCTATTCTCCACTCTGTATTCTCATACACTGTGCACTGTTCCTGTACTCTCCACTCTGTATTCTCATACATTTCACACTGCTCCTGTACTCTCCACTCTGTATTCTCATACATTTCACACTGCTCCTGTACTCTCCACTCTGTATTCTCATACATTCCACACTGCTCCTGTACTCTCCACTCTGTATTCTCATACACTGTGCATTGCTCCTGTACTCTCCACTCTGTATTCTCATACACTGTGCACTGCTCCTGTATTCTCCACTCTGTATTCTCATACACTGTGCACTGCTCCTCTATTCTCCACTCTGTATTCTCATACACTGTGCACTGTTCCTGTACTCTCCACTCTGTATTCTCATACACTGTGCACTGCTCCTCTACTCTCCATTCTGTATTCCCATACACTGTGCACTGCTCCTGTACTCTGCACTCTGTATTCTCATACACTGTGCACTGCTCCTGTACTCTCCACTCTGTATTCCCATACACTGTGCACTGCTCCTGTACTCTCCACTCTGTATTCTCATACACTGTGCACTGCTCCTGTACTCTCCATTCTGTATTCCCATACACTGTGCATTGCTCCTGTACTCTCCACTCTGTATTCTCATACACTGTGCACTACTCCTCTATTCTCCACTCTGTATTCTCATACACTGTGCACTGCTCCTGTACTCTCCACTCTGTATTCTCAGACATTGCACACTGCTCCTGTATTCTCCATTCTGTATTCCCATACACTGTGCACTGCTCCTGTACTCTCCACTCTGTATTCTCATACACTGTGCACTACTCCTCTATTCTCCACTCTGTATTCTCATACACTGTGCACTGCTCCTGTACTCTCCACTCTGTATTCTCAGACATTGCACACTGCTCCTGTACTCTCCACTCTGTATTCTCATACACTGTGCACTGCTCCTGTATTATCCACTCTGTATTGTCATACACTGTGCACTGCTCCTGTATTATCCACTCTGTATTGTCATACATTTCACACTGCTCCTGTACTCTCCACTCTGTATTCTCATACACTGTGCATTGCTCCTGTACTCTCCACTCTGTATTCTCATATACTGTGCACTGCTCCTGTATTCTCCACTCTGTATTCTCATACACAGTGCACTGCTCCTGTACTCTCCACTCTGTATTCTCATACACTGTGCACTGCTCCTGTATTATCCACTCTGTATTCTCATACATTTCACATTGCTCCTCTATTCTCCACTCTGTATTCTCATACATTTCACACTGCTCCTGTACTCTCCACTCTGTATTCTCATACACTGTGCACTGCTCCTGTATTCTCCACTCTGTATTCTCATACACAGTGCACTGCTCCTGTACTCTCCACTCTGTATTCTCATACACTGTGCACTGCTCCTGTATTATCCACTCTGTATTCTCATACATTTCACATTGCTCCTGTACTCTCCACTCTGTATTCTCATACACTGTGCATTGCTCCTATACTCTCCACTCTGTATTCTCATACACTGTGCACTGCTCCTGTATTCTCCACTCTGTATTCTCATACACTGTGCACTGCTCCTGTATTCTCCACTCTGTATTCCCATACACTGCGCACTGCTCCTGTATTCTCCACTCTGTATTCTCATACACTGTGCACTGCTCCTGTACTCTCCACTCTGTATTCTCATACACTGCGCACTGCTCCTGTATTATCCACTCTGTATTCACATACATTTCACACTGCTCCTGTACTCTCCACTCTGTATTCTCATACACTGTGCACTGCTCCTGTACTCTCCATTCTGTATTCTCATACACTGCGCACTGCTCCTGTATTATCCACTCTGTATTCACATACATTTCACACTGCTCCTGTACTCTCCACTCTGTATTCTCATACACTGTGCACTGCTCCTGTACTCTCCACTCTGTATTCCCATACACTGTGCACTGCTCCTGTACTCTCCACTCTGTATTCTCATACACTGTGCACTGCTCCTCTACTCTCCATTCTGTATTCCCATACACTGTGCATTGCTCCTGTACTCTCCAGTCTGTATTCTCATACACTGTGCACTGCTCCTGTACTCTCCACTCTATTCTCATACACTGTGCACTGCTCCTGTATTCTCCAGTCTGTATTCTCATACACTGTGCACTGCTCCTGTATTCTCCACTCTGTATTCTCATACACTGTGCACTGCTCCTGTACTCTCCACTCTATTCTCATACACTGCGCACTGCTCCTGTATTATCCACTCTGTATTTACATACATTTCACACTGCTCCTGTACTCTCCACTCTGTATTCTCATACACTGTGCACTGCTCCTGTATTATCCACTCTGTATTCACATACATTTCACACTGCTCCTGTACTCTCCACTCTGTATTCTCATACACTGTGCACTGCTCCTGTATTATCCACTCTGTATTCTCATACATTTCACACTGCTCCTGTACTCTCCACTCTGTATTCTCATACACTGTGCATTGCTCCTGTACTCTCCACTCTGTATTCTCATACACTGTGCACTGCTCCTGTATTATCCACTCTGTATTCTCATACATTTCACACTGCTCCTGTACTCTCCACTCTGTATTCTCATACACTGTGCATTGCTCCTGTACTCTCCACTCTGTATTCTCATACACTGTGCACTGCTCCTGTACTCTCCACTCTGTATTCTCATACACTGTGCACTGCTCCTGTACTCTCCACTCTGTATTCTCATACACTGTGCACTGCTCCTGTACTCTCCACTCTGTATTCTCATACACTGTGCACTGCTCCTGTATTCTCCACTCTGTATTCTCATACACTGTGCACTGCTCCTGTACTCTCCACTCTGTATTCTCATACACTGTGCACTGCTCCTGTGCCGTCCACTCTGTATTCTCATACACTGTGCACTGCTCCTGTACTCTCCACTCTGTATTCTCATACACTGTACACTGCTCCTGTATTCTCCACTCTGTATTCTCATACACTGTGCACTGCTCCTCTATTCTCCACTCTGTATTCTCATACACTGTGCACTGCTCCTGTATTATCCACTCTGTATTCTCATACATTTCACACTGCTCCTGTACCCTCCACTCTGCATTCTCATACACTGTGCACTGCTCCTGTACTCTCCACTCTGTATTCTCATACACTGTGCACTGCTCCTGTGCCCTCCACTCTGTATTCTCATACACTGTGCACTGCTCCTCTATTCTCCACTCTGTATTCTCATACACTGTGCACTGTTCCTGTACTCTCCACTCTGTATTCTCATACACTGTGCACTTCTCCTGTACTCTCCACTCTGTATTCTCATACACTGTGCACTGCTCCTGTGCCCTCCACTCTGTATTCTCATACACTGTGCACTGCTCCTGTGCCCTCCACTCTGTATTCTCATACACTGTGCACTGCTCCTGTGCCCTCCACTCTGTATTTCCATATACGATGTACTGCTCCTGTATTCTCCACTCTGTATTCTCAGACACTGCTTAGCGCTCCTATAGCCTCCACTCTGTACTCCCTTTATATTTGCCCCCTCACCGGTATCTTTGAAAGCTTGCAGCGCGTGCAGGTAGTTCTCTGCCGTGTCTTCGTGGTCTCCCAGCTGACTAAAGGCGTAGGCCAAATTGCAGAAGCACTGGCCCTGTGCATTCCGGCTTCCAATCGACCCTGTGGAGAGATGTGGGCTCCTGTTATTGCTGGATTAGTGGACGGATCGGGAAGGTCACCGAGCCAAAGAGCACCTCCGGGCCACGCCATCCACACTGCCGCTTCGGTTAAACCAGGGCAGCTGCCTCTGACGCCCTCACTGGGGATTCACCCCAGGCATTGGTCACTCTTTGTCTGGTGAACCCAACTGGCATTACCGTCATGGTCTGCATCCTACTCTCCCGGTTTAGCTCTGAAGTGGAGCTCCTAGCTTTCCCTTTCCCTGCCACGGGTTGAGTATCCTTTATCCGAAAACCTCATGGCTGGCTGCATTCCGGGTCCCAGATCATTTTGGTTTTCGGGTGCCGCATGTAGGCTTACATTACAATAGCCTAAGCCTAGGCCAGCTATAGCCTAAAGTAAGTGAAACGGCTAGAAAACTAAGATGTGTCCCTGAGTAATAAATACAGGTTACCTGTAATACGTTTCTTTTTGTTCACCGGAAAAATCGCAAGGTAAGCAGCGTGGACAAACAACCAGACTTCCCACAGTGAAGGTCAATGCCGTTCAAAAGCATCGCGGCTTCTGGATGTGTTGAGCTTTCGGATTTACAAATAAATAAGGGAGACTCGGCCTGTGTTTGTCATGGGGTTTCTTTCCTCCAAGAGCCTCCGTTTTGCGCAATCTCCCCTTGTATCGCTGCGGCGTTGTGGATCAGTTTCACAGACACAGGGGGAGGCCATTCAGCCCCTCGAGCCTGTTCTGTCATTCAGTCAGACTGGCGCTGATCTGTATCTTAACTCCCTCTACCCGCCCTGCTTCCGCAACCCTTAACCCGAACCCCCCTTACCCGACAAAAATCTATCCATCTCAGGTTGGAAATTTCCAGTTGATCCCCTCCCAGCCTCGACAGTTTTTCTTTGTGGGGCGGAGAGAGTTCCAGATTCCTGCTCCCCTGTGTGTGTGTGTGTGTGTGTGTGCGTGTGTGTGTGTGTTTGAAGTGCTTCCTGACATCACCCCTGAACGGGCCTGGCTCCAATTTTAAGGTTCTGCCCCCCTTGTTCTCTCCCACCCAGTGAGAGGAAATATCGACCCTTTTGAATCCTTCACTTATATCAAAACACAAGACAAAACGTTCCAATAGGAGGGAAAAGTTGGGTAATATAAGCTATGGGGCTATTACTGTGAATGAATACTGTGCTCCTCCAGCCCCTACACCCCCTCCCTATCTCTGTAACCTCCTCCAGCTCCTACACCCCTTCCTATCTCTGTAACCTCCTCCAACCCCTATACCCCTCTCTATCTCTGTAACCTCCTCCAGCCCCTACACCCCTCCCTATCTCTGTAACCTCCTCCAGCTCCTACACCCCTTCCTATCTCTGTAACCTCCTCCAACCCCTACACCCCTCTCTATCTCTGTAACCTCCTCCAGCCCCTACACCCCTCCCTATCTCTGTAACCTCCTCCAGCCCCTACACCCCTCCCTATCTCTGTAACCTCCTCCAGCCCCTAAACCCCTCCCTATCTCTGTAACCTCCTCCATCCCCTACAACCCTCCCTATCTCTGTAACCTCCTCCAGCACCTCCAACCCTCTGAGATCTCTGCGCTCCTCCAATTCCGGCCTCTTGAGCATCCCCCGATTCCCATCGCTCCACCATTGGCGGCCGTGCCTTCAGCTGCCTGGGGGGGCCCTGAGCTCTGGAACTCCCTCCCTAAACCTCTCCACCCCTCTCTCCCTCCTCCTTTAATAAGATGCTCTTTAAAAAAGCAGTCAGTGACCAATCTTTTGCCCATCTGTTCAAAAAGCAACTCCTGCCCGGTCACCGATTCTACCCCCTGCCCCCCGCCACTCTTGGCTGGAGGAGGTTACAGAGATAGGAAGGGGTGTAGGAGCTGGAGGAGGTTACAGAGATAGGGAGGGGGTGTAGGGGCTGGAGGAGCACAGTATTCATTCACAGTAATAGCCCCATAGCCTGGCTGAGATCAGCACATGCCAGTGGGGCTGTGGATCAAGCCAGGCCCCTCCCTGACCCCCCAGGGCTCGATTGTCGCCGCGTTCCTCACCGTGTAAGGCCGCCGCGCTCTGGTGGAAGCCCAGGGCTCTGCTGTAGTCGCCCGTGGTGTTGTAGACGGCGCCCAGATTCTGGAGGACCACGGCCTCCTTCTGCTGCTCCGACTTGTCCCGCTGGCAGTAGGGGAGGGCCATTTCGAAACACTCGGCCGCCTGAGGGAAGATCCTCAGCTGCGAGTAGCTGAGTCCGATGTCGTTGTAGAGCTTCCCTTGAAAAGGCAAAAGCAAAAACGGTGAGCCTATTGGTCCAGGGGGTACAGAAGTGAGAAAATCAACTTGTTTGATATCTTCACACAACCTTTTTATCCCTTTTGGGGGAAATGTTGGATTAAGCAGGCTGGTTATCAAACTTTTGAAGAACGTCATGAACACTCCTTCCATATGACCAACAAGTTTTATTTTTTAAAAATTCGTTTCTGGGATGTGGGCTTCACTGGCCGGGCCCAGCATTTATTGCCCATCCCTAATTGCCCCCTTGAGAAGGTGGGGGGTGAGCTGCCTTCTTGAGCCGCTGCAGTCCCTGTGGTGTAGGTACACCCACCGTGCTGTTAGGGAGGGAGTTCCAGGATTTGGACCCAGCGACAGTGAAGGAACGGCCGATATATTTCCAAGTCAGGATGGTGAGTGGCTCGGAGGGGAACTTCCAGGTGGTGGTGTTCCCCATGTGTCTGCTGCCCTTGTCCTTCTAGATGGTAGCGGTCGTGGGTTTGGAAGGTGCTGTCGAAGGAGCCTTGGTGAATTTCTGCAGTGCATCTTGTAGATGGTACACACACTGCTGCTACTGTGCGTCAGTGGTGGAGGGAGTGAATGTTGGAGGTGGTGGATGGGGTGCTAGCGGAGAGTTTACCCCAATTCCCATTGACTCCAGTTTTGCTAGGGCTCCTTGATGCCACACTCGGTCAAGTGCGGCCTTGATGTCAAGGGCAGTCACTCTCACCTCACCTCTGGAGTTCAGTCCTTTTGTCCATGTTTGAACCAAGGCTGTAATGAGGCCAGGAGCTGAGTGGCCCTGGCGGAACCCAAACTGAGCGTCAGTGAACAGTCCTGAGGTGGAATAAAAGTAGAAAAATGGTGGAAATACTCAGCAGGTCTGACAGCATCTGTGGAGAGAAGAAACAGAGTTAATGTTTTGAGTTGAATACGACTCTTCTTCAGAAGTGAGGAATCGTTCTGAACGACAGCCATATTCAATTTGAAGCATTAACTCTATTTCCTCTCTCCACAGCTGCTGCCAGAGCTGCTGAGTATTTCCACCGCTTTCTGTTTCAGGTTTTTATAGGTCCTGGACTAAGGCTTGACACAGAGTTGCAGGCTCAGAGACTGGGGCACTTACTTACTGAGCCAGAAGACTGCCAAGAAAATTAATAATACATCTAGATTCTGATAGAGCTGTTTGCATATATGTTTTTCCAGACAAGCTGTCACACTTCAGCACTCAAGCTTTGTACAAAACACTAACAATTCTGGTTAACCTTTATCAACAGAGACGTGGAGTAAAACAGCATGGAAGTTATGGTAAAGATTTATAAATCCCTGATTAGGCCGCAGCTGGAGTATTGTGTCAATTCTGGGCCCCGCACTTTAGGAAGGATGTCAAGGGCCTTGGAGAGGGTGCGGACGGAGATTTACCCCGAATGGGACCAGGGACGAGGGGCTTCAGTTCATGTGGAAAGGCTGGAGGAGCTGGGATTGTTCTCCTTAGAGCGGAGAAGGTTAAGGGGGAGATTGAATTGAGGCATTCAAAATCAGGAAGGGGGTTTGGACAGAGTAAATAAGGAGAAACTGTTCCCACTGGGCAGGAGGGTCGGTAACCAGAGGGACACAGATTGAAGAGAATCGGGAAATGAACCAGAGGGGGAGATGAGGAGAAATCTATTTTCCCACACAGCAAGTTGTTGTGATCTGGAAGGCGCTGCCTGAAAGGGCGGTGGAAGCAGATTCAAAAGGAACTTTCAAAAGGGGGAATCGGATGAATACTTGAAGGGGAAAATTTTTCAGGGCTATGGGGGAAAGAGCAGGGAGGGAGTGGGGCTAATTGGATAGCTCTTTCAAAGAGCCGGAACAGACACAATGGGTTGAATGGCCCCCTTCTGTGCTGTAAAATTCTACTATAAATCAGGGGACGTGCATTTAAACAATGTAAAAGTAGGGACATCTGGATGTTGGATTCATATCCCAGAGGGTCGTGAGCCTCTGGAACATATTGCTAGCTGGTACGATGGACGCTGGCTCTCTGAATGTCTTCCGGAGGGAGCTGGGCTGATTCTTGCTGGAATCGATATTGCATTGTGCAGAAAGTCAGTGGATTAACAGTCAATGTGTAAAAGGCCAATGGGGTCTCATAGCATTATGGAGTCATTCATGGCACAGAAGGAGGCCATTTGGTCTATCGAATCTATGCTTTCGGTCTATGGACTGAAGGGTCAAGGGAGGAATCTTCCTATTTTCCCCTTATTGCACTGGTGTTATCTCTGTTTTCTGCCTCTCGGGGGTGGATAGGATAGGAATTATGATTATGATATACTTACATTGGAACCAGTTCGGAGAAGTTCCACTGGGCTGATTCCTGGGATGAAGGGCGTTTGCCTTATGAGGACAGGTTGAGCAGGTTGGGCCTGTACCCATTGGAGTTTAGAAGAGTGAGAGGTGACCTTATTGAAACATAGAAGATCCTGAGGGGACTTGACAGGGTGGATGCTGAGGGAACGTTTCCCCATTGTGGGGGCATCAAGAACTAGGGGGCACAGTTTAAAGATAATGGGTCTCCCACTTAAGATGGAGGTGAGGAGGAATGTCTTCTCTCAGTGGGTAGTAAGTCTTTGGAATTCTCTTCCCCAGAACAGTGGAGGCTGGGTCATTGAATATAATCTAAGTGGAGTTAGATGGATTTCCATTTTTTTAATTCATTCACAGGGTATGTGCATTGCTGGTTAGATCAGCGTTAGTTGCCCATCCCTAATTGCCCCTTGAGAAGGTGGTGGGTGAGCCGTCTTCTTGAGCCGCTGCAGTCCCTATGTTGTAGGTACACCCACCGTGCTGTTAGGGAGGGAGTTCCAGTATTTGGACCCAGCGACAGTGAACGAACGGCCGATATATTTCCAAGTCAGGATGGTGAGTGACTCGGAGGGGAACTTCCAGGTGGTGGGTGTTCCCCATGTGTCTGCTGCCCTTGTCCTTCTAGATGGTAGAGGTCGTGGGTTTGGAAGGTGCTGTTGAAGGAACCTTGGTGAGTTGCTGCAGTGCATCTTGTAGATGGTACACACACTGCTGCTACTGTGCGTCGGTGGTGGAGGGAGTGAATGTTTAAGTTGGCAGATGGGGTGCCAATTAAACAGGCTGCTTTGTCCTGGATGGTGTTGAGCTTACTTGAGTGCTGTGGGAGCTGCACTCATCCAGGCAAGTGGGGAGTATTCCATCCCACTCCTGACTTGTGCCTTGTAGATGGTGGACAGGCTTTGGGGAGTCAGGAGGTGAGTTACTCACCGCAGGATTCGCAGCCTCTGACCTGCTCTTGTAGCCGCAGTATTTATATGGCTGCTCTAGTTCAGTTTCTGGTCAATGGTAACCCCCAGGATGTTGATAGAGGGGGATTGAGAAGGGAGTCAAGAATCATGGGGGATGTGCAAGAAAGTGCTGTTAATGGAGGCCACAGTCAGATCAGCCATGCTCTTATTTAATGGCGGAGGGCCAATCTAAAGGGCCAAATGGCCTACTCCTGCTCCTTTTTCATATGATCATATGTTGTGATGCGTGCAGGGACAGGAGCCCAGGTTTGTTTTCAACCCCCCCCCCCCACCCCCAACCCACCCCCCCCCCCCCCCCCCCACCCCCCACCAACCTCCATAACGCACAGTGCAGCACTCATGATCTGGCCATGTAACTCCGCACTGGGGTTGCCAACTCTGCCTGGGCGCATTCCTGGAGCTTTTCAGACCCGCCCAGAATTCCTTCCCACGACTAATGAACCAAAGTGCCGTAAGAAAGTGAGAAAAATAAAAGCCAGGGCATTTACTTTTAGCGCCCGAAGACTTACCTTCTGCGTCGCTTTGTGGCAATGTACGGGGGGTAAATCTTTAATTCCTGGAGTCCAGGACAACCCTCGAGGGTGGGCGGCCCCACTCAGCACAGGCCCGAATGGAGCCTGGGCCTTCCTGGTGAGCGTGGGTCAGCTGCTCGCTGCCTAACCCAGTGAACCGAGGGAGGGAGGCAATCGCTCTTATCATCAAATGTGTGTTTCCTCGAGAGTGAACCTACTTTCGAAAAGTGGCAGGTCTTCACTCAATCCCGTGTGTGTGAGGTCGGAGGTCAGCGGTGTGTTAATGAGGCGTTAAACCGAGGCGCCGCCCACCCCCCCCAGCCCCCCCCACCCCAGGCTGCCCTCTCGGGTAGATGTCAAAGATCCCACGGCCGCTATTGGAAGAAAAGTGTGGGGGGGAGAGTTGGGGGGGGGGGGGAGGCGGTGGGGGGGGGGGCGGGTGTGGGGGAGCGGGGCGGCAGGGGTGTGGTTGGGCAGGTTCTCCCCGGTGTCCTGGGGCCCAATATCCATCCCTCAAGTGACATCACTTGAAAAAAACACACACACACACACACACACACACACACACACACACACACACACACACACACACACACACACACACACACACACACACACACACACACACACACACACACACACACACACACACACACACACGCAGATGATCCGGGCCGCGATCGCCTTGCTCTTTGTGGGATCTTGCTGTGCGGCGGCTGCGCTTCAAGATGCGCTGCGTGGGCCGCGAGGAGGGGGGGGAAGGGCGGCTAGAGGAACGCATGTCCTGAAGGCCCGTGAGGAGCGTTGTCCAAAAGGAAGCACAAGGCTAAAAACGGCGAGGGAAAGCGGGACCCACCGAGCAGGCCCTTGTTCTGGATGTGGCGGCAGACGGTGCGGCACTCGTTTAACACCTCGGTGATTTCCCCGGCGGTGAACCGCCGGCACTGCAGCATGTGGCAGGCGGCCTCGTTGAGGGCGACGGCGGCGAGGTCTGGGCTCCCGGCCTGCCGGTAGGCTTGGCCCGCCCTCTGGTAGCAGCGGCCAGCCTGGGCTGGGTCCCCCGCCCGGGCCTGACAGCCGGCCAGCTTCATGCGGGTGTCCGCCTCGCCCTGGGCCCGCTGGCCCCGGTAGTGGCCCAAGGCCTGCTGGTAGTGCTCGATGGCGCCCGGCAAGTCGCCCATCCCCTCGCGGGCCACCCCCAGGTTGAAGTGCAGGTCGCCCTGCCTCTCCCCGCCCCGGGCGGGCTGCGAGCGGAGCAGGAAGTCCAGGCCTTTCTCGGGCCTACCCGAGGCCACGTAGGCCGCGCCCAGGTTGAAGGCGCAGGCCCTCCGCACCCGCTGCTCCCTCAGGTCCAACGAGACCAGGAAGGCCTTCTTGAAAGAGGCCAGCGCCTCCTCGGAGCGCTCCTGAGCCAGGGCCTGGCTCCCAGCTCTGGTCAGGCGCTCGATCTCGGCCTGGGCTTCCGGGGAGTCCCGCTCGCCTTCTGCCACCTCCGCTCCATCGTTCTGGCGTTTCTTCCTCCCCGAACTCTTCTTCTTATCCCCAGGCTGGGCCGGGCTGGAAGTCGGCGGCTCAGTTGTTCCTGCCACTTCGGAGGACATCGCCCGATGTCCCAGGACCAAACCTATCGAGAGAGAACAGAGCGTTAACCCTCCGAGTGTAAATGTCAATGAAAGAGCTTGCATTTATCTAGTGCCTTTCACCTCCTTGGGACATCCCAGAGCCAGTGAGGTACTTTTTGAAGTATGGTCATTGCAGTAAGGTAGGAAACACAGCAGCCAATTTATGCATAGCAGGATCCTGCAAACAGCAAAGACATCATACCTAGTTCCATCTGTTCCAGAAATGTTCACTGGCCGTGAAGCACTCTGGACATCTGGAGGTCACAAAATGGGAACTCAAATATTTCTTTTTGATTGAGGGATAAATATTAGGCCCCAGGACACCGGGGAGAGAACTCCCCCTCCCACTGCTCATCTTCCAAAAGCGGCTGATGGAACATTAACATCTATCTGAGGGGGCGGATGGGGGCCTCAGTTTAACATCTCATCCTGAAAAGCAGCACCTCCGACAGTGCGGCGCTCCTTCAGTACTGACCCTCCGACAGTGCTGCACTCCCTCAGTACTGACCGTCCGACAGTGCGGCGCTCCCTCAGTACTGGCCCTCCGACAGTGCGGCGTTCCCTCAGTACTGACCCTCTGACAGTGCGGCGCTCCCTCAGTACTGACCCTCCGACAGTGAGGCGCTCTCTCAGTACTGACCCTCCGACAGTGCGGCACTCCCTCAGTACTGACCCTCCGACAGTGCGGCGCTCCCTCAGTACTGACCCTCCGACAGTGCGGCACTCCCTCAGTACTGACCCTCCGACAGTGCGGCACTCCCTCAGTACTGACCCTCCGACAGTGCGGCGCTCCTTCAGTACTGACCCTCCGACAGTGCTGCACTCCCTCAGTACTGACCGTCCGACAGTGCGGCACTCCCTCAGTACTTACCCTCCGACAGTGCGGCACTCCCTCAGTACTGACCCTCCGACTGTGCGGCGCTCCCTCAGTACTGACCCTCCGACAGTGCGGCACTCCCTCAGTACTGACCCTCCGACAGTGCGGCACTCCCTCAGTACTGACCCTCCGACAGTGCGGTGCTCCCTCAGTACTAACCCTCCGACAGTGCGGAGCTCCCTCAGTACTGACCCTCCGACAGTGCGGAGCTCCCTCAGTACTGACCCTCCGACAGTGCGGCGCTCCCTCGGTACTGACCCTCCGACAGTGCGGCGCTCCCTCGGTACTGACCCTCCGACAGTGCTGCACTCCCTCAGTACTGACCCTCCGACAGTGCGGCGCTCCCTCGGTACTGACCCTCCGACAGTGCGACACTCCCTCAGTACTGACCCTCCGACAGTGCGGCACTCCCTCAGTACTGACCCTCCGACAGTGCGGCGCTCCCTCAGTACTGACCCTCCGACAGTGCGACACTCCCTCAGTACTGACCCTCCGACAGTGCGGCGCTCACTCGGTACTGGCACCGGGAGTGTCGGCCTGGCTTATGGGCTCAAGTCTCTGGATTGGGGTGTCAAACCCCTGACCTCCCGACTCAGAGGCGAGAGTGTGACCCACTGAAGCCAGGGCTGACACGCTAACTATTTACCCACCGAGCAACCTGGGAAAGCCGCCCCCAACACGTTAAACAAGATGAATGGGATTGTTCCTCGCCTGTGCGGAGAATCAAAACTGAGCCCATTCCGACCCACATCCGTCTGTTCCCAGGAAAGGTGCCTGGATACCCTCCAGCTACACGGCACCCAAGCTGATCCATCGAGCATTTTAATCTGTTGGACCTCAGGACAGCTGGAGCAGCCCCATCAGTTAACAGCAGGGTTGGGGGTGGTTGGGGGGTGGAGGGGTGGAAGGGAGGGGGCAGAGGGTGGGGCAGCTGGCCTGGAATTCTAGAACATTCTGTAGCATTAGTATCAGACCAGTTACCCACCCCCCCCCCCCACCCGAACCTACGGAAACAGCCCCCGTCCCATTCGGAGTAGGTGTCAGTCATGTCTCCGTGGCTGAGATGGAAGGTCATGTGTTCGAGTCCCCACTCCAGAGGCTCGATCCCACAATCCCAGGCCCTCATTCCCAGTGCTGCCCTCGTAGGTGGAGGCGAAAGATCCCACGGCAGCTCTTGGAAGAAGTGCGGGCGGGTGGGGCAGAGGGGGTGTGAGGGGGAACTCTCCCCCCGTGACCCGGGGGCCAATATTTATCCCTTAATCTATATCACAAAAAAAGCAGGGTCCTGATCACATCGCTGGCTGTGGGATCTTGTTGTGCGCAGATTGGCTGCTGGATTTCCTACATTACAACAGTGACCACACCTCAGACAAAGTACTCCACTGTTCGCCAAGTGCCTCGGGACATCCTGAGGTTAAGAAAGGGGCAAAATGCCTTTAATTTTTCTTTAATTATGCTCACAAGTAAAGAATGGCAGAACTTTGCTTCTTTATTGAGAAGGAGCTGGTAAGCACATAAGAAATAGGAGCAGGCATTGGCCATTCAGTCCCTTGAGCTTGGTCTGTCATTCAATAGGGTCATGCCTGCTCTTGTACCTCAACTCCACTTTCCTGCCTTATCCCTCTGTAGTATAAAGGTGTGGTACACATAGCACTGCCCACACAGTGACGGAAGAGTACACATGACCCGCATCTAGAGGTCAGTTGAGCGTTGGACAGAGCTGTGTGTACCAGCCAGCATGGAGACAGTTCCCAGCTTGTGCCCTTTACTGTAAATTTGTAAAGACTTCTAAGAATCGTTAAAGACTCACAGTTAGCCTACGTCTGAATACAAAGGCCTCCTCAAACCTACCCAACTGAGACCAACACCTTACAACATGGTGGCAGCTCGTGGGAAAAAAAACCCCCAAAACCTCGCTAAAATGCAGCCAAAATTGCTGGAGGACTGAGGGAATCTTTACAGTAGTTCAAGAGTCAGGAGCGCAGTTTGAGAGAAACCCGTCGCTAAAACCCAATCCCTGAGGTGTCCGGAGCTCATTAGAATGCAAAAAAAAACCCACAAAGAGTTAATTAAATATCTCTGGGACATTGCGATTGTTTGCCTCGGTAAAAGGCAAGCAGAACCTAGAATCTGATAGGCTCAAGAGCCAACAATGTGAAATGCTGAGCAAGAGGTGTCTGCAGGCAACCAGTCCAGACAGCCATTGTTAATTCTTTTTCTTCCCCAAACTGAGAGTGGCATGGTTGCAGAGTCCGCCAAAACTGGGCAAGGCATGGGGAAACCCCTGTCTCCGAGCGAACGGCGACACCATCTTGAAATTCAGACAGCGCTTAAAGCAGAACATAACGCTTTTAAAATTTCGAACGCAGGTCGGAATTCCACACTTCCAGGTCAGTGCGGACTAATCGGGGGCCCAGGTCAATCACAAAGTTGGGGACTTTGGCGGAAAATCTTCTTAAGATTTAGCATCGCTTCAGGTTTAAGTAAAAAGTCAGAGAAAGAGCAGCCGAACACGCTGCTTTACTGAAAAGTGAAAAAAACTGCGGACGCTGGAAATCCAAAACAGAAACAAAAAATACCTGGAGAAACTCAGCAGGTCTGGCAGCATCTGCGGAGAGGGACACAGTTAACGTTTCAAGTCCGTATGACTCTTCAACAGAGCTAAGGAAAAATAGAAAAGGAGGTGAAATATAAGCCGGTTTAAGAGGGGGGTGGGACAGGTAGAACTGGATAGAGGCCAGTGATAGGTGGAGATAACCAAAAGATGTCACAGACGAAAGGACAAAGAGGTGCTGAAGGTGGTGATATTATCTAAAGGAATGTGATAATAGGTGACATTAAGCTGCTTTACTTGGTGGGCCGACTGTGCTTGATTTTGTTGCAAAAAATTAATGAATCGTCTGCAAAGTTTGAAGAGGCAGCTAAAATGGTTTGATATTTATTTTAATCTAAGGACCAGCAAGGCACTCGAAAGAGCTAAGTTCAGTAAGAGAATCCGGGAGAAGCCAGGAGAAGAGCCATACGGACTCGAAATGTCAACTCTGTTTTCCTCTCCACAGACCTGCTGAGTTCCGGCAGCACTTTCTGTCTCTATTTCGGATTTCCAGCAATCCGCAGTGTTTTGCTTTCAGCCGGGAGAAACCTATCAACTCGTTCATCAAAACCGCGCAGGTCATAAAGTCTGGAGAGCTCACGAGGCCCGAGGGTTATCCACGAGGCCGAGGACTGCAAGCCCAGAGAATACGCACAGCCACGCTCGGTCTCGGGCCGGGGTCAAAGATCTTGGCTTCTCATTTTGGAGTGTGGAAATTTCAGTCAATGGCCATTTAACAAATTTTAAATTTGTCGGTGGGACAGTGCTAAAAATATAAAACAAAAAACAGAATTACCTGGAAAAAACTCAGCAGGTCTGGCGGCATCGGCGGAGAAGAAAAGAGTTGACGTTTCGAGTCCTCATGACCCTTTGACAGAACGAGGTGAATCCCAGGAGAGGGGTGAAATATAAGCTGGTTTAAGGTGGTTGGGGGGGAGAAGTGGAGGGGGGGGGTGTGGTTGTAGGCAAAAGCAGTGATAGAAGCAGATCATCAAAAGATGTCACAGTCAGCAGAACAAAAGAACACATAGGTGTTAAAGTTAAAGTTGGTGATATTATCTAAACGAATGTGCTAATTAAGAATGGATGGTAGGGCACTCAAGGTACAGCTCTAGTGGGGGTGGGGGAAGCATAAAAGATTTAAAAATATTTAAAAATAATGGAAATAGGAGAGAAAAAAAGAAAAATCTATATAATTTATTGGAAAAAAACAAAAGGAAGGGGGAAGAAACAGAAAGGGGGTGGGGATGGGGGAGAGAGCTCACAACCTAAAGTTGTTGAATTCAATATTCAGTCCGGAAGGCTGTAAGGTGCCTAGTCGGAAGATGAGGTGTTGTTCCTCCAGTTTGCGTTGGGCTTCACTGGAACATTGCAGCAAGCCAAGGACAGACATGTGGGCAAGAGAGCAGGGTGAAGTGTTGAAATGGCAAGTGACAGGGAGGTTTGGGTCATTCTTGCGGACAGACCGCAGGTGTTCTGCAAAGCAGTCGCCCAGTTTACGTTTGGTCTCTCCAATGTAGAGCAGACCACATTGGGAGCAACGAATGCAGTAGACTAAGTTGGGGGAAATGCAAGTGAAATGCTGCTTCACTTGAAAGGAGTGTTTGGGCCCTTGGACGGTGAGGAGAGAGGAAGTGAAGGGGCAGTTGTTACATCTTTTGCGTGGGCATGGGGTGGTGCCATAGGTGGGGGTTGGGGAGTAGGGGGTGATGGAGGAGTGGACCAGGGTGTCCCGGCGAGAACGATCCCTACGGAATGCCGACAGTGGAGGTGAAGGGAAGATGTGTTTGGTAGTGGCATCATGCTGGAGTTGGCGGAAATGGCGGAGGATGATCCTTTGAATGCGGAGGCTGGTGGGGTGATAAGTGAGGACAAGGGGGACCCTATCATGTTTCTGAGAGGGAGGAGAAGGCGTGAGGGCGGATGCGCGGGAGATGGGCCGGACACGGTTGAGGGCCCTGTCAACGACCGTGGGTGGAAAACCTCAGTTAAGGAAGAAGGAGGACATGTCAGAGGAACTGTTTTTGAAGGTAGCATCATGTGGGATAGTCCTGTTGGGCAAAGAACCATAGCTAAAAGACCTCTGGCTTCGGACAACAGACACAGCGCTCGATGGGCCCAGAGGAATCTGACATCTGGTCATAGGCCTGATTCTGGAACCAATAAGGTACGGTGGCAAACAAATCTTCGAGATAATCTATGCCATCCTGAACTAGCCTTCCTCTCTCTTGAGCAGAGATGCCCCTGTGGCTCTGGACCTCCTCGAAACAGCAGAAGATGGCAAGGCAACCAGTGTTTTGTTATTAATCATACAGAACTGCAAATTCCTGAGTACTCAAACTAAAAAGACTATCCTGACTGGGGCTTCAGCTCTGAATTGTCTTCTCTCTTTGCAGAGCAGGTCTGTCCATTTTCGTTACAAGTGCTGGAAAACCTTCACGGTCGGCCCAGCCCAACACCCAGTGGTCTGGCACAAAACGGGTTAACGTGCGACTGAGTATAGTACCGCCCATGCAGTGATGTAAGAGAACATGTGACCTGCACCGAGGGGTCAGTTGAGTGTTGGACAGAGCTGTGTGTACCAGCCAGCATGGAGACAGTTCTTAGCTTGTGCCCTTTACTCTATATTTGTAAATAGTTCTAAGAGTCAATAAAGACTCACAGTATTCCTCTCAAATCTTTATCCATCATGCTTCAATGAGATTACCTCTCATTCTTCTAAACTCCAGAGAAAATAGGCACATTCTTGTGAAAATGGATTATCACCTTGACACTTGCCTCTAATACTGGGCCTAATAAGCAGTGGCTTGGAGTGGCCTGATGCCAAGCACTTAGGTTGTTTAGATACCTGTTTGTGCCCGTGACCTGGTACATTGCTTAGCAGAAGTCTCGAACCTGTGATTCCCATGGCAACAAGCTGTGAGGGCATTCATGGAACGAATGTGCTTTGGTGCTACTGAGTCAGCCAATGGGTTGGAGGTGAGGGGTGGGGTGGGGGTAAATTATAGCAGGACATGCAGCAAACAGTCTACTGTACAGCAAACAGAGTCTCTACTGCGTCCAGTTCTGGGTGCCACACTTCAGGAAGGATGCGAAAGCATTGGAGAGAGTGTAGAAAAGATTCACGAGAATAGTTCCCAGGGACGAGGAACTTCAGTTACGTGTACAGATTGGAGAAGTTGGGACTGTTTTCCTTGGAGAAAAGAAGGCTGAGAGAAGACTTGATAGAGGTGCTCAAAATCATGAGGGGTATGGCCAGAGCAGTTGGAGAGAAATTGTTTCTACTCATGAGAGGATCGAGAACCAGAGGGCACACGTTTAAAACAACTGGCAGGAGAACTAAATGTGAAGTGAGAAAAAATGTTTTCACGCAGCGAGCGGTTAACGTCTGGAATACATTGACTAAGAGTGGTGAAGGCAAGTCCAATCAAAACATTCAAAAGAGAATTAGACTCTGAAAAGGAAGAAAGTGCAGGGTTCCGGAGAGAGGTTGGGGGAATGGCACTAGGTGAATTGCTCATTTGGAGAGCCAGCACAGATACAATGGGCTGAATGGCCTCTTTTTGCCCTGTAACAACTCTGTGATTCTATTTCTTCAAAAAAAAATCTATTTAATTGGTGGGCTCTCACAGTCTACAGAGTCTGCTTTAACATAGTGATGCAAGAATATCAGAAATAGGAGCTGGAGTAGGTCATTCAGCCCTTCGGGCCTGCGCTGTCATTCAGTGAGAACGTGGCTGATTTTCTATCTCAATTCCACTTTCCAACCTTCCTGTCCTATCCCTTGATTCCCTTAATGTCCAAAAATCTATCAATCTATCGATCTTCAGTCTTGCATATACTCAACTGAGCATCTGTAGCTCTCCTGGTAGTAGGGAATTTTAAAGGTTTGCAAGCCTCTGAGTGAAGAAATTTCACCTCATATCAAGTCCAAAATGGGTGAACCCCTTGTCCTGAGAATTTCCCCCCCATCCCATGTTCTCCAGACAGAGGGGGGAAAACAGCCTCTCAGCATCTACCCTTTAAACCTCTTAAAGATTTTACACATTTCATTGAGATCAACTCTCATTCTTCTAAACTCCAGAGAATAGAGGCCCTTTCTACTCAATCTCCTCATAGGACAACCTCCTCATCCCAGGAATCAGTCTAGTAAATCGCCATTGCACTCCCTCTCAGGCAGGTATATCCTCCCTTCGTCCACACAATCCTGCAGGTGTGATTGCATCAAGGCCCTATCCAACTGCAGTAAGACTTCTTCACTCTAATACTCCAATCCCTGGAATCTAATCGAGGGGTTCGGGGTGGTTTATATATAGAATAACAGATACCCGGGAGTGAGTTACAGACTGGAATCTAATCGAGGGGTTTGGGGTTGTTTATATATAGAATAACAGACACCCGGGAGTGAGTTACAGACTGGAATCTAATCGAGGGGTTTGGGGTTGTTTATATATAGAATAACTGATACCCGGAAGTGAGGTGCAGACTAGAATCTAATCAAGGGGTTCGGGATGGTTTATATATAGAATAACAGATACCCGGGAGTGAGTTACACACTGGAATCTAATCGAGGTGTTCGGTGTAGTTTATATATAGAATAACAGATACCCGGGAGTGAGTTACGGACTGGAATCTAATCGAGGGGTTCGGGTGGGTTTATATATAGACTAACAGATACCCGGGAGTGAGTTACAGGCTGGAATCGAATTGAAGGGGCTCTGATGGTTCAGGAAAAGGAGAAGGCCATTAAGCCCCTCAAGTATGTTCAGTGAATCAGTTGGATCATTGACTCATTTAGCTGCCCTTGATCCACATCACTTGCTCCTGTTCTCTAATAAAAATCAATCAATTTTGCTATTGAAAGCTCCAATTAATCTGATATCTGCAACCCTTTGTTCGAGAAAATTCCAAATTTACACTGAGCTTTGTGTGGAAAAAATTCACCTGTGTTTTCAGGACCATTAGAACATGTTGTCTTAATCACACAGCACAGGAGGCCATTCGGCCTATCGTGCCTGTACCAACTCTTTGAAAGGTCTATCCAATTCGTCCCACCACTCCCTTCTATTCTCCCAAAGTCCTGCAAATGTTTCCCCTTCAAGTATTTATCCAGTTGCCCTTTTGAAAGTTCCTATTGAATCTGCTTCCACTGCCCTTTCAGGCAGCGCCTTCCAGATCACAACAACTTGCTGTGTAAATAAAAACAAATTCTCCTCATCTCCCCCTCTGGTTCCCTTCCCGATTCTCTTCAATTTGTGTCCCCTCTGGTTACCGACCCTCCTGCCCAGTGGAAACAGTTTCTCCTTATTTACTCTGTCCGAATCCCCTTCCTGATTCCGAACGTCTCGATTCAATCTCCCCCTTAACCTTCTCCGCTCTAAGGAGAACAATCCCAGCTTCCCCAGCCTCTCCACATGAACTGAAGTCCCTCATCCCTGGTCCCATTTGGGGTCAATCTCCTTCCACTCCCTCTCGAAAAGCCCTTGACATCCTTCCCAAAGTGCGGGGCCTAGAATTGGACACAATACTCCAGCTGGGGCCTATCCGGTATTTTATACAGGGTTCACCATAAATTTCTTTCTCTCGTACTCAATGCCTGTATTGAAAATGGCAAGGATCACATATGATATTTTTAACAGCTTTCTCAACTGGTCCTGCCCGGTTAAAGATTTATGCACCTGCCCCAGCCAAAAAAACCAGTAAAACTTGGAACTGGCTGGTACTGGTCTGAACTGGAGCTCCAATCTTAAGGTATAGAAGACCAGGTCGGACCCTCTACCAGTCGTTTCCCAAGTTTTACCATCGTTTTCCTTCAGGATTCTCGGTTCCTCCCTGTCCTTTAAAATTATATCACTTCATTTCGGTTGAAACTCCTCATTGTTCCTTATAAAACTTGCTATAGAGGGAGAGCAGCGAAGGTTTACTGATTCCTGGCATGGCGGGACTGACATATGGGGAGAGATTGAGTCGGTTAGGATTATATTTGCTGGAGTTCAGAAGAATGAGGGGGGATCTCATAGAAACCTATAAAATTCTAACAGGACTAGACAGGGTAGATGTAGGAAGGATGTTCCCGATGGTGGGGGGAGTCCAGAACCAGGGGTCACAGTCTGAGGATACAGGGTAGACCATTTAGGACTGAGATGAAGAGAAATTTCTTCACCCAGAGAGTGGTGAGCCTGTGGAATTCGCTACCACAGAAAGTAGTTGAGGCCAAAACATTGTATGTTTTCAAGAAAGAGTTAGATATAGCTCTTGGGGTGAAAGGGGTCAAAGGGTATGGGGAGAAAGCGGGGGAGCAGGCTATTGAGTTGGATGATCAGCCGTGATCATAATGAATGGCGGAGCAGGCTCGAAGGGCTGAATGGCCTCCTCCTCCTAGTTTCTATGTTCTAAACACATCTGTTCGCCCTTTCTCTACATTAAACCTCATCAGTAAACGTCCTCCCTGACTCTGTTCCTGTGTATCTCGCTGTTTACGACATTTCCAAACCTTATCTCGGGTTAAGAAGTCTCTAAGTCTCTCGTTCCGGAGAGTAGAATTGGGGGAAAAGGCCGCAGGTTACATTGAACCTCTCTGCAACTTTGGCTAGGCGACGCTCATAACTCTGTGCGCCGTCTTGGTTTCCAACAAGCACAGGAGGACCAGGGAAACGGTTCACAAAATTGACAAGGACACGGCATCCACGAGGTGACAAATCTACCATCCCAAAAACTTGAAAACTCTGCTCCCCGCACCCTCACGAGCACCAAGTGGCGTCCGTCCATCAAAACCCCTGCGCTCGCTGGCCCGTGCTGGCTCCCACTTTAAAAATTGTCATCCCGCTTTTCAAATCCGTCCGTCTGTCCCTCGGTGAGGGTGAGCCACTCCGAGGAGCGCAGTCTGGGAGAGGTGCTGCCCTCTTCCCTCAAACCCCTCGCACGCCCCCGGATGCACTTCGCAATCTCCTGTTGGCTGACGGCTGTGCAGGAGCCTCTGAGCTGGCTCAGAGCTGGACTCCGAGCCAAGTAAGCGTGGACTTCCTCGCCAGTGCATGTGACGGCTTTGGGCCCACCGGTCAGCAGCAAGAGAACTGAAGTCGTGTCGCAGCGGGCTCCCAGGCAAGCCCCGTCTGGAGCCCGGGTTTTCAGTCCACGACCAGGACCTTGTTAGCAGTGGATAAACTCACTTATCTCGGCAGCACACTCTCTCCCTCTCTCGAGCTGTCTATATGGACGACGAGACACGTGCAAGAATTGCCAAAGCAAGGCTTCAAACATCAGTGTGGGAATGAAGGTCAGTCTGTCTACTGAACTGAAAGTCCATGGAGCAATAATTTGGGATGCACTCTCACGGCAGTCAAAGACCATAAGACATAGGAGCAGAAATTAGGCCATTTGGCCCATCGAGTCTGCTCCGCCATTCAATCATGGCTGATAAGTTTCTCAACCCCATTCTCCTGCCTAAGGAAGAGTTACACGGACAGTGAAGGCTTTACTCAGGAGCTTTGATACCGACTCCCAGTCCTTGGCGGGTGGTTGGGGGAGGGGGGTGTGTCCGCCCAGGATCGCCTTGCCTGGCGTAGCCAAATAAAAAAACGGTGTGGCCTCCAGGGAAAGCCAAGCGCACGTCGGAGGCGGAGAGAAAAGGCACGGGGAGGAAATCCCGAGCCAGCGGTCTGACCAAAGCGTGGTCATCTGCAGCGTCCGGCTGCCTTTGAGTAGAGCCTTCCGAGCGCAGGTCGACCTTAGCAGTCACCGGCGTATGCACAGGAGCCCTTCCGAGCATCCCCAGATGGTGAACGTGGTCATCTTCGCCTGGAAGGACCAACGAGAACCTCCTCCATCCTCACAATCCTCTGCGCCCCCTCCGATTCTGGCTTATGCTGCATCAGCCCCTCACACAACCTCCCCCCTCTTCCCAATTTCCATCACCCCACCATTGGCGTCCACCAGCTGCCTGGTCCTTAAGCTCTGGAATTCCACCCCTCCTTGCCACCTCTGCACTTTTCCTCCTTTAAGCTACTCCTTACAAACATCCTCTTTGACCAAGCATTTGCTTCACCTGCACTAATATCTCTTGGACGCTTACAGCACAGAAGGAGGCCACTTGGCCCATCATGTCTGCACCAGTCAACAAAGGTCTGACTTCATTAAGATAAAAGCAAAATACTGCGGATGCTGGAAATCTGAAACATAATCAAAAATATCTGGAAAAACTCAGCAGGTCTGACAGCATCTGCGGAGAGGAATACAGTTAATGTTTCGAGCTGAAGATGGAGAGTCATACGGACACGAAACGTTAACCGTATTCCTCTCTGCAGATGCTGTCAGACCTGCTGAGTTTTTCCAGATATTTTTGTTTGTGTTTCTGACTTCACTAATCCCATTTTCCAGCGCCTGGCCCATAGCCCTGGAGGCTATGGCAACACAAGTGAATATCTAAATACTTCTTAAATGTTACGAGAGTTTCTGACTCAACCACCCTTTCAGGCAGTGACTTCCAGACTCCCACCAACATCTGGGTGAAAAAGAATTTCTCCTCAACTCCCCTCGTAGCCTTCCACCTATTAACCTTAAATCTCTCCTTTTTTCAATTCATTTATGTGGGTGTCGCTGGCTAGGCCAGCATTTATTGCCCATCCCTAATTGCCCCTTGAGAAGGTGGTGGGTGAGTTGCCTTCTTGAACCGCTGCAGTCCCTGTGGTGTAGGTACACCCACCGTGCTGTTAGGGAGGGAGTTCCAGGATTTGGACCCAGCGACAGTGAAGGAACGGCCGATATATTTCCAAGTCAGGATGGTGAGTGGCTTGGAGGGGAACTTCCAGGTGCTGGCGTTCCCATCCAGCCGCTGCCCTTATGCTTCTAGATGGTAGCGGTAATGGGTTTGGGAGGTGATGTTTGGAAGTGTGACTCAGTGTCAAATTGTGCCCCATGGAAGCACCATGAGATGTTTGTATTATGTCGAAGGGCGATATATAAATGCAAGTTGTTGATGGGGATGAGGTGAAGAGGGGCAGGAGGATGCTCATGTGGTGCATAAATACTGGCATGGATCAGATGGGCTCAACAGCCTGTTTCTGGGCTGGGAGCTCAATGCAACACATACCTAAAGGTGCAATGTTGTTCTTACTGAACCCCAAGGAACACAAGTATACTGCTGAAGGAAATGCTGGAAATCGGAAATAAAAACAGAAAATGCTGGAAAAATTCAGCATGCTGGCAGCATCTGTGGGGAGAGAAACAGAATTAACAGTGCGAATCCAATATGACTCTTCTTCAGAACTAAAGAGAAGTTGAAATGTGATGGTGAGAAAGTGGGGGAGTGGTAGATGGAGCAAAAAAGATCAGGGATAGGTGGAGATTAAATGACACAGATGTCGTGGAACACAAGGCAAAGGGAGTGGTGATGATTGTATTAAAGACATAAAGCAATGGTCCAGAGTAGGCGTTAATAGCAGACTAAAGGTCAGCACTGTCTGAAAGCAAAGTAGCAGAATGTGTTAATAGCAGAATAAAGGTCAGTGCGGTGTGAAAGCAAAAACATGAGAATAAGGTATAAACTGAAACTTTGGGGAGGGGAGGTTGTTTGGGAGAAAGAATTCAAAAATGGAGGACAGAGTTCATGGTCAGAAGTTGTTGAACTCAAATGTTGAATCCAGACGTTTGGACTCAGTGTAAAGTGCCTCATCAGAAGATGAGGTGCTGTTGCTCCAGCTTGCATTGGGCCTCACTGGAGCACCGCAGCAGGCTGAGGGCAGAAAGGTGAGCGCGAGAGCAGGACGGGGAATTCGACAGCACCTTCCAAACCCGCGACCTCTACCCCCCCCCCCCCCCCCCCACCACCCCGCCTAGAAGGGCAGCAGACGCATGGGAACACCACCGGCTGGAAGTTCCCCTCCGCGCCACCCTGACTTTGGAGCTAAATCGGCCGCCCCTTCGCCGCCGCTGGGTCAAAATCCTGGAACTCCCTCCCCTAACGGCGCTGCCGGGTGCGCCCACACCACGGGGGACCGCAGCGGCTCAAGCAGGCGGGCGGTGGGGTCGATCGGGGTTGGGCAGCAGGTGGTGGCGGCCTGAGCCGGGAGGTGCTCCGCCGAGCGGCCACCCGGCCTGCGCTTGGTCTCCCCATGCCCGAGGAGGCCGCGTGGCGAGCGGCGGGCACCGTATGAGGGGAGGCACAAGTGAGTCGCTGCTTCGGGTCCATCGCTGCTCAGGGCACATCGCCCTCCTGCATCCTGGAAAACAAAATAGAACAACCCATTGAACACTTCTTCCTGCTTGTCTTACCTCAAGGGGAGAATTCTGCAATTTGCTTTAATTTCCCCTTCTTCTGGGCCAAAGAGATCCCATAAGATGAGCCACTTTCTGCAGGAGCTGGGCTGCTTGCCTCTGGCTCCAAGGCGTCCACTTCCAACATGACCTCTCTCCCTCTCCCTTTGTGTTCCCCCGTTGCCACGGCAACCAATCCCCGCCCACCGGGCCAGCGCCGATTGGCCGACCCTGACCTTTGAGCGACAGCGGCCTGGACCAGTCCGCCGCCACCACCACCCCGGCGCAGGCGCGGTCGGCCGGCGGCCGCCTTGCGCCCCGGGAGTTGTAGTCCGCCGCCTCGGCCTCCCCCCCATTGGGCGGGGAGGGCTGGGGGAACTACAACTCCCGGCGGGCCCAGCGCCGTCAATGGCCGTTGCCATTCTGGCGGGATTTTCGGGAGACGGCAGCCGCCACCTCCCCCTTTTTGAGGAGACAAGATTTTAAAAATTTATTTATATATATATATAAACTACTCCCGAGGAGAAACGAGTTAGCAGCTGAGTTAAAGTCTGAAGGGAGCGATGGAGAGCGAGGTGGATTCAGGCGGGAAACGCCAAGTGGGATGTGAGTAGAAAGATATGAGCAGCGCTGTTAAGCCAAAAAGTCCGAGCTTTCCCTCACTCACGTTACTCTTTATCTGCTGCACATCAGCATAACAACAACAATAATAATATTAGGTGATTTAGATTACTTTCCGGCAGCGTTTGCTCCCTTTCAGGGGCTGTTCACCTGTGGAGTCCGGTTGCCAACCCTCCCGGATTGCCCGGGAGTCACTTCGCAAAGATAATTCAGGGTCTTTTTTTTTCTCTCTCTCTCTCTCTCCTCTCTCAAATTTTACTTTGAACGCGTTTGTTTATAGGTTTTAAGGATATTGGTGATGATTAGCCAGGCTGTTGGAAATAGGAGGTCCCCCCCCACCCCACCCCCCCCAAACCTTTTCTGCTGCTGATAGCTCCCGGAATATGGTCAACAAAGGTTGGCAACCTCAGGTTGGACGTTTTGTTTTCCTTGTCTTTTTCTCTTTGAAGCATCTTTGGACGTTTTGCTCTTTTGCAACAGTCACTTGGTGAAATAAAGCTCCAGATAGAGAACTGGAGGCAAAAGAATAACCCCCACTGGCTTCATTTGAGGAGGCCATTTGTCCCATTATGCCCATGCTGGCTCCTGAAAGAGCTATCCAATTAGTTCAATTCTCCCCTCCCCCATCCCCACCACCGTGGTCCTGCAAATTTCTCCTTGAAGTATTTATCCGGTTCCCTTTTGCAGGTTACTGAATCTGTTTCCACTGTCCTATCAGGCAGCGCATCCCAAGTGCAGAGTCTCTCTCTCTCGAGATGGGTGAATTGAGATGGGCTGAATGGCCATCCTCACCTGTGTGCTCCGATACGTTTCAGGATTACAGGGCTCAGCTGAAAGAGCTTTTACTCCTCCGGTGTCGTGGCTGACCGGTCACCCTGCCCTGCGCCAGAAAGTCGCGCGTTCATGTCCTACTCCAGAGACTTGAGTGCACAATCCTTGCTGACGCTCCCAGTGCAGCGCTGAGGGAGTGCCGCACAGTCGGAGGTGCTGCCTTTTGGATGAGACGGTAAACCGAGGCAATGGTACCACTATATGAAACTGTTTATGTGGGAGCCTTAGTCCAAACCCATCCCTTATATGCATCACACGGGTGTGCAGGGAGCTTGACAAGTTAACATCAATTTCTATTACAAAGGCGGGCATTGAATTTATAATGAGCTAAAGGGGCTAAATTATGAGGGCAGGTTGCACAGACTAAGCTTCTAATCCGATGAAAGCAAAATACTGCGGGTGCTGGAAACCTGAAATAAAAACATAAAATGCTGGAAAAACTCAGCAGGTCTGGCAGCATCTGGGGAGAGAGAAACTGTTAATGTTTCCAGTCTGTTTGACTCTTCGGAGTTTGAAGAGTTCAACTCTGAAGAAGAGTCATACGAACTCGAAACGTTAACTCTGTTTCTCTCTCCACAGATGCTGCCAGACCTGCTGAATTTTTTCTGTGACGTTATTTTTTGGCTTTTATTCCAGGCTTCTAATCTCTCGAGCATAGAAGATTAAGGCGTGATCCAATCGAGGGTTTTAAGATGATTAAAGGATTCAATGGGGTTAATAGAAAGAAACTGCTTCCTCTGGGTGGGGGTGGGGAGTCCAGAACAAGGGGGCAGAACCTTAAAATTGGAGCCAGGCCATTCAGGGGTGATGTCAGGAAGCACTTCACACGCACGCACACACACGCACTCACACGCACTGGGGAGCAGGAATCTGGAACTCTCTACCCCCACCCCCCCCAAAAAAAAATGCTTTCAAGGCTGGGGGTGTCAATTGGAAATTTCCAAACGGAGGTGGATAGATTTTTGTTGGGTAAGGGGATTAAGTGTTGTGGAGCCAAGGTAGGCAGATGGCATTAAGATACAGATCAGCCGTGAACTGATTGAATTTCGAAACAGGCTGGAGGGACTGAATGGCCTCCTGTTCCTAAGTGTGCGCAGATGGGAAATTTTAAACCAGTTGTGGATTGAAATTGCTGCCAGAACAGCACGCGATTTGAAGCTTGCATCCACTGCTCTGTAAAAACTTCCCAAGTGCTGGCTGGTTATTTTGTTTTAATTTTGCGTGAAAGTATGGATTTAAAATCGAAATAAACTTCCAGACCTGTTTTTATGTCTTCCTTAAATAGTTATTATTTCTGTAGAGTTTTTAAAAAAATAAGTCATAGTTTTGAAATGCCCGATTTACCTTTCTCATAAACCTTCACATTGTGTTTAATTAGCAGTCCTGCGCCCCTCCCAGTGTGTCAACATTGGGCTTTTTGGCAAATGCTTAATATCTGATTTATTTTTAAGAATTGCAGACTCTGCTTTGGGTCGGATTCAGTGAAATTCAACCCTGCGCTGCTGTTTCTGGTAATGACTGGGGAAACGTTCGGAACAAGCGGTTTCATTGTGCACTCCTGGGTAAGGAGTGATCCGTTGAAATGGCTAATTCATCGTTTGTTTGTTTTTTCTGGCTAATTAGTGCATCCGTGCCAAATCACGTTCATTTTGAAAGTCTTTCTTGTATTGGTTTCCAATGTGTGTCTGATGGAACTTTTCCTGGTCTTCCAAAATCTTTTTTTTTTAAGTACTGAGCTAATCTGTACCCTAGCCATGACGCACTTAGCAGCGTCTCAGTGAGTGCTATGCTCGGGAAGATGTTTCTGATTGTTGGGGGCGGGGATATCAAAGCTGGAGCTATAAATATAAAAACAGTCGCTGATAAATCTAGTAAGGAATTCAGGAGAAATTCCTTTACCATGAAAACGTAGCACTCGGCACCAGAGGGAGTGGTTGAGGTAAATAGCAAAATGCATTTGCGGGGAAGAGGAAATAGAAAGACAGGCTTGCATTTATATAGCGCCATTCACAAGCTCATTGTCCCAAGCACTTTAGAGCCAATGAAGTACTTTACGAAGGTAGGAAAAGCTGCAGCCAGTATGCGCACAGCAAGCTCTCACAAAACACCAATACAATAGTGACCCAGGTCACCTGTTTTCAGTGATGTTGTTTGAGGGGTAGAGATTGGGCCGCTCACTGGGGAGAGCACCCCCTTCCTCGTACTAGTGTTGCCTGATCCTTTACGTCCACCTGGGAGGACAGACAGAGGCCCTGGTTCGGCTGTCCGAAAATGAGCGCCGACGCAGAACCCCCTCAGCACTGAACTGAAATGCCAGCCTGGAGCAGAAGGAGCTGCAGATTGGGTGAGATGAAGCAGAGTGGGAGGAAGAGGAGCATAAACGCCAGATGGGCTGAATAGACGGCGTCCGTACTGCACATTTTGCGATTCTGTGGCGGGGGGAAAAAAACGTTTCACTTAATTCGGGTAGAGAGTAGTTGCACCGTTGATGTCAGGCTGGGCTCCTGGTAGTCCATGGGAGGCCACTTTGGAAGATTAAAGCTCCGCTCTTCTGTACGTGTTCTTCAACTTCAAACAGCAAGTGTTGGAAGATGTCAAGAAAGGGACCTTATTTTGGACCCGTGTCTCCTCCAAAACTCAAAGCCACGGTTGAAAGGATGGGGGTGGGAGTATAAGCATTAGCTGGAGTAATTGCGCCTTTGTGGCACTGTGGGTGACGACCTGTCTGGTCTTTCACTGGCTCTCTAGTCTTGGAGTGAGCTACCTGGATGTCTAAAGTCTGGTTTTTAAAATAACTTATTCCCTCACCTCTGCCTCACCATCCAGAGACATTAGTTAGCAGAGTTTTCAACAGAAAGCATCAACTTCAATCCACAATGCCGTTCCGTTTGGCCTATTCTGTGTTGGTCTTTATACCGCACAGGAGAAGCCTTGCACTGAAATGTTCTGAATTTCTCTCACCGAAGAAATTCTTCGAGGAATCTTATGTCCTGAAGGGAAACCCGGAATTTGTCCTTCACTCATTCATTCAACAATTAATAAAGAAGAAATGCGACTCTCCTACCTCCGTTCCTTCCAGAGGTTATGGGTTCAAGACACGCTCCTGTCCAGTACTGAGGGCGCACTCCACTGCTGGAGATGTCGCCTTTCTTAGATGATGCTTTAAACCGAGGCCCAATCTGTCGTCTCGTAAAGGATCCAGCGACTCTTCGAGGGAAAAACAGAGTTTCCCCCCAGTGTCCTGGGCCAATTGTCCAAACCAGCATCGGTTGTTCAGTCGAGGCACTGGAGGGCATTAGATGATTATTTGAATGGAAACAATGTTCAGGGTTAAGGGGGAAAAGGCAGAGCAGTGGCATCAGGTCATGATGCTCATTTGGAGAGCCGGTGCAGACACAATGGGCCGAATGGCCTCCTCCTGTGCCGTTAAGGTTCTGTGATTCCCTGATCACAAACAGATGATCTGGGTCATGATCACATGCTGTTTGTGGGAGCTTGCTGTGTGCAGTTGGCTGCCATAATTGCCACATTACAATCGTGCCCACACTTCATAAAGCACTTCAGTGGATGTAAAGCGTAAAGGAATGTGGTCATGAAAGGTGCTATATAAATGCAAGCCTTAACTTTTTTTCATTGCCTGCTTGCTGCTGTGGCATGAGTTTTTTTTTATCGCTTAGCCTGTTAAGGAGGTGTTTTTACATTTCTGCCAGTGTGAATGTTTTTGTAACCCTGCCCTTTGACAGATGCTCTGGGGAATGAGCGCCTCACAGCGGAGGAGATGGATGAACGCAGACGACAGAACATTGCCTACGAGTACCTCTGTCACTTGGAGGAGGCGAAACGGTGAGATGGCTTTCCACACGGGTTTAGCCTTTGGCCTCTTCTTCTAGTGTGTCATACGTGGGAGCAAAGCATGTGAAAGCAATGGATGGCTGGGTGGGCAGCTGAAAGCCTCCTGTTCTGTGAGTGAGGTAGTGGGTAAAATACACCCTGTGCTGCCCACTTCCTGCACTGTGCTCCCCGTTCTCCTTTGATGGCTTGAGGGTACGTGCCAGCGCTGTGGTGAAACGTGTTCACTCCCAGTATGTGTATGGGTAAAAGTGCCGGCCTTGGCTCAATGCTGGCACTCCTACCTCTGCATCAGAAGGGGTGAATTCAAACCCTACCCCTGGGTGTGAGCTTGTCGCCAACCACCCCCCCCCCCCCCAACCACCAACACTACAGTGCAGCACTCAGCTGTTGGAAATGCTGCCTCTTGAGTGCGATATTAAACCCAGACCCTGCCCACCCCTGTAGACGGATGTGAAGTATCCAACTTGACTACTTGAAGAGCAGGGCGCTCTCGGTGCTGTGGGCCAACACTAAAAGCAGATGACCTGCGTCGTTGACGCACTGCTGTTTGTGGGAGCTTGCTGTGCGAGAATAGGCTCCTGCGTTTCCTCCGTTATAACAGTGGCTACACTCGGAAAGGAACAGGGCTTTGTTTGTCGGCTGTGGAGCGCCTCTGGGCCATCCTGATGTTGAGGGCGACCGCAGAAACACAGGTTCTGTCTCTTTAAAGCTTCCTTAACTTTAAAGTGCTCGTGGGCTGCACGCCAATCCGAATGGTGACATGTACCCTCTGTCGGGATCAGTGGGAATACCAATAATATCAGCCCCTATTCAATGGGATGATTCCCTCCCTGCCCTGCCCCCAAAAGGGGAATCCATTACCTGCGATTTGTAAATGTCTGTTAACCAAGGGTAGCTGGGATATCAGCCGTGATGTAATTGAATGGGCTCAAGGGGCTGAACGGCCAGAATCTGCCTCAATGTGGGAGACGGTGATGTCATGGTAATGCCTCCGGACTAGTAACCCAGAGGCCCGGGCGAATGCTCCAGGGACACGGGTTCAAACCCCAACTGGGCAGCTGGTGGAATTTAAATTCAGTTAATAAATCTGGAATATAAAGGGAGTCTCAGTGACCATGACGATCGTCATCGATTGTCGTTAAAAATCCATCGGGTTCACTAATGCCCCCTTTAGGGAGGGAAATCTGCCGTCCTTGCCCAGGTGCCAGACGCACAGTAAAGTGGTTGACTCTTAACTGCCCCCCTGAAATGGCCTCGCAAAGCACTCCGTTCCAAGGCAGTTAGGGATGGGCAACAAGTGCTGGTCTTGCCAGCGATGCCCACACCCCATGAAAGAATATGCGATCAGTCCCTAACCCCTCCGCCCGAATTTGTAGTTTGGACTCTGGGATGAAGGCCGGACACGTGTGGGTGCTGGACCCCGGCGTGTGGGTGCTGGACCCCGGCGTGTGGGTGCTGGACCCCGGCGTGTATCTGCTTACAGGACTGGATGGGAAGGGATGGGGGCAGTATTAATCTAGGTCTCAACTACATGCACCTGCCTTATTCACAGATGAGGACACCCCATAGATATGCAAGTTATAGGGAAGTTCAGTAAAGTATTGCCATGGAAACATTGGTAAAATTCAGCAGTGTGCAGTGTAAGCTCGTTCCTCCCTTGAGGAAAGTGGTGAGTGGTTAAAGGGCGTGTTCGATCACATTCCCCTTCATCGCCCCATCCCCTCCCCTCGATTTGCTGCGGGTGGTTGCCAGTGAAGTTGTCTCTCGGTCCTGCTAACCCTGGGGTTTGCGTACTCTGCCGATTTGATTTCAGATGGATGGAGGCCTGCTTGGACGAGGAGCTGCCGCCAACTACCGACCTGGAGGAGAGCCTGCGGAACGGGGTGATCCTGGCTCAACTGGGCCATCGTTTTGCGCCTGACGTTGTCCCACAGAGGAAAATCTATGACCGAGAGCTGTTGAGGTACAAGGTACGGTGAACACTGAGTCACCAGACGGTGCACGTTGCGCTGTAATCCGCAGAGATTTCCGTTCCCTGAGAGAACGCCATGTCCCTTTTATGTTAAATAAAAAAAGAAAGGAAGGAACCTCGCTGGTAGGATACATCCAGGAGCCTGTGTTATAGCCGGCACTGTGTAAGGTTGGAGTATTTCAGTGCAAGGTCTGCCTTGTATTTAGAAACTGTAGCACCTGAGAGATGTTATGGAAGGGCGGCTGTGGATGTGGAGAGGAACTCGGGGTCAGGATTTAAAAAATAAGGGGGTCGCCCATTTAAGACAGAGATGAGGAACATTTTTTTTTCTCAGGATCATGAGATTTTGGAACTCTCTTCCTCAAAGGAGGCAGAGTCTTTGAATATTTTTAAGGCAGAGCTAGATAGATTCTTGATAAGTAAGGGGATGAAAGTTAATTGGGAGTAGGTGGGAGTGTGGAGTTGAGGTTAAAATTAGACCAGCTCTGATCTTATTGAATGGTGGAGCAGGCTCGAGGGGCTGAGTGGCCTACTTCTGCTCTTAATTCGTATGTTTGTATAAAACTGACTGTCCTCCCCCAATGCTTTCAGTTATTCAATCAGCAAGCAGAACTTTGTAGTCAAGAGTAAAGCTGTGCCTTTTCCTGGGGAGAAGCATTACAATGCCGCTAGTATGGTAAAGGCGTCTCATGATTCTCTTCACACCTATCAAATGTGGCACACTACAGGGCATAACAACAAGCCTTCAACTTGGTGACAACAATTGCATTGCAATAGAGAATCCCCTGTGAGACCCTGTAACTGTGAAAACACGTCACAGGGTCGGCTCTCTCCTTTGGTGTGTCGGTGACAGTCTCGCAGTCACTCTTGCCGCTAATGAAAGGGTGGGTTTTTTTTTTAAATTAATTTTCGGAATGTGGATGTTGCTGGCCAAGCTGGCATTTGTTAGCCTAGATGCCCTCTTACCGTTGTAGGACCACTTTCGAATTGCAGTTAAGAATCAGCCACATTGGAGTGGGGCTGGAGTCGCACAGGCCAGACTGGGTAAAGGCGGCAGGGGCACAAGTGAACCAGCGCAGTTTTTGCTATGATCTGGACACTTCACAATCGTTTTTACTAATCTCAGCTTTCTCAAGTTGAATTCAAATTCTCAAAGTGGGGATTTGAACTCTTAATTCCCAGGAGCCCCAGTTTTTCCAGCTATTGCGCTCCCGCTGTAGAACTGAGCCACAGAGACGGACCCAGGTTTGATCCTTGGTGTGTGCAGCGGTGGCTGATCCCTGTTGTGGCAGCCAAGATCTTAACGTCTGTCTCACCTTGGGCGGGAGGGACGAGGTTCCTGCTTCTCGATCAGTATTCAGCGTGCCTGCTTGGAAAGTGGATCTCGGCATCGCGCCTTGCTGGGGGCTCCCACGGGTTTACCTGCCAGCGTTCACAGCCCAGATGTACGCAGAAAGAAGGAGCTAGTGGTCGAAATAATGACCCTGTCTCTGGATTTCAGCTGTGGATCCCCGGGTATGTTTAAGCAACTTGTGCCCCTCGTTCAACCTGAAGCCACACCCTTCAGATCCTCACTTAACCCTCAGTTCGGGCAGGGAACGCTTGCAAATGGTGCTACTGCATTGCGACCTTGCGCTCAATGTTTTATTTCAACTTATGTTTTTGTGTAGGCGACCGGACTAAATTTCAGACACACGGACAATATCAACCATTGGCTGAACGCGATGGCCAAGATCGCCCTCCCATCGGTATAGTACAAGGCATTTCTTCTCTATATATCTTTGGAATGTTTATCTTGATGAGAGCTTTGTAATTTCTAGGTGATGAATACGTGAACGCAAATCTTGTAAAAGTGATAGAGACACTAAAGAGGCCAATGGGATGCTGGGTTTTATGAGCAGAAACGTTGAGTGTGAAAGAAGGGGAGGTTACGCTTAATCTTTTAGCTGAGGTCTAACCAGTGAGTGTGCCCAACGCTGGGGCCCCAAGCTTCAAGAAGGATGCCAAGACCTCGGAGAGGGTGCAGAGGAGATTTACCAGAATGTGACCAGGGATGAGAGTTATGTGGAGAAGCTGGGGTTGTTCTCCTTGGAGCAGAGAAAGCTAAGGGGAGATTTAATCGACGCGCAGAAAACTGAGGGGTCTTGATTTCAACAGATAAGGAGAAATTGTTTCCCTTGGAAGACTTTTAAAACAATTGGTAAAAGAACCAGAGGGTGAGGTGAGGATTTATTTCTTATTGCTCAGTGATTTGGTGTGATATGGAATGCACCACCTGAAGGGAAATGGAAGCAGATTCAGTAGTTCTCTATGGGCAAATAGTAAGGTGGTGGTAAGAGGAGGGGTGGGGGCACTGATGAGGGACCAAAAAGGAGACCTGCCTGTAGAAGCAGGAGGTGTGGCTGAGGCACTAAATGAATGCCGGAGTAAACTCGAAGGGCCGAATGACCTACCCTTGCTCCTACTTTCTATGTTTGATCTCTTTACCAAGGAGCAAGATACGGCTCAAGTCATAGTGAAGAGGAGGTGGTTGGGAAACTGGATGGGCTAAACATTGATAAAGAAGAGGCACGAGAGATGCTCTATGATAAGTCATAGGGCTGGATCAGATACATCCGAGAATAATGAGGAGAGTAAGGGTGGAAATTGTGGAGGCACTGGTCATAATCTTATCAATCCGCTTTTAAGATGCAAAGGGTTTGCCAGAGGACTGGAGAATTGCAAACGTCCCATCACCTTGTTCGAGGAAGGATGGAAGGATAAAACCAGCAACTACAGGCCGGTCAGTTTAACCTCGGTGGGAAAGCTTTCAGAAATAATGACAGTCATTTGGACGAGTGGGGATTAATTAGGGCAAATCCTCTTTAACTAACTCGCTTGAGATTTGTGAGGAGAGAGCAGAGAGGGTACATGAGGGTAGTGTGGTTGACGTGGTGTACATGGACCTCTAAAAGGCGTTTGACAAAGCGCCACATAATAGACCTGTCAGCAAATTTGAAACCCACGGAATAAAAGGGACGGCAGTAGCGTTGGTGTGGAGTTGAGTGACAGGAAACAGATTCATGGTGAACAAGTGCTTTTCAGGCTGGAGGAAGGTGTACGGTGGGGTTCCCCAGGGGTTGGCTCTAGGACTACTGCTTTTCTTGCTCCGTATGAATGACTTAGACTTGGGTGTGCAAAGCACAATTTGAAAAGCTGCAGATGACTCAGAGCTTGGAGTTATTGTGAACTGTGAGGAAGTTAGTGTTAAACTTCAAGAGGACCGAGACAGGCTGGTGGAATGGGCGGGTGTGCGGCAGAAGCCATTTAAAGCAGTGAAGAATGAAGCGGCAGCACTTTGCTAGGAAGAATGAGGAGAGGCTGTATGAAGAGGACAATGTGAAAAGGCAGGAACAGTGAGTTCCGAGGGGGTGTGTGTGCACAAATTGCTGAAGGTAGCAGGGCAAGCTGAAAAAGTGGTCAGGTTAAAAAGGCACACGGGATCCTGAGCTTTATCAATAGAAGCATAGGGTGCAAAAGCAAGGAAGTTACGACGAACCCTTGCTTGAAACACTGGCTCGGCCTCAGCCCGAGGGTTGTGTCCGGTTCTGCGCACTGCGCTCCAGGAAGGATGCGAAGGCTTCAGGGATGTTGCAGAAACGGTTCACCGAGAGTGGTTCTGGGGATGAGGGACTTCAGGCGTGTGGATATGTTGGAGAAGCTGGGGTGGTCCTCCTTGGAGAAGAGATAAGCTCGGAGAAGATTTGATCAAAATGTTCAAAACAGTGAGGGATCTAGACCGGCTAGATGGGGAAAAGCTATTCCCCGTGGCCAAAGTGTTGAGAACCAGAGGGCACAGATTTAAAGTGGTTGACAAAAGAACCAGAGGCGACATGAAAACTTTCTTTACGTGGCGAGGGGATTAGAATCCGGATTGCACCGCTCTCAAGTGTGGTGGAAGCAGCTTCAGAAGTGGCCTTTCAAAAGGCAACCGGATAAGCACCTGAAGAGAGAAACATTTCGGGGCTACGGCACAAGATCAAACATAGAAAATAGGAGCAAGGGTAGGTCATTCAGCCCTTCGAGTCAGCTCCGCCATTCAATATGCTCATCATGGCTGATCCTCTAACTCAACGTCATAATCCCGCTCTCTCCCCATTCCCCTTGACGCTGTTAGAGTCCAGAAATCTATCTATTTCCTTCTTAAATATATTCAGCGACTTGGCCTCCACAGCCTCTGTGGTAGAGAATCCCACAGCTTCACCACCCTCTGAGTGAAGAAGTTTCTCCTCATCTCAGTCCTAAATGTTCTACCCCGTATCCTGAGACTGTGACCCCTTGTTCTAGACCCCACCCCAGCCAGAGGAAACATCATCCCTGAACCCAGTCTGTCCATCCCTGTCAGAATTTTATATGTTTCAGTGAGATCCCCTCTCATTCTTCTAAACTCCAGTGAACACAGGCCTAGTCAGCCCAATCTCTCCTCACACGTCAATCCTGCCATCCCAGGAATCAGTCTGGTGAACCTTCGCTGCCCTCCCTCTATGGTAACTATATCTTTTCTTGGGTACGGTGATTAAAACTGCACACAATTCTCCAGGTGTGGTCTCACCAAGGCCCTGTACAGCTGCAGTAAGACATCCTCACTCCTGTACTCAAGTCCTCTCGCAATGAAGGCTAACATACTATTTACCTTCTTAACTGCTTGCTGCACCTGCATGTTTGCTTTCAGTGACTGGTGTACAGGGACACCCAGGTCACTTTGTACATCCACATTTCCCTGTCTATCACCACTTATATAATACTCTGCCATTCTGTTTTTCCTACCAAAGTGGATAAAGTCACACTTCTCTATGTTATTCTGCATCTGTCATTTGCCCACTCACTCAACCTGTCCTAATCGCCTTGAAGCCTCTTAACACCCTCCTCACCACTCACATTCCCATCTAGTTTTGTGTCGTCAGCAAACTTGGAACTATTACATTTGGTTCCCTCATCCAAATCGTTGATATATATTGTAAGAAGCTGGGGCCCAAGCAATGATCCCTGCGGTACCCCACTAGTCACCGCCTGTCACTCTGAAAAAGATTCATTTACTCTTCCTGTTGTTTCCAGTCTGCTAACTAATTCTCAATCCATGCGAATATATTACCCCCAGACACATGTGCTTCAATTTTTCACACTAAGCTCTTATGTGGGACTTTATCAAAAGTTTTCTGAAAATCCAAATACACCACATTTGTTATCCCGTCAGTCCCGTTCCCCTTTGACCGGGCTGTCCTGTCAGTCCCGTTCCCCTTTGACAGGACTGTCCCGTCAGTCCCGTTCCCCTTTGACAGGACTGTCCCGTCAGTCCCGTTCCCCTTTGACAGGGCTGTCCCGTCAGTCCCGTTCCCCTTTGACAGGGCTGTCCCGTCAGTCCCGTTCCCCTTTGACAGGACTGTCCCGTCAGTCCCGTTCCCCTTTGACAGGACTGTCCCGTCAGTCCCGTTCCCCTTTGACAGGGCTGTCCCGTCAGTCCCGTTCCCCTTTGACAGGGCTGTCCCGTCAGTCCCGTTCCCCTTTGACAGGACTGTCCCGTCAGTCCCGTTCCCCTTTGACAGGGCTGTCCCGTCAGTCCCGTTCCCCTTTGACAGGACTGTCCCGTCAGTCCCGTTCCCCTTTGACAGGGCTGTCCCGTCAGTCCCGTTCCCCTTTGACAGGGCTGTCCCGTCAGTCCCGTTCCCCTTTGACAGGACTGTCCCGTCAGTCCCGTTCCCCTTTGACAGGACTGTCCCGTCAGTCCCGTTCCCCTTTGACAGGACTGTCCCGTCAGTCCCGTTCCCCTTTGACAGGACTGTCCCGTCAGTCCCGTTCCCCTTTGACAGGACTGTCCCGTCAGTCCCGTTCCCCTTTGACAGGACTGTCCCGTCAGTCCCGTTCCCCTTTGACAGGACTGTCCCGTCAGTCCCGTTCCCCTTTGACAGGACTGTCCCGTCAGTCCCGTTCCCCTTTGACAGGACTGTCCCGTCAGTCCCGTTCCCCTTTGACAGGACTGTCCCGTCAGTCCCGTTCCCCTTTGACAGAGCTGTCCCGTCAGTCCCGTTCCCCTTTGACAGAGCTGTCCCGTCAGTCCCGTTCCCCTTTGACAGAGCTGTCCCGTCAGTCCCGTTCCCCTTTGACAGAGCTGTCCCGTCAGTCCCGTTCCCCTTTGACAGAGCTGTCCCGTCAGTCCCGTTCCCCTTTGACAGGACTGTCCCGTCAGTCCCGTTCCCCTTATCTCAGCCCTTATCTATTCTCCCAGTTATGTCCCCAAAAAACTCCAGTGGGTTTGTCAAACATGATTTTCCTTTCATAAATTGATGTTGACTTTGTCTAATCCCCTTGACATTTTCTAAGTGTCCTGTTATCACATCCTTTGTAATAGATTGTAGCATTTTCCCTACCACTGACGCTAGGCTAACTGGCCTATAATTCACTGTTCTCTCTCTCCCTCCTTTGTTAAATAGTGTGGTTACAGTTACCACCCTCCCACCTGCAGGGACTGTTCCAGAATCTACAGAATTTCGGAAGATGACAACCAACACATCCACTATTTTCACGGCCACCTCCTTTAGTACCCTGGGATGTGGATTATCGGGCCCTGGGGATTTATCGGCTTTCAGTCCCATTAATTTCTCCAGCCCTCCTGTTTTAATATTACTAATTTCCTGCAATTCCTCCTGCTCACGAGACCCTTGGTTCCCTTGTATTTCTGGGGAGTTACTTGTGTCTTCCTCCATGAAGACAGAACTAAAGTAGCTGTTTAATTGCTCTGCCATTTCCTTGTTCTCTATTATAAATTCACCCCCTTTGGACTGTAAGGGACCTATATTTGCGTTCACTGATCTTTCTTTTTACATAATTATAGAAGCTTTTACAGCATTTTCATGTTCCTTGCAAGTTTACTCTCCTCATACTCCATTTATCCCCTCTTAATCAATCTCTTGGTCCTCCTTTGCTGAATTCTAAGCAACTCCCAATCCTCAGGCTTGCTACTTTTTCTAGCAACTTTATACGACTCCTCTTTGGATCCAATATAATCCATAATTTCTTTTGTTAGCCATGGTTGGGCTGCTTTTCCTGATGTGTTTTTGTGCCAGAAAGGAACATTTAACTGTTGCAATATATACATTCGTTACTTAAATATTGGCCATTGTCAAGGGAGTGGAGCCAGCTAAATTTCTCTTGCAGAGAGCCGACAAGAACACGAGGGCCGAATGGCCACTTTCTGTGCTGTTACCATTGTATATTTTATAATTTTCAAAAAGTTGAATTAGATAACCCTTTTAAAAAGGAAAAAAAAATGGGGGACTATGGGGAAAGAGCAGAGGAATGGGATTGACTGGATAGACCTGTCGAATGGGAATGGGTTTGACTGGATAACCCTTTTTGAAAGGGCAATGGGATTGACTGGATAACCCTTTTTGAAAGGGCAATGGGATTGACTGGATAACCCTTTTTGAAAGGGGAACGGGATTGACTGGATGGTCCTTTTGAAGGGCAATGGGATTGACTGGATGACCCTTTCGAAGGGCAATGGGATTGACTGGATGGCCCTTTCAAACGGGAATGGGATTGACTGGATAGCTCTTTCCAAGGAGAAGGCGTTTGACTGGATGGCCCTTTGAAAGAAGCTGTCCAAGTCTGTGAGCCAGGTGAAGCATTCCTCCCCATGTGTGGCTTCACAAGAACACATTCTGGAACTTAATTCTGTCTCTGCACTTTTAGTGCCTCTCTGCAACAGGTTAAAAACAAACATTAACCAAATAGTCTTTAGGTAGTGTCGAACTTGACTATTGCTGAAAAAGGACTCATACTGTCAAACCTTTTCATCTTGTGCTCATCAGGGCAGCGGGCCAGAAATACCAACAGTAAAGGGAACAACAATTTATACTGCATGAGAAGAGAGTGCCGATTGATTGGCAAGTGCACTGTGATTTGTAGAGATGTTGCCATGTGGAATGCAGCTGTGGAACAGTTAACTGCCAAGCTTTTGTTGAAATTCAAATCATGCAGGACAACTCTGATTGCTCAAGGCATTGCCCTGGGGAATGAGCCAGGGAATGAATGTCTCCCCACCCCCAAGCTTTTGTTTAGTTGAAAAAGGTGCACTGTGTGGACATGCTCCTTCTGCCTGCAAAGGACAGGGCCCTGTGTGTGAATATATGTGGATTCTAGCACGTGTAAGTGAGCCACAATGCAACTTGATTGATAAACTTGAATTGGTTGTCAGTGTAATTCTTAGCACACTCAGGATTGTTTAGCAAGTGCTGTCCAATTGTGCAATCACATCGAATGTTGGACACTATGTTTTGAGTTTTGCAAGCACGGGTTGGTTGGGTATGGTTTGTACCTCGCCTGTTGCGAATAGCCAAAGCGTTGTGCTGTTTGATACGATCCACCAGCCATTGGGACGTATGGCGTACATACCGGGCGTCATACTGGCACTCAAATTCATATACCACATTATTCATTTGTGTCATAGGCATTGTGTCTTTTTGGCTTGAAGGCAGCATCCATTAGTGGAGGACACCACTCGTGTTGCTACAGCATAGTAGCAACGTGAATCAGCTAGCTTCATCTGTTGCTCAAAGTTTTGAGACACCTTGCCCTTCCGGGGCAACCTGAGGCAGACTGGGCACTTCTCAGGACCAAAAGTGATGGCCTTATGCCCGCTCATGAGGATGTGCGAAACACAGCGAGGCAACGGCCTGATCGAGGTAGCCGTCATCTTGCAGAATGGCTTTGATGCGCCCTAGTTCGCTATCAAGCTTTCACAGTGAGCAAATGACCTGGGCCGTGTTTACAAGGTGGCTGATCGGGCCAACCTTCTAGCGCGTGAAACCAAAAGGATCCGAGGTGTGTATTGACCAGTGAAGGTAAGCTTGCTGGTAGAGAACCCGTATTAACCAGTTAATTTTCTCCTAACCAATATGATCAAACACCGATCATCGAGTCATCAAGCTTATTACTGTTGAGCGGGACCTTGGTGTGTGAAATAGGTTCTTGTGTTTGCTTACAAAGGCGGTTAAAATAATTTGTTGTTCGTAGAACACTTTGTTTCTAAGAGATGTGATAAGAAGCATGGCATGAACATTTGATTAAGCTGTGTTAAACAGGTAGTAAGCCTGTAGTAAGGTTTCGCTGTCGCACCTCTGAATACACCAGAGTGAGCTATAAATGGCAGATAGCGGGAATTCATTCTGAATACTCGAAAACAAGTAATTTTACTTCTCCAGCGCTCATAGGGTAAGAAGACAAATGTACAGTCGCTTCGCAGACTGTGCTGCAGTCAGATTCTGGGAGATCGACGAGAACAGAGGGCAGGCAGGAACCCTCGTCGTAGGCCTCGGCCTGTCGGAGGTGTACCAGAGCCGGCTGGGGAGGCCGTGCGCTTATGTAAAAAGGGGGATAAACGGCTGAAATAAAAAAATCAAACTGTTGGAAACGCGCAAGGGAAACTTTCCTTTAAAACCCTAGTGTTCTGACAGGAAATCCATGTTCAGAATATTGTCCCATCTTTTCTCCTTTATAAATGGTTGCTTGACCTATTTGTCCTTTTTTTTAATGAATTCATGGGATGTGGGCGTCGCTGGCTAACCTGGTATTTATTGCCTGTCTCTAGTTTGTTCCTGAGAAGATGATTAAGCCACCTATTATCCTTGTGAGGAAGGTGCACCCACAGTGGTTTGAGGTAGGGAATTCCGGGATTGTGGCCCATCGTTTCTCACTTCCTTCCTCTGCTCCTGTTGGGAAGCGCTTGGACTTCCATCCGGAGGCAGAGCTACAGGAGAGGGATGCAGCCCGTGGTGGGAATTGTATGTCTCCAAGTGCCACTTTCCCGTTACAGTATACAGTGTGCTAGCTACATTCCCACAGTGATGACTCTACAAAAGCACTTCATGGCGATGAACCACATTGGGGGTACCCTGAGGTGGTGAAAGGCAGAAATGCAAACTCAGTGCTCCGTGAGAGAGCTGGCTTTAACTGCACCCCCCCCTTCCTTTTCCAGATATTTTACCCGGAAACCACAGATATCTACGACAAGAAGAACATCCCCCGTGTCGTTTATTGCATTCATGCTTTCAGGTACGCTCCTTTCAGCATAATCCCTCTCATTCCGTTCGTGCTAGTCAATGTCCTGTGGTGTTCCACATGCTGCGCCTGGTGATGTGCAGCTTAGAAGAATTTGCTCCCTATTTCTGTAACTCCCCCCCCAACAACCCTCGGAGATCTCTGCCGTTCCTCCAAGTCCGGCCGCTTGCGGGTCCCCTGATTTCCACTGTGCCACCTTTGGCGGCCATGGCTTAAGCTGCCTGAGCCCCAGGCTCTGGAATTCCCACCGTAAACCTCACTGGCTCATTTGCGCTCGCTTTCTCTCTCTCACACACACTTTTTCTTGCCTGCTCACTTTCTCCGTCTCTCTCTCTCTCTCCCTCTCTCGGTCTGTCTGTCTGGCTGTCTCTCTCGCTCTGTCTGTGTGTGTGTCTCTCTCTCTCTTGCTCTGTCTGTGTGTGTCTCTCTCTCTCTCGCTCTGTGTGTGTCTCTCTCTCTCTCTCGCTCTGTGTGTGTCTCTCTCTCTCTCGCTCTGTGTGTGTCTCTCTCTCTCTCGCTCTGTGTGTGTCTCTCTCTCTCTCGCTCTGTGTGTGTCTCTCTCTCTCTCGCTCTGTGTGTGTCTCTCTCTCTCTCGCTCTGTGTGTGTCTCTCTCTCTCTCGCTCTGTGTGTGTGTCTCTCTCTCTCTCGCTCTGTGTGTGTCTCTCTCTCTCTCGCTCTGTGTGTGTCTCTCTCTCTCGCTCTGTGTGTGTCTCTCTCTCTCGCTCTGTGTGTGTCTCTCTCTCTCTCGCTCTGTGTCTCTCTCTCTCTCGCTCTGTGTGTGTCTCTCTCTCTCTCGCTCTGTGTGTGTCTCTCTCTCTCTCGCTCTGTGTGTGTCTCTCTCTCTCTCGCTCTGTGTGTGTCTCTCTCTCTCTCGCTCTGTGTGTGCCTCTCTCTCTCTCGCTCTGTGTGTGTCTCTCTCTCGCTCTGTGTGTGTCTCTCTCTCGCTCTGTGTGTGTCTCTCTCTCGCTCTGTGTGTGTCTCTCTCTCGCTCTGTGTGTGTCTCTCTCTCGCTCTGTGTGTGTCTCTCTCTCGCTCTGTGTGTGTCTCTCTCTCGCTCTGTGTGTGTCTCTCTCTCGCTCTGTGTGTGTCTCTCTCTCGCTCTGTGTGTGTCTCTCTCTCTCTCGCTCTGTGTGTGTCTCTCTCTCTCTCGCTCTGTGTGTGTCTCTCTCTCTCTCGCTCTGTGTGTGTCTCTCTCTCTCTCGCTCTGTGTGTGTCTCTCTCTCTCTCGCTCTGTGTGTGTCTCTCTCTCTCTCGCTCTGTGTGTGTCTCTCTCTCTCTCGCTCTGTGTGTGTCTCTCTCTCTCTCGCTCTGTGTGTGTCTCTCTCTCTCTCGCTCTGTGTGTGTCTCTCTCTCTCTCGCTCTGTGTGTGTCTCTCTCTCTCTCGCTCTGTGTGTGTCTCTCTCTCTCTCGCTCTGTGTGTGTCTCTCTCTCTCTCTCGCTCTGTGTGTGTCTCTCTCTCTCTCTCGCTCTGTGTGTGTCTCTCTCTCTCTCGCTCTGTGTGTGTCTCTCTCTCTCTCGCTCTGTGTGTGTCTCTCTCTCTCTCGCTCTGTGTGTGTCTCTCTCTCTCTCGCTCTGTGTGTGTCTCTCTCTCCCTCGCTCTGTGTGTGTCTCTCTCTCCCTCGCTCTGTGTGTGTCTCTCTCTCTCTCGCTCTGTGTGTGTCTCTCTCTCGCTCTGTGTGTGTCTCTCTCTCTCTCGCTCTGTGTGTGTCTCCCTCTCTCTCGCTCTGTGTGTGTCTCTCTCTCTCTCGCTCTGTGTGTGTCTCTCTCTCTCTCGCTCTGTGTGTGTCTCTCTCTCTCGCTCTGTGTGTGTCTCTCTCTCTCTCGCTCTGTGTGTGTCTCTCTCTCTCTCGCTCTGTGTGTGTCTCTCTCTCTCTCGCTCTGTGTGTGTCTCTCTCTCTCTCGCTCTGTGTGTGTCCTCTCTCTCTCTCGCTCTGTGTGTGTCTCTCTCTCTCTCGCTCTGTGTGTGTCTCTCTCTCTCTCGCTCTGTGTGTGTCTCTCTCTCTCTCGCTCTGTGTGTGTCTCTCTCTCTCTCGCTCTGTGTGTGTCTCTCTCTCTCGCTCTGTGTGTGTCTCTCTCTCTCTCTCGCTCTGTGTGTGTCTCTCTCTCTCTCGCTCTGTGTGTGTCTCTCTCTCTCCTCGCTCTGTGTGTGTCTCTCTCTCTCTCTCGCTCTGTGTGTCTCTCTCTCTCTCTCGCTCTGTGTGTGTCTCTCTCTCTCTCGCTCTGTGTGTGTCTCTCTCTCTCTCGCTCTGTGTGTGTCTCTCTCTCTCTCGCTCTGTGTGTGTCTCTCTCTCTCTCGCTCTGTGTGTGTCTCTCTCTCTCCTCGCTCTGTGTGTGTCTCTCTCTCTCTCGCTCTTGTGTGTGTCTCTCTCTCTCTCGCTCTGTGTGTGTCTCTCTCTCTCTCGCTCTGTGTGTGTCTCCCGCTCGCTCGCTCTGTGTGTGAGTCTCCCGCTCGCTCGCTCTGTGTGTGAGTCTCCCGCTCGCTCGCTCTGTGTGTGAGTCTCCCGCTCGCTCGCTCTGTGTGTGAGTCTCCCGCTCGCTCGCTCTGTGTGTGAGTCTCCCGCTCGCTCGCTCTGTGTGTGAGTCTCCCCGCTCGCTCGCTCTGTGTGTGAGTCTCCCGCTCGCTCGCTCTGTGTGTGAGTCTCCCGCTCGCTCGCTCTGTGTGTGAGTCTCCCGCTCGCTCGCTCTGTGTGTGAGTCTCCCGCTCGCTCGCTCTGTGTGTGAGTCTCCCGCTCGCTCGCTCTGTGTGTGAGTCTCCCCGCTCGCTCGCTCTGTGTGTGAGTCTCCCGCTCGCTCGCTCTGTGTGTGAGTCTCCCGCTCGCTCGCTCTGTGTGTGAGTCTCCCGCTCGCTCGCTCTGTGTGTGAGGTCTCCCGCTCGCTCGCTCTGTGTGTGAGTCTCCCGCTCGCTCGCTCTGTGTGTGAGTCTCCCGCTCGCTCGCTCTGTGTGTGAGTCTCCCGCTCGCTCGCTCTGTGTGTGAGTCTCCCGCTCGCTCGCTCTGTGTGTGAGTCTCCCGCTCGCTCGCTCTGTGTGTGAGTCTCCCGCTCGCTCGCTCTGTGTGTGAGTCTCCCGCTCGCTCGCTCTGTGTGTGAGTCTCCCGCTCGCCTCGCTCTGTGTGTGAGGTCTCCCGCTCGCTCGCTCTGTGTGTGAGTCTCCCGCTCGGCTCGCTCGTGTGTGAGTCTCCCGCTCGCTCGCTCTGTGTGTGAGTCTCCCGCTCGCTCGCTCTGTGTGTGAGTCTCCCGCTCGCTCGCTCTGTGTGTGAGTCTCCCGCTCGCTCGCTCTGTGTGTGAGTCTCCCGCTCGCTCGCTCTGTGTGTGAGCTCCTCCTCGCTCGCTCGATCTGTGCGTGAGTCTCCCGCTCGCACTCGCGCTGTGCGTGAGTCTCCCGCTCGCTCGCGCTGTGCGTGAGTCTCCCCCGCTCGCTCGCGCTGTGCGTGAGTCTCCCGCTCGCTCGCGCTGTGCGTGAGTCTCCCGCTCGCTCGCGCGCTGTGCGTGAGTCTCCCGCTCGCTCGCGCTCGTGCGTGAGTCTCCCGCTCGCTGTCGCTCGTGCGTGAGTCTCCCGCTCGCTCGCCTCCGTGCGTGAGTCTCCCGCTCGCTCGCTCCGTGCGTGAGTCTCCCGCTCGCTCGGCTCCCGTGCGTGAGTCTCCCGCTCGCTCGCTCCGTGCGTGAGTCTCCCGCTCGCTCGCCTCCGTGCGTGAGTCTCCCGCTCGCTCGCTCCGTGCGTGAGTCTCCCGCTCGCTCGCTCCGTGCGTGAGTCTCCCGCTCGCTCGCTCCGTGCGTGAGTCTCCCCGCTCGCATCGCTTCCGTGCGTGAGTCTCCCGCTCGCTCGCTCCGTGCGTGAGTCTCCCGCTCGCTCGCGTCCGTGCGTGAGTCTCCCGCTCGCCTCGCTCCGTGCGTGAGTCTCCCGCTCGCTCGCTCCGTGCGTGAGTCTCCCGCCTCGCTCGCTCCGTGCGTGAGTCTCCCGCTCGCTCGCTCCGTGCGTGAGTCTCCCCGCTCGCTCGCTCCGTGCGTGAGTCTCCGCTCGCCGGCGGAGTCTCCCGCTCGCTCGCTCGTGCGTGAGTCTCCCGCTCGCTCGCTCCGTGCGTGAGTCTCCCGCTCGCTCGCTCCGTGCGTGAGTCTCCCGCTCGCTCGCTCCGTGCGTGAGTCTCCCGCTCGCTCGCTCCGTGCGTGAGTCTCCCGCTCGCTCGCTCCGTGCGTGAGTCTCCGCTCGCTCGCTCCGTGCGTGAGTCTCCCGCTCGCTCGCTCCGTGCGTGAGTCTCCCGCTCGCTCGCTCCGTGCGTGAGTCTCCCGCCTCGCCTCGCTCCGTGCGTGAGTCCTCCCGCTCGTCGCTCCGTGCGTGAGTCTCCCGCTCGCTCGCTCCGTGCGTGAGTCTCCCGCTCGCCTCGCTCCGTGCGTGAGTCTCCCGCTCGCTCGCCTCCGTGCGCGTGTGTCTCCCGCTCGCTCGCTCCGTGCGCGTGTGTCTCCCGCTCGCTCGCTCCGTGCGCGTGTGTCTCCCGCTCGCTCGCTCCGTGCGCGTGTGTCTCCCGCTCGCTCGCTCCGTGCGCGTGTGTCTCCCGCTCGCCTCGCTCCGTGAGCGTGTGTCCCCCCGCTCGCTCGCTTCCGTGCGTGTGTCTCCCGCTCGCTCGCTCCGTGCGCGTGTGTCTCCCGCTCGCTCGCTCCGTGCGCGTGTGTCCCCCGCTCGCCTCGCTTCCGTGCGCGTGTGTCTCCCGCTCGCTCGCTCCGTGCGCGTCGTGTCTCCCGCTCGCTCGCTCCGTGCGCGTGTGTCTCCCGCTCGCTCGCTCCGTGCGCGTGTGTCTCCCGCTCGCTCGCTCCGTGCGCGTGTGTCTCCCGCTCGCTCGCTTCCGGTGCGCGTGTGTCTCCCGCTCGCTCGCTCCGGGTGCGCGTGTGTCTCCCGCTCGCTCGCACTCCGTGCGCGTGTGTCTCCCGCTCGCTCGCTCCGTGCGCGTGTGTCTCCCGCTCGCTCGCTCGCTCCGTGCCGCGGTGTGTCTCCCGCTCGCTCGCTCCGTGCGCGTGTGTCTCCCGCTCGCTCGCTCCGTGCGCGTGTGTCTCCCGCTCGCTCGCTCCGTGCGCGTGTGTCTCCCGCTCGCTTCGCTCCGTGCGGCCGTGTGTCTCCCGCTCGCTCGCTCCGTGCGCGTGTGTCTCCCGCTTCGCTCGCTCCTGTGCGCGGTGTGTCTCCCGCTCGCTCGCTCCGTGCGCGTGTGTGTGAGTGTCTCCCGCTCGCTCGCCTCCGTGCGCGTGTGTGTGAGTGTCTCCCGCTCGCTCGCTCTTTCTCTTGGGTTAATTTCCCATGATAAAGGTGCCGAATAAATCCGAGCTGCTGACTGAGTGTTCCACCACCCTGTTAATTGTTGGAGTCTCGCTGCAACCGAGTGCATGCTTTCAGTTGGTTATTAAAAGCGGCTGCCCCCCCCCAGTTGAGGAAAGATGAAGGAATCATCGGGGAGAGTATAAAGGCCGGTTCACTCTGGGTTTTCGGGGGAGGGAGTGGAATCTGTGCCATCATTTTGTCACTTTGGAAATAAATCTGGCTTAAGGAAAAGACTGTCTTCAGATTCATCCTCTCCCCAGTGTATGATTAATGAAAGTAACACAAGTGCCGTGCAGTGTGTGCTGCTTAACCGCTGCTGGGTCTCTTTAAAACCACAAAGTCTACTTAAATAAGCAGAGCCTTGGATAGTTGAGAGACAAGTGTGGAAAACGCTTTGGGGATTACAGTCAGCAGAGGCGGTTCCCGAGTGGCACCATTTCAGACCTGTGTTTGCACCAATAGAGTACTCTTGTTAAAATAAAATTTGATGTAAAGATTAGTTACTGTGTCTGATTTCCTCCTTCCACTGATCCACCTGCCGCCCCCTTCTCGATCTCGCGAGCAGCTTCCTAAAACTCGCAGCTTTGCCTCGAGAGAGAGAAAACGGCAAAAAACCTTCCCTTCGGTGCTCCTGTCGGAATTTGAACTTTGCATTTTTTTGTTTTGGTCCCTTTTGCAGCCTCTACTTGTTCAAACTGGGTCTAGCTCCGCAGATACAGGACCTGTACGGCAAGGTGAATTTTACAGGTAAGGTCAGGCGAGGTGGGGTGTGTTCTCTGTCACCTGGCGTTTACCCTGTCCGACCCAGGAGCAGTTGGAGGCGGGCTGGCTTTTTTTTTTTTTCCTCTCTTGTTTCTGGCCAACCGGTCACCCTCGCGAGCGGCGTCAAAGCGCACGTACCCGTCTCGTTGCTGTGGGCTGGAGTTAGCCGCGCACGGATTGGCTGCTGCGTTTCCTGCGCTGCAGCAGCACCAGTAGCAGCGACCCTCCCCCCCCCCCCCCCCCCCCAGCCATGCGCTTCATCGGCCGCGAGGCGCTTTGGGAAGTCCCGACAGGACTCTCGGGGCAGGAGCTGTTTCATTGCAGGTCCTTTCCGGCTTTCCCCAGGATCCACAGGGGTTGGCCGCCGTCTCCTGGGCACCCTTGCTCAGAGGATAACTGTTCAGTGACCGGGAGGTTGGCATCTTCCTCGACTGATATCGGCAGGAGTGCATGAGCAGTGGTCAGCAGGAGCCTTGGCTGTTTCTGACTCCGCCCCCTAATCTAGGCGCTGAGACTAACTGAGAGACGCATTTAAAAAAAAAAAATTCATTCTTGGAATACGTGCAAGCCTGGAATTTACTGCCCCCCTCCGAATTGGCCCTCGAAATTTTCTCCCTTTTTTTTGAACAGCTGTAGTCCGTGTGGCGTAGCTATACCCACAGCGCTGTTGGGGAGAGAGTTCAGGATTTTGACCCAGCGGCGATGAAGAACAGGCCAATTATATCTCCAAGTGAGGTTGATGTATGCAGTTTAGAGGAGGACTGGAAGGTGATTGCACTGGATGGCGTGGCAGAGGAGATTCACCAGGATGTTGCCTGGGGATGAAACGTTTAAGTTACGAGGAGAGGTTGGATAGACTTGGGTTGTTTTCGTTGGAGCAGAGAAGACTGAGGGGTGTGACCTGATCGAGGTGTACAAGATTATGAGGGGCATGGACAGGGTGGAGAGGGAGCAGCTGTTCCCCTTAGTTGCAGGGTCAGTCACGAGGGGACACAAGTTCCAAGATGAGTGGCAGGAGGTTTAGGGGGGATATGAGGAAAAACCTTTTTACCCAGAGGGTGGTGAGGGTCTGGAATGCACTGCCTAGGAGGGTGGTGGAGGTGGGTTAGCCTCACATCCTTTAAAAAGTACCTGGATGAGCACTTGGCATGGTCATAACATTCAAGGCTATGGGCCGAGTGCTGGTCATTGGGATTAGGGAGGTAGGTCAGGTGTTTCTCACGTGTCGGTGCAGACTCGATGGGCCGAAGGGCCTCTTCTGCTCTGTGATTCTGTGATTCAGATGGTGTTCCCACACTCCCTTCCACCCCCTTCCGCTTAGTTGGTGAAGGTTGCAGGTTTGGGAAGCTGCTGCCAAAGAAGCCTTGGCAGGCATGCTTGCCGTGCGTCCTGTAAATTGAGCACAGTGCTGGCACTGTGCATTGGTGGGAGGGGGGGAGGGAGTGTATGTTTAAGGTGGTGGACGTGTGCCTATCGAGCGGAGGCCGCTTTATCCTGGATGGGCGCTAAGCTTCTTGAGTGTTGTTGGGGCCCGCGTTCAAATTCTAATTGGTTTGCTTCGTTCTGCTGGCGTCTGCCCTTACAGAGGAAGAGATAAATAACATGAAAACCGAGCTGGAGAAAATATGGGATCCAGATGCCTTCGTTAGTAAGATTGGTGGAATCCTGGCCAATGAGCTCTCGGTCGACGAAGCAGCAGGTAAGATTTGGACATTGGCCAGATTGTGCACTGAGGATGCAGACATAAAACTATTAGCTTTCCAAAGCTTTAAAGAGGAAGGCAGGTCTCAAGGAATACTCTGCCACAGTGTTCTACTTCACTTTCCATCCCAGATTATATATTTAAATTAATTCTCTAGATTGCTAGCAAGGTTGACATTTATTGCCCTTCCCTAATTGCCCCCCTGAGAAGGTGGGGGGTGAGCTGCCTTCTTGAGCCGCTGCAGTCCATGTGGTGTAGGTGCACCCCCAGTGCTTGTTAGGGAGGGAGCTCCAGGGTTTGGACCCAGCGACAGTGAAGGAACGGCCGATATATTTCCAAGTCAGGATGGTGAGTGGCTCGGAGGGGAACTTCCAGGTGGTGGTGTTCCCCATGTGTCTGCTGCCTTGTCCTTCTAGATGGTAGCGGTCGTGGGTTTGGAAGGTGCTGTCTAAGGAGCCTTGGTGAGTCGCTGCAGTGCATCTTGTAGATGGTACACACACTGCTGCTACTGTGTGTCGGTGGTGGGAGGGAGTTGAATGTTTGTGGATGGGGTGCCAATCAAGCGGGCTGCTTTGTCCTGGATGGTGTCGAGCTTCTTGAGTGTTGTTGGATGGTAGAGGGTGTGGGTTTTGTAAATCATAGACCCATACTCTGATTATTACCTGTGCAGTGAAGTCACCACCACCGTGGACTGCCTGGGTTTGCGTTGTAAGCTTTGTATTTGATGTAGGGTCAGCCTGGCTGTGCTAGATTTCTGTCACGGTGGCATGTTGCAAGTTGACTATTTTACAAAGCACACCAGTGGCATCTACTGGTGGTGAGAAGCTGCACACTGGCCAGTGGTAAAATTTCAAGTCCTCCTCACCGCCCCAAGGGCGCAGCTGTGACCTTTCTGCCGAGCCCCCTGCGGCTTTCGCTTTCTCGAAGGCTGGTTTTGCGCAGCAGTGTCACGGCGCGGAGCGGTTTCACCTGGGTATCGACGCTGGGAACCCGGTCCCGGGACCCGGCGCTGCACGGACCTCCGCTGCCAGGCGAGAGCGGCTGCGTGCTGCTGTCCGATGGTGGCGCAGAGAGCAGCGTTCAAGAGCCCGCTCGCTCTCCGAGGGGAAACGGCAGCACTTTGCGCAGCCGGGCCCTGCACTCATACAGCCTTAAGGGAATGGGGTTCTCGGCTTTTAAGTTGGTGACTGACCAAAAATTCTTGCCGCTCGTTAAAATTAGGCCAGTCCTGAGCGTGGCTGATAGGTTGTAATAGGATTCTAACCCGGAAGCAACCATCGATCTTGGAGCCTGACGTTTATTTTCCACAGTGGGTTGTTGCAAATTACTAGAACCACTTCACCTGCTTTGTGAGACTAATTGCCTGAAGCCTGTTTATAATAGATGGATTCTCATTGATCTCGGCTAGCACAGCGGTACTGGTACTGTTTACTATGTACAGCGGCACCTTGGAACTTTATCAGCTGGCTGGCTTCAGTGTTTTCCCCCCTTTCTCCGCTCAAGGTCTGGATTCCTGTTGGGGGTGCATCAGGGAGCTTGATCCAGGAAAGGGTGGGTTTCTTCACAGATGAACCCCATCCCGCCCACGGGTGCACAGATTTCTACCGACATCGCTGTCCCTCAGGTTTAAAATTTGCGTTCTTGTATTCCAGGTTCCCCCCCCCCACGACCCACTCCATTGCCTTGCCCCTCCCTTTCGACCCTCTGAGATCTCTGTACTTCTCCATTCCTGGCCTTTTTAGATACCACCCCCCCCGCCCCCCACCAAACCACCTTG
>JANJGN010000036.1:5706336-5907550 GCA_026770705.1 Isurus oxyrinchus
TCTCTCTCTCTCCTCGTTCATTCTCTCTCTCTCTCTCCGTTCATCTCTCTCTCTCTCTCGTTCATTCTCTCTCTCTCTCTCTCTCTCTCTCGTTCATTCTCTCTCTCTTCTCTCTCTCTCTCTCTCGTTCATTCTCTCTCTCTCTCTCGTTCATTCTCTCTCTCTCTCTCTCTCTCGTTCATTCTCTCTCTCTCTCTCTCTCTCGTTCATTCTCTCTCTCTCTCTCTCTCGTTCATTCTCTCTCTCTCTCTCTCGTTCATTTTCTCTCTCTCTCTCTCTCTCGTTCATTCTCTCTCTCTCTCTCTCTCGTTCATTCTCTCTCTCTCTCTCTCGTTCATTCTCTCTCTCTCTCTCTCGTTCATTCTCTCTCTCTCTCTCTCTCTCTCGTTCATTCTCTCTCTCTCTCTCTCTCTCTCGTTCATTCTCTCTCTCTCTCTCTCTCGTTCATTCTCTCTCTCTCTCTCTCTCGTTCATTCTCTCTCTCTCTCTCTCCTCTCTCGTTCATTCTCTCTCTCTCTCTCTCTCTCGTTCATTCTCTCTCTCTCTCTCTCTCGTTCATTCTCTCTCTCTCTCTCTCTCTCGTTCGCCCTCCCCCTCCCTCGTGTTCGCGCCCCCTCCCTCTCCCACCCCTACTTTGAGACTCTCCTTAAACCCGACCACTTGGAACGAGCTTTTGGTCAACTGCCCCTAATATCTCTGTGTGGCATGATGTCAGGTTTGTCTGATTAATGCTCCTGTGAAGCACCTTTGGAATGTTAAAGGTGCTATTTAAATGTAAGTTGTTGTTGGTTGGGGATCAAAGATGTTTTCCAATACTCCTACGTAGTGGAAGCGACTGCTGCAGCTAATGGTGACTGATGTTAACTAACCGAACAACCCCCCCCCCACCGCCACACACACATACAAAACTCTCCGGCCTGTGTGGGTTCAGTTTTGCACTGCACGTACTGACCTGGCCTTGTGGAGTGGGGGAAGGAGGTGACCCCCTGCCTTGAGTGTTTCTACAAACTGATCCAGCCAGTTCAGTCAGCTGGCCTGTGCCTGTCGGTTTTTCCTGGTTAAGATTGAGCCTGCTTGCCTCTCGTCTCTTTGCTCACAGTGCATGCTGCGGTGATCGCCATTAACGAAGCTATCGAGCGAGGGCTTGCGGAGCAGACCATGCTGGCCCTGCACAATCCAAATGCCATGCTGGTGAACCTCGTCAGCGGCCTTGCTCTGGTCTACCAGGAGGTGCTGTACCAAGCCAAGAGCGAGAAGGCCACCAGTGCCCGGAACCGAGCGGATGTGGTGAGAAATCCTCGACGAGCCCCCTGCCAACCTCCTCTTGCGCCCGGCCGGGTACTTCTCTTTGCTCCCTTCTGTCGCCCCTCCGGCCTTCGCACTTTTGCCCTCCAGCTGAGAGGGAAGGCAGGAGACTTCCTCCGCTTCACCTCCCCTGTCACTGGCAGCTGCAGGATACAGTGAGCAGCCTGTCACCCAGGAATTGTTTCTGGTCTGACCGACGCGCCACCGCCCTGACTCCGTAGTGAGACCAGTAACCCGCTGTGGTGTGGGTCAGTGGCTCGGATAAGCTGACTAAACCTGAGCCGGCTAGACCCCCCCACCCCCCCAGCAATCCTGAACGGCCTGCGCTTTCGGTGTTGAACCGATTCGTTCAATAAAGTGCAGCTCGGCTCAGTGAGAAGTGCCCGTGCCACTGGATTGCAAAGCTGCACGCGCTCCCCCCTTTGCACTTGAGGTTGTGGTTCCAGACTCCCTAATCCAGCCTGCCGTTCTCGTGTGGCGCTGAAGGAGCACCGCATTGTCAGAGGTGCTGGCTAAACTGGTGGCTCAGGTGGATGTAAGCGATCTTAAAGCATTACGTTGGAGGAGGAGAAGAAACTCGAGCCAAAATTCCCACCTAAAACCAGACTCGTTCACTCAGCAGGCTGATGCTGCCATAGAATGGCTGCTGGATTTGTCTGTGAAACAGTTGCAGACGAGATGAATTATATGACATGCTGTAGGGTGCAGCACAATACTAATGCACGATGAGTTAGACAAGTCATTATCGCTTTCATTTGCCCTTCCTTGCTGCCTTTTCCCCCTCCTTTTGCTCTCTGAGGTATGTTTCTTGGTGCATTTGATTCAGCCTGCGCCGTGCGAGTCTGAAATCTGTGTTTGCCTGAGGTCATGCTGTGATTCGGCTGTCTCTGTCCTGCAGTGCAAGCCAGAGCTCTCCGAGGGGAAGGACGTGTACGAGGAACTCTTGACTCAAGTTGAAATTCAGGCAACATTAATAAAGTCAATGGTAAGGAGGGAGTACAAAAGGCCACCTTTCCTATATCTTGGTGCCTTATCCGCCGGGGTTGAGCCTGCTGTCACTTGGAAGTGGGGGCGGGGGGGCGATCATTTTAAACCCAACTCACCAGGCTGGAAACCCGCCAGATCAGGTGGGACGCGGGCCTTGGATTCCAGATAGATATTTGCCTGGGGAAATAATCGAGGGATTTGAGAGGCGAGGGTAGACTTGACACTCCCAAGGGGATCCAGGTCAAATGGGCGTACCAATCAGAGAATTGGTGCTGCGTGCAGGTAGTCCTACCTTCTGACAGCCCCCTACCCCCTTCAAGAATGTCTCCCCAAGTGTGTCGGATAACAGTTTTCTCTATAGATTTGTGATTGGGTTTTTTATTTGCACCGCCGGGAACGGACAGTTTGAGGAGATGGTGGAGTAGCGTAAATGTCACTGGGCATGTCACAGAGGCGCAGGCTAATGTTCTGGGGGACACGGGTTCAAATCCCACCTCCCGGGCAGCTGGTGGAATTTAAATTCCATTAATAAATCTGGAATACAAAGCGTTGACCATGACGACCGTCATCGATTGTCATTAAAACCCCATCTGGTTCACTAAGTCCTTCAGGGAAGGAAATCTGCTGTCCTTACCTGGTCTGGCCTACACGTGACTCCAGACCCATAGCAATGCTTTTTAAAAAATTTTATTCATTTATAGGACGTTGGCATCGCTGACTAGGCCAGCATTTATTGCTCATCCCTAATTTCCAGCTCACTGCTGCCACTGTGCGTCGGTGGTGGAGGGAGTGAATGTTTGTGGATGGGGTGCCAATTAAGCAGGGCTGCTTTGTCCTGGATGGTGTCGAGCTTCTTGAGTGTTGTGGGAGCCGCACTCATCCAGGCAAGTGGGGAGTATTCCATCACACTCCTGACTTGTGCCTTGTAGACGGTGGACAGGCTTTGGGGAGTCAGGAGGTGAGTTACTCACCGCAGCATTCTCAGCCACTTCGCTTACCCCTATTTGCACAACCACTCCTGTCCTGGCAATGCTAAAAGTAGATTATCTGGTCATTATCACATTGTTGTTAGTGAGATCTCTCTGTCCACAAATTTGCTGCCGTGTTTCCAAGTGACTACGCTTCAAAAAGCACTTCGTGGGCTTTGGTAGATCCCATGGCTATTTTTACTTGTTACATAAGGATAAGTTCCTCTCTCCCTTGTTCCAAAAGACAGTCTTATAAGACCCCATCCACCTTTTCGCTTAATTAAAATTATCTTCAAAACACAAAACCCTAACTCTGCCCTCGCGAAGTGACTTTGTGCTTCATTGGACTCGCTGCTGCTGCTGCTGCTGCTGCACTTACCCTGTAACGCCTGTCTTTCTGCCTGCCAGTGCACGCTGCCCTGGAGTACGTCGACGAGGCATTGGAGAAGAGAGACTCGCAGGCTCTGTACTCCGCTTTGCAGAGCGAGGCTTTAGGCCTGCGTGAGGTTAACCGGGAGAACACAGATTGGTATATGGAGCAGCTCATCGTCGACCGAGAGCAGAAATCCCTGGTATTAGATGCTGTATTTTACTTACCTACCTTGTGCAGTAATAGTTGTGTGTGTATGTGTATTAAAATATTTTTCCCAAATATGTTTGGTACCTTTGAACAGTGGAATGAAGTACTTAGAATCATGGAACACTACAGTACAGAAAACAGGCCATTCGGCCCTCCTAGTCTGTGCCGAAATATTACTCCGCTAGTCCCATTGACCTGCACCGAGTCCATAACACTCCAGACCTCTCCCATCCATGTATCTATCTATCTACTTGTTTTTCCTTTGGTTACTCATTAAGCCTTGTCTGGACTGACACAAATGCTTAGACATTAGAACACAAAAACTTCAACCCTTCGGCCCATCCAGCGCATGCTGACACTTATTCTCTGCTCGAGCGAATGGTCTGATCACATTTACCCATCCTGGAGGCTTTTTATCTTGGTGTACAAGCCTCCTGTCAGCATTCCCTCGCCTCTCTCATCCCTACCCTGTGCCACTCTCCGTAAGGTGCTGCTTGTTCAGCGCCGTGCTGCTAATATCATTCGCCCTAAATCAGCTCTGTGCATCCTGCAGGCCAGGAGTAGAGCTGGTGAGTCCCAAGAACAACGAGAACTTGGGTTTGCTGATAAAAATGAGTTGGGTCAATGGAATACTACAGCACAGAGTAAGGCTATTTGGCCCATTGTACTGTTGCCAGCCCTTCGAAAGAGTTATCCAATTGGCCCCACCACCCAGCCCATTCTTTCCCCACAACCCTGCAAGCTGATTCCCTCTTTTAAAAGTTACTATTGAATCTGCTTCCACTGTCTTTTCACGTAGTTCTGTGTTAAAAATAGATCCACCTCTGGTCTCTTTGCTGATTATCTTCAGACTGTGCCCCCCCACCCCCGCCAGTTTCTCCCCATCTCTTCTGTCAAAACCCTTCATAACCTTGTACCTTGATTAGATTACTTTCTCTACTTCAAAGACATCAGTCCCAACTAAAGATTATTGTCCATGTTGACGTCCCTGCTCCCTGCGGTGTTCTCTCTATTTAGATATTTTATAATTTCACCCTTTTGTTGAGCCTGCCATTTTTCTTACCACAGCCATTGGCTAAGTTAGCAGGCCTGTAAGTAGCTGCCTCCCTGTTTTGAATACAGATTCGATACTGGACTCTCCAGTCCTCTGGCGTGTGTTTGCACTCATCCCATGTTCAATCTTCAGGCTGTCAGCAATTTCCCCAAGTACCTCTTATTTCCATCGGGTGCCTGACTTCAGCTTGACTGACTCGCCTTGAAGAGCCAATTCCTTTTTTTATCCGTTGTGATATCGCTCACCTCGTTCTCCGTCACTTCACGATTCAGCTCTTCACCAAAATCCGCCTCTTCACTAAAGGCCGACCCTAGTTCTTACTAAATACCTTTTTGCATTCTTTGGTTGTCAGCTACAAGTTTTCCCTTTGGGGGGTGCAAATAAGCCGGGGTACTGGATTTTAGTTTAACTTGACCATGTTTAGATTGATATCTTGTTATGTTCATTGTGATAAGCTAACAAGGCCAGAATGCCATTCTGTTCCCCACCACGCTTTTAACGGTTCCTGTTCTTCATTGATGTACTTGTAAAATCTGATTGTTTTCCTCGTGCTGTTTCCTTGGCTTTTCTGTTGGGTAATGCTACTGCAGTGTTTGGAAAAGGCGCTACTACTAACGCATGGAGGCCGAGGGCATGGCTGAGGTGATAAATGAACACCAGACGTCCTTCTTCACCAGAGAAGAGGATGGTGCCATTGTCATAGTCCAGGAGGAGGGAGTAGAGAAATGGGTAGGATGAAATTGAAGAGGAGGTACTTAAAAGCATGGCAGAGCTCAAAGTGGGGAAAGCCACCCGGTCAGGTGGGTTGGACCCTAGTTTGCAGAGGGGAAGTAAGAGTGGAAATTCCAGAGGGCTCTGGCCACCGTCGTCCAATTCTCCTTGGTTCAGGGCATGGTGCTAAAGACTCAACATATTGCACCCTTGTTCACAAAGCGGAGTGGGGTAAACCCTGCAATTATAGGTCAGCCAGCTTAACATTGGTGCTGGGGGGGTGGGAGGGAGAGAATCTGCCATTTTTAAAAAAAAAATGAAAGCCAGCACTGATACTTTTAAAGGAAAAGCATGTTTGACCAACTCATTCGAGTCTGGGGGAGGGACGATGGGAGGTGAGGGGAGTGCAGTTGATGGGTATATGGACAGGAGGTGAGGATAGTGCAGTTGATGTTGTGTATATGGATGGGAGGTGAGGGGAGTGCAGTTGATGTTGTGTATATGGATGGGAGGTGAGGGTAGTGCAGTTGATGTGTGTATGGACGGGAGGTGAGGGTAGTGCAGTTGATGTGTGTATGGACGGGAGGTGAGGGGAGTGCAGTTGATGTGTGTATGGACGGGAGGTGAGGGTAGTGCAGTTGATGTGTGTATGGATGGGAGGTGAGGGTAGTGCAGTTGATGTTGTGTAAATGGACAGGAGGTGAGGGTAGTGCAGTTGATGTTGTGTATATGGACGGGAGGTGAGGGTAGTGCAGTTGATGTGTGTATGGACGGGAGGTGAGGGTAGTGCAGTTGATGTGTAAATGGACGGGAGGTGAGGGTAGTGCAGTTGATGCGTGTATATGGATGGGAGGTGAGGGTAGTGCAGTTGATGTTGTGTATATAGACGGGAGGTGAGGGTAGTGCAGTTGATGTGTGTATGGACGGGAGGTGAGGGTAGTGCAGTTGATGTGTGTATGGACGGGAGGTGAGGGTAGTGCAGTTGATGTGTGTATGGATGGGAGGTGAGGGTAGTGCAGTTGATGTTGTGTAAATGGACAGGAGGTGAGGGTAGTGCAGTTGATGTTGTGTATATGGACGGGAGGTGAGGGTAGTGCAGTTGATGTGTGTATATGGACGGGAGGTGAGGGTAGTGCAGTTGATGTGTGTATATGGACGGGAGGTGAGGGTAGTGCAGTTGATGTTGTGTATATGGACGGGTGGTGAGGGTAGTGCAGTTGATGTTGTGTATATGGATGGGAGGTGAGGGTAGTGCAGTTGATGTTGTGTATATAGACGGGAGGTGAGGGTAGTGCAGTTGATGTGTGTATGGACGGGAGGTGAGGGTAGTGCAGTTGATGTGTGTATGGACGGGAGGTGAGGGTAGTGCAGTTGATGTTGTGTATATGGATGGGAGGTGAGGGTAGTGCAGTTGATGTGTGTATGGATGGGAGGTGAGGGTAGTGCAGTTGATGTGAAAATGGACAGGAGGTGAGGGTAGTGCAGTTGATGTGTGTATGGACGGGAGGTGAGGGTAGTGCAGTTGATGTGTGTATGGACGGGCGGTGAGGGTAGTGCAGTTGATGTTGTGTATATGGATGGGAGGTGAGGGTAGTGCAGTTGATGTGTGTATGGATGGGAGGTGAGGGTAGTGCAGTTGATGTTGTGTATATAGACGGGAGGTGAGGGTAGTGCAGTTGATGTGTGTATGGACGGGAGGTGAGGGTAGTGCAGTTGATGTGTGTATATGGACGGGAGGTGAGGGTAGTGCAGTTGATGTTGTGTATATGGATGGGAGGTGAGGGTAGTGCAGTTGATGTGTGTATGGATGGGAGGTGAGGGTAGTGCAGTTGATGTTGTGTAAATGGACGGGAGGTGAGGGTAGTGCAGTTGATGTGTATATGGATGGGAGGTGAGGGTAGTGCAGTTGATGTGTGTATGGACGGGAGGTGAGGGTCGTGCAGTTGATGTTGTGTATATGGATGGGAGGTGAGGGTAGTGCAGTTGATGTGTGTACGGATGGGAGGTGAGGGTAGTGCAGTTGATGTTGTGTATATGGATGGGAGGTGAGGGTAGTGCAGTTGACGTGTATATGGATGGGAGGTGAGGGTAGTGCAGTTGATGTTGTGTATATGGATGGGAGGTGAGGGTAGTGCAGTTGATGTGTGTATGGACAGGAGGTGAGGGTAGTGCAGTTGATGTTGTGTATATGGATGGGAGATGAGGGTAGTGCAGTTGATGTGTGTATGGACGGGAGGTGAGGGTAGTGCAGTTAATGTTGTGTATATGGATGGGAGGTGAGGGTAGTGCAGTTGATGTGTGTACGGACGGGAGGTGAGGCTAGTGCAGTTGATGTTGTGTATATGGATAGGAGGTGAGGGTAGTGCAGTTGATGTGTGTATGGACAGGAGGTGAGGGTAGTGCAGTTGATGTTGTGTATATGGATGGGAGATGAGGGTAGTGCAGTTGATGTGTATATGGATGGGAGGTGAGGGTAGTGCAGTTGATGTGTGTATGGACAGGAGGTGAGGGTAGTGCAGTTGATGTGTGTACGGACGGGAGGTGAGGGTAGTGCAGTTGATGTTGTGTAAATGGACAGGAGGTGAGGGTAGTGCAGTTGATGTGTGTACGGATGGGAGGTGAGGGTAGTGCAGTTGATGTTGTGTATATGGACGGGAGGTGAGGGTAGTGCAGTTGATGTTGTGTATATGGACGGGAGGTGAGGGTAGTGCAGTTGATGTGTGTATATGGACGGGAGGTGAGGGTAGTGCAGTTGATGTGTGTATGGACGGGAGGTGAGGGTAGTGCAGTTGATGTGTGTATATGGACGGGAGGTGAGGGTAGTGCAGTTGATGTATGTATGGATGGGAGGTGAGGGTATTGCAGTTGATGTTGTGTATATGGATGGGAGGTGAGGGTAGTGCAGTTGATGTGTGTATGGACAGGAGGTGAGGGTAGTGCAGTTGATGTTGTGTATATGGATGGGAGATGAGGGTAGTGCAGTTGATGTGTGTATGGACGGGAGGTGAGGGTAGTGCAGTTAATGTTGTGTATATGGATGGGAGGTGAGGGTAGTGCAGTTGATGTGTGTACGGATGGGAGGTGAGGCTAGTGCAGTTGATGTTGTGTATATGGATGGGAGGTGAGGGTAGTGCAGTTGATGTGTGTATGGACAGGAGGTGAGGGTAGTGCAGTTGATGTTGTGTATATGGACAGGAGGTGAGGGTAGTGCAGTTGATGTGTGTACGGACGGGAGGTGCGGGTAGTGCAGTTGATGTTGTGTAAATGGACAGGAGGTGAGGGTAGTGCAGTTGATGTGTGTACGGATGGGAGGTGAGGCTAGTGCAGTTGATGTTGTGTATATGGACGGGAGGTGAGGGTAGTGCAGTTGATGTTGTGTATATGGACGGGAGGTGAGGGTAGTGCAGTTGATGTGTGTATATGGACGGGAGGTGAGGGTAGTGCAGTGATGTGTATATAGACGGGTGGTGAGGGTAGTGCAGTTGATGTTGTGTATATGGACGAGAGGTGAGGGTAGTGCAGTTGATGTTGTGTTTATAGACGGGAGGTGAGGGTAGTGCAGTTGATGTGTGCATGGACGGGAGGTGAGGGTAGTTCAGTTGATGTTGTGTATATGGACGGGAGGTGAGGGTAGTTCAGTTGATGTTGTGTTTATAGACGGGAGGTGAGGGTAGTGCAGTTGATGTGTATATGGATGGGAGGTGAGGGTAGTTCAGTTGATGTTGTGTATATGGACTTTTAAGTGCCATTTTATAATGGGCATCAATTTATTTGTTAGTAAAATTGAACCTAACGGGGCAAGGGTAGTTCAGTTGAGGCACGTATGGGCTTCCAATAGGCCTTTCATAATTGATTTGTTAGTAAAATTGAACCTAATGGGATTGAAAGGGCAGTGTCAGTGTGGATGTGAAAATAGTTAAGGGACAGAATGTCAGGAGTAATGGTGAATGGTTCTTTTCCCACCCTGGACAGGAAGTATACAGTGGTGTTCCCCAGAGGTCAGCACGGGGCCCACTGCTCCCTCTGATATACGTTGATGACCTGGACTCGGGGACACGAGGCATAATTTCAGCGTTTGCAGATGAAACTCGACAGTGCAGCAAATGATGACACGTTTCAGGAGGGCTGGTGAAATGGGCGGGTGAAGTTTAACACTGAGAAACGTGAGGTTAAAGAATGAAGAGCTGCATTGTGAATGGAGTGTTACAATTTTAAAGGGGGAGAAGGACCAGAGGGACCTAGGGGTTTACACACACACACCCGTTTTTGAATGTGGCAGGGCAAGTTGAGAAGGTTGTTTTTTTTTCCAACAGAAAAGCACATGGGTTGGTGGGGTTTATAAATAGTGTACAAAAGCAAGTTCTGGAGAAGCCATATTGTACATGAAACGTTAACTCTGTTTCTACCTCCACAGATGCTGCCAGACCTGCCGAGGTTTTCCAGCACTTTGTTTTTATTCAGATCTCCAGATTTTACAAAAGCAAGGAAATTATACTTAGGCTGCGTCTGTTACCCATGCGCAGTTCTAGTGTTTTTCTCTGGGTGAGGTTCAGAAACATGGGGCAGCAACCAGGAGGCGTGGGTATCTTTTTGACCGTCTTTGAGTTGTAACTCCTGCCGGTTTGTAACAACTTCTTGTGTAAACTTAGGATCGTGAACTCCTTCCCCGTGAACTCTCCATCACCGACTGAACCTCGATCTGCCCCCCGCTCCTCACCAGCGCTGTTCCGTCCAGCTGTACTGTGGTCCTCCCTGCCCGATGTACGTCCCAGACCCCTGGGGGCAGTTTTCCCAGGGGTTTGGGGGGGGGGGGGATTTTTGTCCATGCAGAGGACTAAATTCTCTGAACTTGATGTCAGCTCTGGATCCCTGTTACACTTCTCTGCCAGCCCCACAGACGTGATGTTATTGGATTTCTGCGCATGCGCAGACCAGTGTGCACTTGCAGTTGGGTATCATTGGCCATCTTGCATTGGCAGGAGACGCAGTGTTATATATATCATTGGTTAAGCATCAGCTAGGCCGTTGTCTCCAATTGTGGGTGCTGTACTCCATGAAGGATGTCAAGGCCTTGGAGAGGGTGCAGATGAGATTTACCAGCATGGTACTAGGATAGCCAGCTTCAGTTACATGGAGATACCAGGGAAACTGAGACTGCTAAGAGGAGATTTGTCAGAGGAGTTGAAAACCTTGATGGGTTTTGATAAGAGTAGATGAAGAGTAACTGTTTGCACAGGCAGGAGGACTTGATAACCGGGGAGGCGGGGGGGCACAGATTTAAGGTGATTGGTTTTAAAAACCAGCCAAGAGGTGGCATTAAAAAATAATTGTTTTACGCAGTGAGTTGTGATCTGGAAGGCGCTGCCTGAAAGGGCGGTGGAAGCAGATTCAGTGGGAACTTTCAAAAGGGGGGGGGATTGGATGAATACTTGAAGGGGAAAGTTTTGCAGGGCTATGGGGGAAAGGGCAGGGGAGGTGTGGGAATAATTAGATAGCTCTTTCAAAGAGCTGTCACAGGCATGATGGGCGGAATGGCCTCCTCCTGTGCTGAATCATTCTAGCATGATGTTTCCCCCACATTCAGTGCAATATAGTATGCATCAGTTTGCCTCAACTGGTAGTACTGCCTCCTCCGAGCTAGGATCAAGGCCCCAGGAAAGATTCAGTTCATCCCAGTAGAGGAGGGGGGGTCTGTTCTGTTAAAATTATAAAATGGTTGCAAATTCAACTTTTGTTGGTGTGCTTTGCGTCATCTTGTGCTGCATCATCTCATTCTCGTTCTCCAGTCTTCTCTTTTTAAAACTAAAAAGCCGCCCCTCCCTCTCGGTGCGCTAATGATTTACGTTGCTGTTTTGTCTTTAGGAGCTGGGGATGATGGACCCGCTCGAGAAGGAGGAACTGCAGGCTGCCGTTGATGCAGCCAATGAAAGCGCCAACGTACATCTGTGCAGTGAGTAGGAGCATTGGTGTTTCCAGTTCACCTGGAGTCTTTGACCACAATGTCAGTTGCTAACGCACTCTCTCGCCTCTGAGTCACAAAGTTGGTAGTCTCAAGCTCCACACTGGAGACTTGGGCACAAAGATCCGGGAGTGAGGGAGTGTCACACTGTCACTTGATGCCATCTTTTAGATGGGACTTTAAACTGAGGTCCTGCCTGCGCTCTCAGCTGGATGTGAAAGGCGCCTATCGGAAGAAGAGCAGTGGAGTTCTCCCCGTGGTTCTGGGACCCAGATTTATCCCTCAGCCAGATATGGCCATTCATCTCGGCAGTTAACTGTCAGTCATCAATTAACTGGCGCATTTGCTATGATAATTCCTCTACCAATCATTGCCAACCAATCGGCGCTCTCTTCTCATGAAGTACAAATCGTTGTTCCCTTTACATTTGGCATTCTTGCCCAATTGCCCTGATGAGTGCAAGACAGAAAACTTTGACAGCCTGAGTCTTTTTTCCACCAACCCCCAAGTTTTGCACCATCGAACGACAATTTATGCCTGTGTTGCTCCTGGGTTCTTGCTGTGCGTAGATTGTCTGCCGTGTTTCCTACATTGCAGCAGTGACTACACTTGAAATGTAAAATACTCGCGTGGCTGTGACGTACTTTGGGATGTCCTGAGGACGTAGAAATGCAAGTTCTTTCTTTTAATCGTTGAAGTCAGCCTCTGCGGGCTAATGTGCGGCGGGCCTAGATGTGAGGCTGACGGAAAAATCCCCTAGTGGTGGGGAACTTCTAGAACCATCGGTCCAAAGTCACCTGTTTGTTTTTCCCAGAGCACGTTACCGACACCGTGTCTCAGGTGACTCGTCGATTCGATCCCAAGATGTTACTTGCTGAAAGGAATCTTATCTGATTTATATTTGAATCAATACTAGCTGCTTCCCACCGTCTCCTCCCCGGGAGCCTGTCCCGTTGATTAACCATTCGCTCGCCAAAGCGTTGTTGCTGCGGGATTAGCTTTGAATTTATTTCCCCTTTTTCAAGCGCAGGCTAAGTCATCTATTGCCACTGTGCTGGGCAAAGTCAAACAGCTTTGCAGAGAAGGACAGACTTGCATTTATTGCAGTTCCTTTCCCAAAGCGCTTTACAGACATTAAAAGTATTTTTGGAGCACCATCACTGTTGCAACCAATTTGCGCACAGCAAACTCCCATGAACGATAACCCATTAGCGAACAGATAATCTCTGTGTTGGTTGAGAGGTAAGCATTTGGGAGGTCTGGAGAACTCCCCTGGTCTCCTAGTGGGTGGCTGTCAGACTTGTTACTCTACCTGAGAGGCCAGGTGGGGCTTCTGTTTAACATCTCACCCGATTCGGCTCCCCACCTTGGCAGTGATGCCCTGATGCCTGCTGTTCAGATGTAGATTAGGTGAAAACCTGTCACTTTTTGAAAGGGATGCACCTCTAAAGGACATACAGTTCGCCAGGTCAGCCAGTGAACAACTGACCCAACGCACCAGGGAAATTTTGGGTTGTAATCTGGCCCGTGCTGCACTGTGCCTGAGCGCCCCTGCGCTGTGAAGGGAGGGTGGGGGAGGTGGAGAACCGGATCAGGGTTCCTGCCCCTGATCATTATCCCCTGGGTATCAACTACAGGCTGCTCCCTCTCGTATACCTTCTGAATCTTTAAATTGCTAATTTTTAACTCTTGTCCCTCAGTAAATAAAACCGTCCCCACAGAGAGAGCAATGACCCTGTGTTAAACGAGTAACCCCCGCCCCAACCACCCCCAGTTTCTTTGGCCTTTTCTCTCATTGACCCTACGCTGGGCTGAGACACGATTGCTGCTCATCCCTCCCTGCCCTCCCCTCCCCTCACGTTCTTACTCCTTGTCAGTCCATTTTTGCATTTCCATCAAATTCACTCTCCGTGATTCATTCCCTTTCTCCAAATTTGTGAAATCATCCTATTCCATGAACTTTCCTGTGTGAAGCTTATTCTCGTTCCTGTAGTTATCACTTTCTCAATTTCCACACCATGCCCTTACGTACCCGTCCAGCTGTTTAACCTGTCTGTGTTGTAGTGATGCAGGCTGTCTCACGAATCAACGAGGCCGTGCGCAAGGGGGTCCCCAGCGTGACGGTGAAGGAACTGATGCACTCCAGCGCCAAGCTTCCGGACGCCTACCCGTTTGCAGCTGGGCTTTACCAGAGGGAGCTCACTGCCCTGCAGCAGCAGAAACCGCAGGTGAGTGACTGCAGCCTTGCAGCCTGGCCAACACCAGTTCCCACTTGTCGCTGAACTGGGATTAAGCAACAATCCTATCTGTGAGTCTTAAACTCAGGTACATTCTTGGCTTAAAATTTCTTTTTAATGTTTTTATTTCCCTCCAGTTTCCCGACTTTTTCAGGAATGCAAAAGTGAGGTAGTAAAATCACTGCTTAGACATCATTCCGGGCCCCGCACTTTAGGAAGAATGTCACGGGCCTCGGAGAGGGTGCGGAGGGAGATTGACCCCCAGTGGGACCAGGGATGAGGGACTTCAGTTCGTGTGGAGAGACTGGGAGAAGCTGGGATTGTTCTCCTCAGAGCGGAGAAGGTTAAGGGGGAGATTGAATTGAGGCGTTCGGAATCAGGAAGGGGGGTTCGGACAGAGTAAATAAGGAGACACTGTTCCCACTGGGCAGGAGGGTCGGTAACCAGAGGGGACACAGATTGAAGAGAATCGGGAAGGGAACCAGAGGGGGAGATGAGGAGAATTTGTTTTTATTTACACAGCGAGTTGTTGTGATCTGGAAGGCGCTGCCTGAAAGGGCGGTGGAAGCAGATTCAATAGGAACTTTCAAAAGGGGGGAAATCGGATAAATACTTGAAGGGGAAATAATTGCAGGGCTACGGGGAAAAGAGCTGGGTGGTGGTTGAGGGGTGGGGGGGGGGTGATTGGAAGGTGCTGTTGAAGAAGTGTTGGCAAGCCGCTGCTGTGTATCTTGTAGATGATACACGCTGCTGCCACTGGGCGCTGGCAGGAGAGAGAGAGAGAGATAGAGCGTTCCTTTCATTTAGAGAGGCAGTGAGCACTATAGGAACCAGAGTTCAATGGGTAATTTTTTTTTGCAATGCATGACCTGCTCAGCACAACTGAAGTCTCAACACTGTGGTTCCTGGAGTGGAGGAAATGGGTTTACCACTCTTTGTTTTGTGGTCAACACTTTTACGCTGTGTGGGTGGGAGGTGAACTGTGTTGTTGTCTGCCACTTGCACTGTTTGGTTGATAAGCTCTGCCGAGTAGACGGCTAGCAGTGTTTTATCAGTGCGTGTGGCTTTAACGTTTTATTTTGTTCTCAAACAGAAACTTGCATTTCTATCGAGCCTTTTACGACTTCAGGACTACACAAAGCTTCACAGCCAATTGAAGTACTTTTATCGGAGCGTAGTAGGGAGAACAGCGACCAATTTGCGCACAGCAAGACCCCACAAACAGTAATGCCGTAAAAGCCAGACCATTGATTTGTTTGGGGGTGATGTTGGTTGAGGGATTAATAATGGCCCAGGAGACGGGGGGAGAACTCCTCCCTCTGTTCTCCTCATCACACCCCCCTCCCCCTCCCCCCAAACCCCGCTCTTCTAATAGTGCCATGGGATCCTTATCGTTCAGACTCCCAGATTTCCTACCGAACCATCTTCGCCTCAGGAACTGTAGCGGTTCACAAAGAAAAGCCCCACTACCACCTGCTCAGGTCAACCGAGAGTGGGCAGCAAGTGTGCCCTTGCCAGTGCCGTCCACACACTGAGGGCAAATCAGAAAGCGAACTCATTCTCTAACCCGCAGGGTTATAATAGAAAAATTCTCATCGATGGTCTCATTTCCTGTCTTTGGAAGCGTTTCTGCCTCAGACCCACAGTACAGATAGCAGGCCGTTTGGTCTATGTTGGTGTCTACATACGTTGGTCTCCCACTCTAGTTGCCTCCTTTTCAGCCTGGCTCCACGCCACCTCTCTTTGTTCCTCCCTCGCGTGTGCGTTAAGCCTCCCCTTTAACGTGGCAATGCCGCGTGCTTCAACCGTTCCACCTGGCGCCGAGTTCCACCTTCTCACCAGCCTGTGCAGGGAACCTCCTCTTGATTTCTTTTCAGCTGCTGTTGATGCTATCCTCCCCTTTGTCCTGGACTTCCCTCAAGTGGCAAGGATTTCCCCACATCACTGCTGCCAATTCCTGCGTCATTTTAAAGACCTCTTGTTGGGTCTCCTCCTAATCCTTTCTTCCCAAAGAGAGGAGAACCCCAAGCTGCTCAATGCTTCCCGAGCGTTACGTCTCCCCTCAATTCAGGTAACAACTGCTGTGAAACGAAAGCAGGGAATACTGAAAATCTGAACTAAAAACAAAAAATGCTGGAACTACTCAGCAGCTCAGGCAGGTCGTTGACCTGAAACCCTAACTCCGTTTCTCTCCACAGATGCTGCCTGACCTTGCTGAATATCACTGCTTCCCTTCTGCTTTTTTTTTTTTTTTGCATGCTTCAGTATCCTCCTAATAGTGTGGAGAGCAGAAGTGAGCACAGCATTCAGAGTGTGGTCTCACCAAGTTTCTTTGGTGGCAGTTTTCGGCAGACTGTTCGACTCAGTGAGGCTGCATCCTATTTTATGCACATCGCCTGTGTACGTTTTCCAGCAGTGCTCACTGAGCAGCGATCAGGAGCAGTCTTCCTGCCTCCAACCCTTACCCAGGAAACGGTCCATCCCACCAGCGAGTCCCAGCGCAAACTTCAGTCCCAGGCGTGACCTTTAACACCGATGGCTATTTGGCTGCATCCTGTGACTAGGCAGACTGGGATCCTGCATATAGTACTCTTTTAAACGTTTAAATCGCTGTTTAGACCTCAGCTGGAGTATTGTGCCCAGTTCTGGGATTTTGTTGATAGTTCTTCAAAGCAAAGGTAACCATATTGCACAGTGCATGAGGAAGGACATTGAGGCCTTGGAGATTTATAGAACAGTTCCAGGAATGGGTACTTCAGTTAATGTGGAGAGACCGGAGAAGCTGGGATTGCAGATCAGAGATGGTTAAGAGAGATTTAATCGAGGCTTTCAAAATCGCAAAAGGGATTTTGATTGTGTAAAAACTGATTCTCCTTATTTACCCTGTGAATTGTTGTGATCTCTGACGAAATACCTGAAAGGCTGGTGAAAACAGACCCAATAGTAGCTTCCAATTGAGAATTATATATGCTTGAAATGGAAAGGTTAGCAATAGCAAGGCTTTTGGAGAGGGAGGAGGAGGAGGGGGACTAAGCAGATAGCTTTTTCAAAGAGCCAGTCCAGGCATGATGGGCCGAATGACTTTCCGTGTGGTTTGATTCTGTTTCCTTTGTGCAGGGTGAGCTGACCCAAGAGGAGCTGTACGTTGCTGTGGAGATGCTCTCGGCTGTGGCACTGATAGACCGAGCCCTGGAAGCTGGGGATTACAGCGGCTTCTGGAAGAACCTGATCAGTGCGGCTACAGGCCTGACTGATGTGCAGGATTGCTGTGCACAGCGGTAAGCACAACTCCTGCCCACGGGAGGGAGGCGTTTGTACCCTGGGATCCATTAGGTTTGAATATTCAAGATTGCACAGCCGAGGGCACCTTGATAGATGTCTTTAAAATCGTGTGCAGGCCAGGCGGAGAAAAGATGTTTCCAGAACTAGGGGGCCATGGTATAAGACAGTCACTAATAAATCCAGTGAGGAATTCAGGAGAACCTTCTTTATCCAGAGAGCGGGGAGAATGTGGGACTCGCTTCCGCGGGGAGCGGGGAGAATGTGGGACTCGCTCCCGCGGGGAGAATGTGGGACTCGCTGCCACGGGGAGTGGGGAGAATGTGGGACTCGCTCCCACAGGGAGTGGGGAGAATGTGGGACTCGCTTCCGCGGGGAGCGGGGAGAATGTGGGACTCGCTCCCGCGGGGAGAATGTGGGACTCGCTGCCACGGGGAGTGGGGAGAATGTGGGACTCGCTCTCACGGGGAGTGGGGAGAATGTGGGACTCGCACCCATGGGGAGTGGGGAGAATGTGGGACTCGCTCCCACGGGGAGAATGTGGGACTCGCACCCATGGGGAGTGGGGAGAATGTGGGACTCGCTCCCGCGGGGAGTGGGGAGAATGTGGGACTCGCTCCCACGGGGAGTGGGGAGAATGTGGGACTCGCTCCCACGGGGAGTGGGGAGAATGTGGGACTCGCTCCCACGGGGAGCGGGGAGAATGTGGGACTCGCTCCCACGGGGAGCGGGGAGAATGTGGGACTCGCTCCCACGGGGAGTGGGGAGAATGTGGGACTCGCTCCCACGGGGAGCGGGGAGAATGTGGGACTCGCTCCCGCGGGGAGCGGGGAGAATGTGGGACTCGCTCCCGCGGGGAGCGGGGAGAATGTGGGACTCGCTCCCGCGGGGAGTGGCCGAGGTGAATCGCAGAGATGGATTGGAGGGGGCAGCTGGATAGATGCATGAGGGAGAAAGGAATAGAAGGATATGTTGATGGGGTGAGGCAAAGAAGGGTGGGAGGAGTTTCGTGCGGGGCAGAAACACCAGCACGGAGCAAGAGGGGCCGAATGGCTTGTCTCCATGCTGGAAATTCATTGCAGTGGGCACCATTGTATTTAAATCCCTAGATTTTTTTTTTCCCCCCACCTCCATTGGGCACCAGCCACCCCCTGGTTGACCAAGGTATGTGACTGTAGGTGGCGTGTCACTTGGAGCACAATCGCTTTGACTTCTTAACAAGGAGTCCGTGCTCAATAAAGAGTGGGAGCCTCACTTAGAACTTCGCCGCCTCCCTGCAGATGCTGAGGCCTGTTGTAGCTCGCCTGCTGACAGCCTGAGCCATTCGGCGAGGAGGGAGGGCATGTCGTCACCATGTTTCTGGCCACCGTGAGTGTGGGGCACAGGCTCGATGGACCCAGGTGCCACACCCCCCCCCCACCCCCCCCCCCCCCCCCCCCCCCCCCCGCCCTAAACCGATATGGGCTTGCTTGGACTTGTGACGCCTCAGCGGCATCTTGTTGACAGGTACTTCGCCGAGCTGACGAGACTGAAGCAACAGGCCCACAGGAGCGGGGAGGCCATGCTGTCCTGGAACCATCTGCAGATGTGTGTGCACGACGTGAACTCTGCTGTGGAAAAGGAGCATGACAGTGAGTGCTGACAATTCTCGAGCTGCGGTTAAAAAAAAAAACCTTTTCAGTCTGGGGCCCGCAGTTCGGTACCTGATAAACGCACTGGGAGAATTTGGGGGTTGGGGATTACCTTTTAAATGCTTTCTTCGACCCTCCTGAAAGTCTTTACGTGTAATGTAATAGCACAGAAACTGGCCTATTTGGCTCAATGGGCCCAGTATTGGTTTTACGGCTCCACGAGCCTCCTCCCACCTCTTCATCTCGCCCTTCTATTCTATTCTTCCTCCTGTGTTTATCCAGCTTCTCCTTAAATGCGAGGAAGCAGAAAGTGCTGGAAAAGCTCAGCTGGCCCGGCAGCATTCTGTGGAGAGAGGAACGGAGTTAACGTTTCGAGTCCAGTACGACTCCTCCAGCACTACTGCTTCCCCTTAAGTGCGTCTGTGCCATTTGCCTCAGCCACACCCTGTGGTAGTGAGTTCCATGTGCTCCATGCCTGGGTAGAGAAGCTTCTCTGCATTTGTCGATGACCATCTTCTATTGATGACCCGTGGTTTTTTTTTTTTTTTTTTTGGCTTCACCCCAAGTGGGAAGGACCTTCTCCAGGCCGAGTGCAGCTGGCTCCTCCATAACTTTCGCCGCCTCTAACTCGTTTGTGTGTTGTTTCTGCAGAAATCGTTGCGATCGGTTTGATAAACGAAGCACTGGACCGCAACGACCCTGAGAGAACAGTAGCGGCTCTCCTCCTGCCCTCCGCCGAACTAGCCGACTTGGACTTCCCGGCTGCGAAGCGTTACCACGATGTGCTGGCAGCGGCAAAGCGGCACAAAGCTAAGGTACGAGGCGGCTGCTTAACAGTCTGTAAACCGCCCCCCAACCCTGTACCCAATCCTGAGCGTCGGTTGACAGCGGAGGCTTTTTATTTATCTTTCCCATCCCCAGGTCACGCGGGACGAGGCAGCAGTTCTCTGGTTAGAGGAGATTCAGGATGGGATTTACAAATCCAACCAGGACGGTCAGATTGCCAGGAAAAGTGAGTCATTCTTGTTATGGGCTGAATGCAGGTGGGCTCCATCCAGTCGATGCGTTCTTGCGGCGTCCGCAAAATGGCTTCGTGGTAGCAGTCTCACCTCTGAGTCAGAAGGGTGGGGGGGGGGTGGGGGGCGGTGGTGGTGGTTTAACCTTGACTTTGTGATCCAGGTCAGCATCACTAAGTGCCAGGACTGGGGGAGTGCTGCACTTTTGGAGGTGCTGTCTGTTGGGTGAGATATTCGACCAAGGCCCCCATCTGCCCTCAGGTCCCCACAGCCGCTATTGAAAGCAGAGCTCTCCCCCAGTGTCCTGGGCCAGTATTTATCCCTCGACTAACATTGCTGGGACAGATTAGCTGGCTATTGTCACGTTGCTGTTGGTGGGAGCTTTTCTGTATGTTACCAACAGTAGCTACACTTTAAAATCATTGGCTCTGAAGCGCTCTGGGGCACCCTGAATTTTAAGAGACGTGATAAAAACACAAATCTTACTTTACTGTAGTATTCTCCGTGTTCTATATTTGGATCCATGCGTTTCTACGTGAGAGAGAGAGAGAGAGAGCAGACGGAACTTGACTGCTTCGACTTGCAGCTTCGAGCGACTGCTCGCTTTACAACAGGTTATAAGCCACCTCTGTTCCGTCTCCGCTTTGTTTTCAGTGTCCCTGGGGATAGCGGCCATCAACCAGGCAATCAAGGAGGGGATAGCATCCCAAACGCTGCGCGTCCTGCGCTCGCCAGGGGTGGCTCTGTGCGGTGTCATTCCGGAATGTGCCCCCGACTACCAGTCTGAGCTGGCCACGTTGGTGCGAGTTAAAGTGGAGACCGGTAAGCCACCGCCTCGGAGGTGAGGGAATGCTGTTACTGCGTCTAAAAAGAATGCAAGCGCATGTGTGCGCGCGCGCGCAAGGTTATTATGACCTCCACCTCATGGAGCGATGCTGAGCCAACAGATCAAGCAAGGCCTGACTCTGCTCCTTGGGCTAGATATGCCAAATCCGCCTGGGCTCCCACCCACCCAATCGGAGATCCCAGCTAAAGAGTGGCCATTTGGTACAAACGGGACCCAAGATCCAGCTACGATGCACCCCCGCCCCCCCACAAACTGTGGATCAGAACCCTCCATTGGCACCAGCTCTCATGGGAAACGTTATTTCCCCCCCAGAGTTGGGGGAGTTGAGTGGGCGGGGGCAGGGGCGGGTGCGAACCCGATTGGGGCCGCGCCGCCATTTTACGTGGGCGAGGCCAATTAAGGCCCCGCCCAGTGTGACACTCACCTGGAAGAGCTGACTGCTCCCTGTGTGGGCCGGTGGGGGGAGGGTGGGGGTGGTGGAGTGGAGTGGGGGATGGGGGTGTGGGGGTTGGGGGGGTGGGGGTGGTGGGTGGGATGGGGTGGGTGTGGGTAGGTGGGTGGGTGGGGGGGGTTGTTGTGGGGGGGTGTGGATGGGTGGGGGATCGGGGGTGGGGGTGGGGGTGGGGGGGTGTGGGTGGGATGGGGGATCGTGGGTGGGGGATCCCTGAGTCGTTTTCTGTGCTATTTTGTGCATGCGCCTGGCAGAGCGCGGAAATCTCCCTGGGCCGGATTGGTTTGACATGTGTAAATTTAAATAAAGGAGAAAGAAACTTTTAAAACACGTCCCCCTCATGTCACACGAGCTGGGGCAGGTCAAAGAATTAACGTGAAAAACTTCTCGATTTTTAAAACACTTGGTGAAACCTCATCCCGCCCGTGGGCGAGGTTCCACGAAACACGCGTAGGGCGCCGGGGCTCTTCGCCTGCCCACCAGCCTCCAGGTTGGACGGGCAGCTCTTTTCAGTTGAGTTAATTCATTTTTAAACGGCCTTTAACAGGCCTTTGACGGTTTGGTGGGCGGCACCACTCAGCCGACTTCAGCCGCGCACCCCGCCGAACTGAAAATCTAAACGCCGTGCGGTGAAGTCGGGAAGCCTGCCCGGCATTTTACCTGTCGGCGAGTGGGCCCCCGCCCCTCCCTGCTCGCCAGCCCGGAGAATTCAGCCCCGTGTGCTGTGAATTAAAGTTTGAATAACTTACTAGAGGGACAGGCAGGGACACGAGGTAACATGTTGGTGGGGATATATGTGAAAATCAATTATCCCCATTAATTCACCCCTTTTAATATTGGTACGGTTTCACAAATCGGGGGGGGGTGGGGAGGGGAGGTGGTGGGGTAGTGGTATTGTTGCTGGACCAGTGATCCAGAGACCCAGAGGGTAATGCTGTGTACTGGGGACCCGGGTTCAAATCCCGCCACGGCAGATGGTGGAAATTTGAATTCAGTAAAAAAATCTGGAATTAAAAATGTTTGGCGATGACCACGGAAACCGTTGCTGATTTTTGTAAAAACCCGTCCGGTTCGCGGATGCCCCTTTTAGGGGCGGGAAGTCTGCCCTCCTTACCCGGTCTGGCCTACACGTGACTCCAGACCCCACAGCCACGTGGTTGACTCTTAAACTGCCCGCTGAGCAAGGGCAGTTAGGGATGGGCAATAAATGCTGACCTAGCCAGTGATGCCCACATCCCCATAAAACAAACTTTAGAACAAAAAGATCAGAAACTTGGTGGTTCACATACACACGCCTTTGAAGGATACTGTTGTTAAGGTGATTTTTCAGAAAAGCATACAGGATCCTTCACTTTTTTATAAATAGAAGGATAGGGTACAAAGACAAAACCTTTTGTGGATCTTTGGTTAGGCCCCAATTATGTCCAATCCTTGGCACCACACTTTAGGAAGGATGCCCAGGCCTTGAAGAGAGCGCAGAGATTCACCAGAATTAAGCTAGGGATGAGGAACTTCGGTTATCTCTGCAGCAGGGAAGCTTAAAATTTTGAGGAACATCGATGGAGTAATTCCAAGGAGAAACTGTTTCCACTGAGCGGGAGGGTCGGTAACCAGAGGGGACACAGATTGAAGAGAATCGGGAAGGGGGTTCGGACAGAGTAAATAAGGAGAAACTGTTCCCACTGGGCAGGAGGGTCGGTAACCAGAGGGGACACAGATTGAAGAGAATCGGGAAGGGAACCAGAGGGGGAGATGAGGAGAATTTGTTTTTATTTACACAGCGAGTTGTTGTGATCTGGAAGGCGCTGCCTGAAAGGGGGGTGGAAGCAGATTCAATAGGAACTTTCAAAAGGGAAATTGGATAAATACTTGATAGGGAAGAATTTGCAGGGATATCGGGACGAAAGAAATAGGAGCAGGAGTAGACCATGATTTGTCAAGCCTGCCTTGTCAAGCACCCCCCCCGGCCCTTTTTTTTAATGATCACAACTCCCCTTTCCCTCCCACTCCCCATATCCTCGATTCCCTGAGGGACAAGAAACCTATCCCAGCCTTAAATATAGTCAACGATGGAGCATCCACAGCCCTCTGGGATAGACAATTCCAAAGATTCACAACTCTTGAGTGAAGATACTTCCCCTCAACTCAGCCCTAAATGATCGGCGCCTTATCCTGAGACAGCGCCTCCCTTTTCTAGATTCCCCAGCCAACCTCTGTCACTACCCTGCTAAGCCCCTTCACAATCTTGTATGTTTCAGTGAGATCACCGTTCATTCTTCTAAACTCCTGAGGAAAATAGACCTAATTTACTCAGCATCCCATCCTAGGGAAACAAGCCCCCTCACCCAAGGATCCAACCTACAGCACATTTGCTGTACTGCCTCCAATGCAAGTATGCCCTTCCTTCAACATGGAGGCCAAAACTGCGCGCACTATTCCAGATGTGGCCTCACCCAAACATGTGTGCAGTTGTAGCAAGACTTCTTTATTCCTGTGCTCCAGTCCCCTTGCAATAAAGACCAACATGCCTTTTGCCTTCCTAATTGCTTGCTTTACCTGCATGCTAACTTTCTGTTTCTTGTGCGAGTCAACCCAAGTCCCCCCCACTGAACGTCAACAGTTGCATATTCCGCACCTTTTAAAAAATATTCTGCTTTCCTATTCTTACTACCAAAGTGAATAATCTCTCATTTCCCACACGTTATACTTCCTCTGCCAGCTTGTCGCCCACTCACTTGACCCTGTCCGTATCTCTTTGCAGCCTCCCTGTGCCCTCCTCACAGCTTACTTTTCTACCTCGCTGTGTGTTGTCAGCCAACTTAGATACGTTACTCTGCCTCCTTATCTCAGTCGTTGATATTGATTGTAAAAGGGCTGAAGCTCCAGCACTGATCCTTGCGGCACTCCATTAGTTGCAGCCTGCCAACTTGCAAATTACCCATTTACCCCTACTCTTTGCTTCCTGTCTGTCAACTAATCCTCTATCCATGCTAACATGTTACCCCCGACTCAGTGCACCCTTATCTTGCCTATTAACCTTTTGTGTGGCACTTTATTGAAAGCCTTCTGGAAATCCAGGTATACTACATCTACTGGTTTCCCTTTCTTAAAATTATTCTTCCAGTGGCAAGGCCAACATTTGTTGCCCATCCCTAATTGCCCTTGAATCGAGTAGCTTGCAGTTGAGACTCAACCCCATGGCTGTGGGCCTGGAGTCACGTGTAGGCCAGACCGGGTAAGGATGGCAGATTTCCCTTCCCTAAAAGGGGCATCAGTGACCCAGGTGGGTTTTTACGACAATAGATGATGGTTGTTGTGGTCACCATTACCGAGACTTGACCTTTTATATTCCAGATTTATTAATCGAATTTAAATTCCACCAGCTGCCGGGGTGGGATTTGAACCCGTGTCCGTAGAACATTAGAAGCATAGAAAATAGGAGCAGGAGTAGGCCATTCAGCCCTTCCAGCCTGCTCCGCCATTCATCATGATCACGGCTGATCATCCAACTCAGTAGTCCGCTCCCGCTTTCTACCCATAATTCTTTGATCCCTTTCGCCCCAAGAGCCATACCTAACCCCTCCTTGAAAACATACTTAGAATTAGCCTGGATTACTAGTCCAGTGGCATTACCCGTTACACCACCGTCTTCCCTTTATCTGCCCTGCTGGCTCCTTCCTCAAAAATCTCTCATAAATTTGTCAAACGCAATTTCTGTTTCGTCGTAGAACAATGCTAACTTTATCTGACCATGCTATGATTTTTTTCTAAGCGCATTGTTAAGACTTGCGTAACAATAGATTCCAGCATTTTCCAGACGACTGCTGTCTGGCTTACTGGTATAAAAACAAAAAAAACTGCGGATGCTGGAAATCCAAAACAAAAACAGAATTACCTGGAAAAACTCAGCAGGTCTGGCAGCATCGGCGGAGAAGAAAAGAGTTGACGTTTCGAGTCCTCATGACCCTTCGACAGAACTTGATTTCGAGTCCAAGAAAGAGTTGAAATAGTTGAAATAAACCAGCTTATATTTCAACTCTTTCTTGGACTCGAAATCAAGTTCTGTCGAAGGGTCATGAGGACTCGAAACGTCAACTCTTTTCTTCTCCGCTGATGCTGCCAGACCTGCTGAGTTTTTCCAGGTAATTCTGTTTTTGGTCTGGCTTACTGGCCCTGTTTCCTTTCCTTCTCCCTCCCTCCTTTCTGGAATAGCAGAATCACATTTGTCAACTTCCAATCTGTTACGACCGTTCTAGAATTTTGGAGAATTGTAACCAAGTACATCCACGGAAAGAGCAGCGGGGGTGGGGGGTGGGGGTGGGGGGTGAGACAAATCGGGTAGCTCTTTCAAAGAGCTGGCAAGGCATGATTGGGCTGAAGGACCACCTCCTGTGCTGCAAGACTCTTAACAGCTGGAGGGAAAGACAAACCGCTTCTTACTGTTCCCTGTTCCTTAGGAGACAACCGGAGCATTTGGGTGAAACACAAACTGAAGGACGGGTCAGTGTACTACTTCAACCTGGAGACGCTAGAGGGAAGCTGGGAGCGCCCCAGGGGGTTTGTGCAGAGCTCCACGCAGCTCAGCAAGGACGAGATCCAGGTAGTGGCACTGTCGCCCTTGCCAGCTTGGTTTCCAACGGATTTATCAGAATGAGTAAATGACGGGTTAAGCAAGCCGGGGCGGTGGGGTGGGGACTGTGGCCGCTAGGGTTCAGTCTGGGGAAGTGTGGGGCCGTCCGCTCTGGAACGTCGGAAAGATCACTCCGAATATTTGCTAAATGGGGAGAAGCCGGGAGCTGGGGCAGGAGCAGAGAGATTTAGGGTTTCGAGTAGAGAAATCGCTGAAAGCTGCTGGACAGATACAAAAAATAACCGTAACGATGGAAACATCGGCCTTTATCCCGAGGGGACTGGGATACAAAGGGGGTGGGTGGAAGTGACGTTACCGCTATACAGAGCTCGAGTTCGCTCCCATCGGGAGTAACTGGGTTCAGCTGTGGGCCCCCGCACCTCAGGGAAGATATATTGGCCCTCGGAGCTGGGGGGGGCAGTGCAGATTCACCAGAACCATCCCGGGGCTGAAAGGGTTAAATTCCGAGGGCAGGTCACACGCAGACTCGGCTTTTATTCCCTCGCGTGTAGAAGATTAAGGGGGGATCGAATCGAGGGGCTTAAGATGATTAAAGGATTCGATAGGGTCGATAGAGAGAAACTGTTTCCTCTGGTGGTGGTCGTGGGGGGAGGGCAGAACCTTAAAATTGGAGCCAGGCCCGTTCAGGGGTGATGTCGGGAAGCACTTCGCACATGCACGCACGCACACACACACACACACACACACACACACACACTCACATTCTCTCACAGACACACACACACACACACACACACACACACACACACATACACGCACACGCACGGACACACACACACACACACACACACACACACACACAGACACACACTCAGACACACAAACACACACACACACACACACACACACAGACACACACTCTCACACACACACAGACACACACACTCTCACACAGACACACACACTCTCACACACACACAGACACACACACACAGACACACACACACACACACACACACACACACACACACACACACACACACACAGGGGAGCGGGAATCTGGAACCCTCTCCTCCAAAAAAAAAACTGTTGCGGCTGGTGTTCAGTTAAAGATTTCAAATCCGAGATTGATTGGTTGCTAGATTTTTGTTAGGTAAGGGGATTAAGGGTAGATGAATTGAAGATGCAGATCAGATCATATGATGGAATAGGCTCCAGGGGCTGAATGACCTCCTCCTGTTCCTATGGGTCTCGAAAAGTATCCGGGCCTCTTAGTGGCACCAGGAGAATGGAGCGGGCCAGAGATCTTGTGCATGCTGCAGGCACCGACCACTGATACCTTTTTATTTCCCCACCCCGCTTTTAGGGCACTGTTACTGGAGTGACGGCCGTTTACAATCGCGAGAGACTCTGGAAGACTAACGAGGGCATGGTCACAAGGCTTCAGGCCCACATGAGGGGTTATCTTGTCCGAATGGATCTGTGCGCTCGCAAACACTTCCTCCAGAAACAGCTGCCTGCCATCGTTAAGATCCAGGTACGGTACGCCCATTTTTTCTTCCCCCACCAGGTTGAATTGCCAGTCTCTGCAGAGTAAGCTGATCGCCGTGGGGTAACCGTGGGTCAGCCGTGCACCATGAGTTCTTTTTTGGATCTCTCTCTGCACTGATTCACTGTCGGGGCCCAGGAGGATCAGTGTTAAATGGAAACGAATGTGAAAATACAACCCATTCCCAAATGGATAATAGACCTACAGGCTTTGCTTTATCACGGATTGGGTGTCGTTTGCAAGAGCACTCTCGTCTGTGGGTTGGAAAGTCGTGGGTTTGAAGCTCACGTCGGGAGATTGAGCCATGTAATCTAGACTTCAAAAGGACATAGGCGGATTGGACAGACAAGTGGCAGATAAAGCACAATACAGAGAAGTGTGAGGTGATTCATTTTGGCAAGACAAATATGGAGCGACAGTATAAAATAAAGGGAGTGCCTCTAAAGGATGTGCTGGAACGGAGGGACCTCGGTGTATATGTACATAGGTCATTGAAGATGGCAGGGCATGTCACGAGAGCAGTTAATAAAGCATTTCCTTTCTTAGGCTTTATTAATAGGGTACAAGAGTGAGGAAGTCATGTAGAACTTATAAAGGACACTAGTTAGGCCTCATCTGGAGGACTGCGTCCAGTTCTGGGCGCCACACTTGAGGAAGGATGTGAAGGCGTTGGAGAGAGTACAGAGGAAATTCACAAGAATGATCCCCGGGATGAAGAACTGTAGCGATGAGGATAGATTGGTGAGGTTGGGACTCTCTTTTTTTATTTCCCTGGAGAAAAGGCGGCTGAGAGGAGACTCGATGGAGGTATTCAAGATCCTGAGGGGTATGGACAGGGTAAATAGTGAAAAACTTTTCCCACGCGAGAGGACATCAAGAACTCGAGGGCACAGATTCAAAATGATTGGCAAAATGAGTAAATGTGATGTGAGGAAAAGTTTTTTTCACCCAGAGGGTGGTTGGAGTCTGGAACAAACTTCCTGAAAGGGTGGTGGAGGCAGGTTTGATCGAGGTATTCAAAAGGGAATGGGATAGCCACCTGAAAAGAGAGAATGTGCAAGGTTATGGGGCTAAGGCAGTGGAGTGGGACTCGGTAGAATGCTCTTTCAGAGAGCCGGTGCAGACTTGATGGGCTGAATGGCCTCCTCCTGCACGGTAAAGACACTGAGGCTGACTCTCTAGTGCAGTGCTGAAGGGCTGCTGGGTGGTCAGAGGTGCACTTTTTTGAGTGACCCGCCAGTTTTTGTCGCCTGTGGCACTACTTGGCTCCCTGGCCGACATTGCTTCCCTCGAGCTTACACCAATCCAAATAATCAGACGAAGTTTGCCTCGTTTCTGTGTTTGGGCTCTTGCTGTGCAGAATGTGGCAGCCACATTTGCCTGCACAGCGTTATTCAGTCTTGTCTCCAAGTAATGCATTGTATATGAGTCACAGGACTGCGACTGCTCTATTGGGTTGAGGTGCTATGACCTGAAATGGTTGTATTTTTAGCCGTAGCAGCTTGATGGGAGTGCTGGGTGTTGGTCCCAGCATTCCTGACTTGAGGGGGCAAATGGTGAGCCACCTTTGCAATCATTATCCTTATTGTAAGCTTGGAGAGTAGGATCTGGCTAGACTGTGGTTGGTCCTTAAGTTTCAGCAGCCTGCACACAGCATTGGGATTCACAAAGGACAGAGCACTCCATCGAACTGCACTCTGATATATGGTGGGGTGATGGAGAATCAGACAGGCTAGGGAGAAGGAAACACTTTCACAATGCTCCAAAACGCTTTACAACTCACAAAGTTCTTTAGAAGCATCATCATTGTTGTACTCAACAGCACAGAAAGAGGCCACTTGGTCTACAGTGTCGGTGCCAAATCTTTAGAGGAGCTATCCAATTAATCCCACTCCCTGTTCCTTTCCCACACCCTTGTAAATGTTTTCCTTCCAAGTGTTTGTCCGCTTTTCTTTTGAAGGTTTCTCTTCAGTTGCTTCCATGCAGGAAACGTGACAGTCAATTTGTGCACTTCAAGCTACCACAAACAACAGTGAGATAACTACTTTAGTGATGTTGATTTGAGTGATTAACTATTGGTCAGGACCCTGGGAGGAACTCCTACTCTTCTTCAAAGCAGTTCTTTGAGGGCTCCCCGTCAATATGTATCTTCTTCTGTTTTCTCTCTTGAGAGCTGTTGTGTGGGGCTTTTCGGGGGTTTACATACAGAATAGTTGATGGAAGAGCTCGTGCACAATCGTCTACTGGCAGCAGATTGGTTAGTTGTGTGCGTGATTGGTTGGTTGTTGGTTGGCTAGAGTGGTCTCAAGTTGTCTTCCATTGGCTTAGCCACATAAGGGCTTCTCCCTGTCCGGCTGTGATAAAGCCTCCACTGATTTCAACCAGTTTGCTGTGACACACATAAAAGCAAAATACTGCCAATGCTGGAAATCTGAAACTCAACTCCGACCCGAAACATTAACTGTATTCCTCTCCGCAGTTGCTGTCAGACCTGCTGAGATTTTCCTGCTATTTTTGTTGCTGTGATTAACAGTTCTATTCAATTCAAATTGTTCTATTCAATTCAGCAGCACATCATTGCAATTCACAAGCATTGATGTAATTAGTAAGTATTGCACCCATCGGGTTTCCACAGAACAAACATTGCTCTGACCTTGTTGCCAGTTGTTAACCCTTTCCTTACAGGTGAAACTTCCAACAGTGCAGCACTCTGTGCTGCCGCTGGGAGTGTCGGTCTAGCTTTTGTGACTTGGGTCTCTGGAGTGGAGCTTGAACCCACGTTCCAAGGTGGGTTTGTCACTCACTGAGCCATGGCGAATACCAGGGCAGCAGAAGGTATAAAAATAGTAGCGAGATGTTGATGGTGAAGTGGTTTGACACACACACCCGGATTTGAATCCAGCACAAACTGATATGTTTGCTGGCTAATCCATTTGTTATGGCATGACCGATGGTAAATGCTGAGTTGCGCAAATCCCAAAAGGGAACTTGAAACAATTGCCACAACTGTTTTGCAATTCAGATAACTGCCTTGAATTCAGTAGTAATAAGACCACCAAGTCTTATAGGTTTCTTAACAAACTAAATTAAACCTTTATTAATAGAAGAAAAGATTTTTAGTACACACATAGATCTTCAAATTACTACTATGATAACTTCTAAATCCCTAGTTAATCTAACTCCCAGTTACACTTTCATTGAGGCAACAGTAAGAGACACAGATTTTAAAAGACCCAGGCAAAGAAACATGAAACCCTGAACAATCTAATTCAAAGTGAGTTTTCTTAACATCAGTTCTTTGTAGACAGCAGCTTGAGGCAAAGACGCTGGAGGCTTTTTCATGCTTGTTTTAGATCTTAGTATGCCTACCCTTACAGCCTTTTCTCCTTTATGCATATTTTCCTCTTTGAATGCAGATTCCCATTGTTTCACTATGTCTTTGGACTTTACCTCTCGATTAATAAAAATCTCTCTGTACCAATTTTACCAGTAATCTTTGGGAAAAATAAACACTTTTTTTAACTTCTCCTGGCTAGGTGAAACATTTCACCCCTCCTTTGAAATCAGTGTAGTCTGGTTTATTTAAAAATGAAAATGTTCCTTTTACACAAGTTTACCTACTTAACATTTCAAACCTAGCTTATTTTCTGCTTTGTCAAAGCCTTCAGACCAGCTTCCTTTTAATTCAATTAAGTCACACACGTACACAGACGTAGATCCATAGATACAGACCCTATTATTACTCTACAATAAATCCCAATAGTATTATGAAAATGGTTATATCTTCCTGACATCCTCCTCCTTATTTGCAAAATGAGTCGTCATTATTTAAAAAGATGGCTTCATTTTCTGAACCCATCTTACATTACCTCCTATACTTATTGCACTATTACATTACTAGTTGCACGCATTAACATAACAATATATGTACAAATCCTTGGTCTCAACAGAAATCATTCCTAGTCCTGTATCAGGTTTTAAATGTCCAATTTTCCCCTTAAGTTTCAAGCTCTTGACAATGCGTCTGTAATCAGATTTTCTCGTTCTGCTGCATGCATAATCTAGATTAAATGTTTGCAGTAATAAAAACTCCATCGGAATAGCCTTGCACATCTGTCTCGAAATTTGTCCAGAAACTTTAAGGTATTGTGGTCTGTACAAATGATTGTTTCTGATGAATTGTTGACTATGTAAATTTCAAAATGCTGTAACGCTAACACCAACCCCAAGTCTCCTTTTCGATGGTTGAATATCTTTTCTGAAGTACATTCAATTTCTGATTTTTTTTAAAAAAAAAAGTACCCTTTTGGTTTTTCAATTCCCGTGTCGTCATCTTGTAACGGTATGCCTATATCTCTTGCGTCAATGCCTGACGTAATTGGGTACGACCAAAACTGGTGTCTTGGTTAATACAGTTTTCAAACTGTCAAATGCCTTCTGACACTCTTGTGTCCTTTGAAACTTTTTGTCCCTTTTTAATATTTCAGTCAATGGAGCAGCTATGCTGCTAAAATTTGGTACAAATTTCCAATAAAACCCACTCGCGCCCAGAAATCTCAAAACTCCCTTGTTTTGCTGTGGGCACAAGAGAAGTCCACGATAGCCTTGACTTTCGCATCTCTTGGAGCCACCTTACCATGCCCAATGGCATGGCCTATGTAGAAAACTGGCGCTTTTGCAAGTTCACTTTTATCCAAGTTCACCACCAAATTAGCTTCTTGTAATCGAGTAAATAATTCTTCCGGATGTTGTAAATGCTACCCCCCCCACCCCGGTTTGACTGAAAACTATCAAGTCGTCAATATACACAGCACGATTGCTCGGACCTGCAATTACTTTGTCAATCTTTGAAATGTTTCTCGCACCAAATGGCATGACTTCAAACCGATATAGTCCATCTGGCATCACAAAAGCCGATATCTCCTTTGCTCTCTCTGATGGTGGCACTTGTCAATACCCTTTTAGTAAGTCAATCTTTGTGGTAAATTTTGACTGTCCCACTTTCGCAATACAATCTCCCAGCCATGGTATAGGATATGAATCCGCTTTTGTCACTGCATTATACTTTTGATGGTCCACACACAATCTGTGTTCCATCCGGTTTCGGTACCAGCACAATAGGCAAACTCCAGTTACTGCAACTAGACTCAGTGATATCATTTTGAAGCATGGATTCAATTTCTTTCTGTATTTGTGATAAATTTGCCAGATTTAACCTATAAGGATGTTGCCTTAGCGAAGATAAAACTTCTATATATACATCATGTATAGCTAAATTTGTCTTTCCCAGCTTATTCCCACAAATATCTTTGTGTGACCGCAATAGCTTCCCCAAATCACTTTGGCACTTGTCTGGAAGATAACTCAATATTACATTTAAATCTTCAAATACCCCCACATTATCCAATTGATTAGAGGAAAATCAATTTCAGAATTCTGCATTTGTACCTCTTCCTCATTATCTACCGCCACTAAGACCTCCTTTTGGTCGTCTTCCCAGTCAAAGTACTTTTTAAGCATATTTACATGATGCACCCTCTGCTTCTTTCTTCTATCTGGAGTATTTACTATGTAATTTACTTCACTCAATTCCTTTTCAATCCTGCAAGGCACATTAAACCTTGCCTTTGACAAGTCATCCACTACTGGTAACAGAACTAACACTTTCTCCCCAGCAACAAAACTACGAGCTGTAGCTTTTCTGTCTGCCTTCACTGTCATCTTGCTGTAATATCTTTAAATGTTCCTTAGCCAACTCTCATGCTCTGTCCAATCTTTCTCTGAAGTTTGATACATAACCCAGGATATAAATTTCTGAATTTTGACCACCAATTTCTCAAATCAATTTCAGTGGTCCCCTTACTTCATGATCATAAACTAGTTCAAAAGGACTAAAACCAGTCAATGCATTAGTACCACCCCTAATAGCAAATGTGTTATGGGGGAGGTAATGGCATAGTGGTATTGTCACTGGACTGGTAATCCAAAGACCCAGGGTAAAGCTCTGGGGTCCTGGGTTCGAATCGCACCATGGCAGATGGTGGAATTTGAATTCAATAAATATCTGGAATGAAAAGTTTAATGATGACCATGAAACCATTGTCGATTGTCATAAAAATCCACCTGGTTCACTTTAATCTGCTGTCCTCACTTGGTCTGACCTACATGTGACTCCAGACCCACAGCAATGTGGTTGACTCTTAAAAATGCCTTCTGAACAAGGGCAATTAGGGATGGGCAATAAATGCTGGCCTAGCCAGCGATGCCCGCATCCCACGAATCAATTTTTAAAAAAAACAAGAATGGAAAAGTGTTTTTGTCTTTTTGCCTGTGTCTTTCTAATTCCTAAATGTCCCCCCTATTGGAATTTTATGAGCTACCCTCAGAATCTCATTTTTATATACAAATGGTATTACAACCTGATGCACCTCCCTCCAGCTTTCATTTGCTGAAACATGATAAGGCCTCTATTTTCTCATTAAAACATTACCCTTAACATTCTGGGATACATTTTTGCCTCTGTTTCTGAGTAAGCTGTCTGATTATAACTGTCTTATTTATGAATCCTTTTTCTGTAAATCTATCAACTGCCTTAAGTTAAACACTTCAGCTGCATTGTCTTTTAGTCTTTCTGCCTGAACAACTTTAAAAGTGTCAGCTAATTGGACTTCCACACATTCTCCCTGCCTTTGAGCTTCCTGTTCTTCTTGTTTGAACCTATGAGCCTGTGATCTCTTTATCACACAATCTGGAAACAATCCAGGATGTTCTCTTGGCAACACTTCTGTTGAAAATGCTACTTCAGGATGCTCAGCTAGATATCACCCATGTCTGTGATCCAGCTATATCATCATAAATTGAGCCCCTGCAATGGGCAATTTTTCCACTGCTCCAACAATTACCTCACCTGTTTTCCACTTACTCACTAAATTTACCTTCCGCAATGGAGTAGGTTTAGCATCTCCATGAACCCCACTTATTATCATCTGTTCCTGCAATACTCCCTCTGAACAACACACATTACTATCCCGCAACATTAAGGATTGACTAGCCCCTGTGTGTCTTAAAATGTTAACATCTTTACCTACTCCGCCCTGTACACATGGAAAATGGAAAGACTTTCCCATCACACACACAACCTTTAATCATTTCTTCCACCTCCTCCTCAATTCTCTTGGGTAAATTGTGAACACATTCTCACTTCTTTACCTCTCACTGCTTCTCTCTATTTTACCTGTACACAAACCACTGTTTTTTCCCTGTGTCTGAACCTCAGAACCCACAGTACTTTTACTTCCAGAGCTTTTCTAAACCCCTATAATTCCAACAGATTTCCTCTGCAATTTCCAACACACAGATTCCTTCTGTCCAACTTTATTACAAAGAAAACACCTCCATTTTCGAGTGTCACCTCTACCTCCAGTATCTTCCCTTTTATTCTGAGGAAAAAAAACTCCCTGGGAATTTCCACCTATTCCTCTTCCCTGACTACCCACCTTCCCATCCCCTTCCCACTTTCTGTCCTTTTCTGATTTAAAAGGGTGGCGAGAAAAAGGTTTAGCTCTATGAACGAACTCACAATCATCAGCTATCTCTGCTGCTTGTCTTCCGTTTGAACCCTCTGTTCCTCCATGTGAGCTCACACTACCGAAGGAATTGAATCTTTAAATTCTTCCAAAAGAATGACCTCTCTAAGAGTCACATGTGCTGTCTCTGTCTTTAATGCACGTATCCACCAGTCAAAATTACTTTGTTTTATTCTTTCAGGCTCAATATAAGTTTGCCTAGGCTGCTTTCTCATATACCTCAGGAACCAAATTGTATGCACTCAGAGTAGCCTTTTTTACCACATCATATTTCACCGAGATTTCTTCTGACAGTGAAGCATAAACTCCTGTGCTCTGCCCACCAGCCTGGATTGTAACAACAATGTCCACTTTTCCTGTGGCCGTTTCATCTGTTTAGCTATCTTCTCAAATGTAATAAAGAATTCCTCAACACCTCTTTCCTCAAACTTTGGAAGAGTTTGCACAAATTTAAACATCTCCTCACTGGGTTTGAGATTAAAGGTTTTTTCATCATCCGAACTTTCCTCAGATTCTGAGATCTCTTTTTTTTAAATTCCAGCCTTTTAAGCTGGTATTCCCTTACTCATTCCTTCTCTCTCTCTCTCTCTCTCCTCTCTCTCTCTCCTCTCTCTCTCTCCTCTCTCTCTTCTCTCTCTCTCTTCTCTCTCTCTCTTTTCTCTCTCTCCCTCCCTCCCTCCCTCCCTCCCTCCCTCCCTCCCTCCCTCCCTCCCTCCCTCCTTCCCTCCCTCCTTCCCTCCTTCCCTCCTTCCCTCTCTCCCTTTATCCTTCCCTCCTTCCCTCTCTCCCTTTATCCTTCCCTCCTTCCCTCTCTCCCTTTATCCTTCCCTCTCTCCCTGGGACTCCAGTTCCAGCCTCCTTTCTCCTGCCTTTCCACTTGCTCCCTTTGATATGCTTTTTCTTTCTCTGCTCTTTCTTTTCTTATGCCTCGAGCTCAATTTCTTTTCATTTCCTTTGCTTGTTCAGATTCAAGCTTCTTCATTTCTAACTGAAGTCTCACTAGCTCCAGCTGTTATTCACTAGTGTCAGGTATCACTCCCATCTTTAAATGCTGCACTATACCTTCAATTATGTCTGCTTTCTTTGCCCCGGCAAGTAATCCCAATTGTAACTTCTCTGCCAATTCCATGAACTTAACTTTAGTTGGCTTTTGTAAACCAGACAAACTTATATCTTCAACTCCTAGACAATCTTAGCAACTGCCAAAGCCATATTGCAGTCTTACTGCTTAAAAATCCCTCACACACCAACTCCTGAATTAAAAGTGCTTCTCGTACTCATAACCTTAAGATTCACCAACTCCAAAGCAATAAGGAATTTCAAATATATCCCACAAAGAGCCCCTGATTTTGTTATGGCACAGCTGATGGTAAATGCTGAGCTGCTGAAATCCCAAAGGGAAATTTGAAACAACTGTTTTACAACTTGTTTAACTTTCGCGATGCATGCCTTTAATTCATCGTAATAAGACCACCGAGTCTTCCAGGTTTCTTACAAAACTAAATTAAACCTTTATTAATAGAAGAAATGATTTTAAGTATATACATAGATCTTCAAATTACTACTATGGTAACTTCTAAATCCCCAGTTAATCTAACCCCCATTTACACTTTCGTTAAGGCAACAGTAAGAGTCACAGATTTAAAAAACCCAGGTAAAGAAACACAATACCCTGAACAATCTAATTCAAAGTGAGTTTTCTTAACTTCAGTCCCTTTAGACAGCAGCTTGAAGCATAGGTGCTGGAGACTCTTTCAGATCGTAGAATGCCTACCCTTATACATAGCCTTCGCTCCTTTATACATATTTTCCCCTTTGAATGCAAATTCCTATTGTTTCACTATGTCTTTGGACTTTATCTGTCTGATAATAAAAATCTCTCTCCTAGTACCAATTTTACCTGTAATCTTTGGGGAAAAATAAACACACTGTTTCTTAACTTATGGCTAGGTGAAACATTTCACCCCTGCTTTGAAATCAGATGTATCCTGGTTTATTTAAAAATGCAAATGTTCCCTTTACATCTATGTTTACCTATTTAACATTTCAAACCTAGCATATCTTCCGTTATGCCAAAGCCTTTAGACCAGCTGGCTTTAATTCAATTAAGTCTCTATCTCTCTCTCTCTCTCCCCCCTCGCTCGCTCGCTCACTCACTCAGACACACAATTACTCTACAATAAATTCCAATAATATTATGAAACTTCTTATATCTTCCTGACACATTGTACGTATCACAAATTGTCGCCTGTTTGGACCCCTTACTCATAGAGGCCATTTGACTGTCTGGTTTGAGGTGGAATTAGCTCTTCCAGAGACCTTCCAATGGGAATGGCCTCGTCTGGCTGCCCTGTGAACAAATTCAGGCAGAAATTATTCTTTGCATGTCAGCATTACTGGCAGGGCCAGCGTTTATTATCCATCCCTTATTGACCCTTCAGGAGGTGGTAGTGGACCTTTGTTTTAAACTGTTGTGATCCGTGTGGCGAAGGCATCCTCACAGTGCTGTTAGGTAGGGACTTTGAGGATTTTGACCCAGCGACAGTGAAGGAATGGCGATATAGTTTCAAGTTGGGATGATGTGTGGTTTGGAGGGGAACTTGCAGAAACAATCATGGTCCCGTGTCTGCTGTCCTTGTCCTAGGTGGTAGAGCTTACACGGGTCTGGACGGAGCCTTGGTGAATTCCTACAGTGCATCTTGTAGATGGTACACACACTGCTGCCACTGTGCGTCGGTGGTGGAGGGAGTGAATGTTTGTGGATGGGGTGACAATCAAGTGGGGCTGCTTTGTCCTGGATGGTGTCGAGCTTCTTGAGTGTTGTGGGAGCTGCACTCATCCAGTCAAGTGGGAAGTATTCCACCACACTCCTGACTTGTACCTTGTAGATGGTGGAACGGCTTTGGGGAGTCAGGAGGTGAGTTACTCACCGCAGGATTCCCAGCCTCTGACCTGCTCTTGTAACCACAGTAATTATTTAGCTGGTACAGTTCAGTTTCAATAGTCGATGATAACCACTGGAGTAGCATGGTAAACCCCAGGAGGTCTCCTTCTGTACTCTATCATCCTATTAGCTTCGTGGAGCAAGTACTGAAGCAGCAAAAGGATGCTTGTCTTTTTGTGTTAAAAGACCACTCTGTAATAACAGCCTGTCCCTTAAGACACATAGCGTTGCATCAGTGTGTTGACATGTTCCTGTAACTCACGGGCAATAAACAAGTCCCTTGCCAGTGATGTATTTATATCTTTCCTCTTCCTGCTAGATTTTAAAATTTCAAAAGTTAAAACTGAACCATCTTAAATATCATACTCTTGTGATGGATGGTGATTGTGAAGGAAAAGATATCCAGCTATGCTTTGTGTTTCAGACACACTGGAGACGTTACAGACAGCGGAGAGATTACCAGAAGAGGCTATATCACTTTCGAGACAACACAGATGCTGTAATTAAGGTACTGACCACTTAGCTCTGCTCTCCTCGTGTCATGTCATATTAATTATAATGAACGAAGTCTGGTATAAAGAGCGCAATAAATATTTAAAGACCCTTCAGTGGCTTGTTATACTTTTATCCAGTTGAATCCCACAGACCAGGTCAGAACCAGTAGGTGTTGCTGTTGCCGGGTTGGGAAGAGCAGGGGGTAGAGGTGGGACCTGGTTCCTGCACGCTGTCCGGTTAATCCCCTCTGGAAACTGCGTGGGCGTGGAGATCTGAGGGGGATTGGGGCCCATCTGTGAGGCAGGCCCTGCACGGACTGATCTGCTGGCACCGGCTGAAATATGCTCGTAGAAGATGGTACAGGAACGTGAGCTCTGCCTGTGGAACCACACCCCAGTGTGGATCGGTGCCTGCAGGAGAGGAGGGAGAGCTGGTGAATAGGGTTTTTAAAAAAAACAACAAAGCTTAAGACTTAGCTTCCTTCAGAGTAGACTGAGAATGGTGAGTGTAGCACATGTGCCTGTGAACATACCCTCTCCAGTGAGCATTATGTGTGTTATTAGGCATTAACCGTACTGCATATATGCCTTTGTGTAAATGAGCATGCTGAGATTGGCGCCATTTTTAAATCACTTTAACTGGGATTGCGTGAACAGAGCAACGATAGCCTTGAATTGCATTTGTCAAACAAGCCGTGTGTTCCGAGCAGACCCTCGCCCGCAATGCCTCAAGCGTTGACTTGAGAAATATGTGCCGGGAAACTCAGCTGGAGAGCCATGGCTGAAAGGCTGACGAGCGGGGGGAGTGACGCAAAGCGGGATGTGCTGGTTTGGTGACATCACGCTGGGTCCTAGAAGGGGGGAATGAGGGATGTGGAGGTCCCCCGGGGTGGGGGGTGTGTATGTGTGTGTGTGTGTGTGTGAGAAATGAGAGGCAGAGTCGGAAACGGGGCGAGGAGATCTGATTTCGGGTGGAATCTAAGCAGAGGTAGCAAGGTAGTTCACGTACAGAGAGAGCGTGACGAGCACTTTGAGCCACGATCGCTTCCTGCAGGATAAATATATTGCCCCTAAGGACCAATGGGGGTGGGAACTGAGGCAGGTGAGGTCAAGGAGCGGCCATGCTCTCACTGAATTGTATCGCAGCCTCTAGGGACTCCTCCGATTTCTTATATTTCTGAGGTTGGCGCGGGCAGTTGGTCTGTAAAACCGCTGCTGGGGTGTAAGAGCAATCCACAGGCGTGGCCGGAAGTGCAGTGAGGACGTGGTCTTCCTGGCTGCGGTGTTCCGTGGAGGAGCCAGCTGTTTCCCCTCGGTTTGAGGGAAGTCTGGGGGACCTTCTCCCAGGTTCTGCACATGCGATTCCTGAAAGCTAAGCATTTTCCTCCAATGCTGACTTCCTTAAGTCCTGTCTTTAACGTCACCAATCGTAGATTCCAGCCTGCTGCTGCTGATGCTCTGCCCGCAGAAATGGATGAGTTAGACAAATTTTTAATCGGCAAGGGTTGTTTGGGGGGGGGGGGGGGGTCAAGGGTCAAGGGTTATAGGGGGCAGACAGGAAAGTAGAGTTAAGACCACAATCAGATCAGCCATTGAATGGCAGAGCAGGCTCGAATGGCCTACTCCTGCTCCCAATTCATGTGCATGCTTGTATCTTAGACAGGTGTTAAGGCAGTTAACCTTTGGAGTTTGCATATTTAATGTGGCCTGTTACCGCCCCCCCCACCCCGTCCAGCTATTCTGCACTAAATGGTTGTTCATTTATGATGAGCCCAGTTAGACTGGTCCTGAGTGGCACGTAAGCTTTCAGAAATGGCATAAAGGGAAGCCCCTACTCAGAACAGTCGTTGAGGGCGGGGGGGGTGGGGGGAGAGGGAGGTTGGCTCAACTTCTAAACGCACCTTTTCTCATTTAAGGAGAAAGCCTTTTTAAGCAAGGAAGAGGTCACTCGTGTGAAAACAAAACAATTGCAGGGCTACTGGGGAAAGGCGGGCGAGTGGGGCTTACCTGAATTGCTCTTGCAGAGGGCTGGCATGGATAGAATGGGCGGAGTGGCCTCCTTCTCCTCCGTCACCATCCTGCTGATGTTTGACCCCCGGGGAGCGTTTTCCCCCGTTTGCGTTGGATATCTGGGTGGCGCTGTCAGATGGCACGAAAATACAAGCGGGCGTAGTATTTATCCTGGAGAGTTAATTCGGATGTCACGGCCTACACTGCTGCTCCTGGACATTGCTTACCCAGTCAGCCAGGTTTCGTTTGACTTCTTGGTGTTCGCTGTTGTCTTTAATGTTTGAATTTTTTAAAAAAAAATGATAATTGTTTTCTAGATTCAGTCCTGGGTGAGAATGTGGCAGGCACGGAGGAGATACAGGGCCAGACTGCGGCACTTCAAGAACAACGTAAGCTTGACTGACTAACACGTGTATTGGCAGTACCTCTGCTTAAAGGGCCAGGCAGCTTTTAATTCAGTGGAGAAATAGAGAGAGACGGCAAATGTTGGAAATGTGACCACAGCAATTCTGACGAAGGGTCATATCTGGAACATTTCATTTATTTTTCTCCTTCAGGCTCTGATTGCCTGCTTCTGTGGGCTGTGTATTCTTATTCAATTTTGCTCTAATGCCTTCATTGCCAGCCTCCCACCTTCGCCCTCTGGACACTTCAGCTCCTCCAAAGCCCAGCTGCCCGGGCCCTGGCTTACTACACGGCTCTTGTGCTCGCTGACCTACGTTAGCTGTCGGTCCATTATCACATCAAATTTAAAATCCTGTCCTTTGTGATGCTTGCCCCTCCCTCTCTCTGTTACCTCCTCCAGTCCTACAAACTTCCAAGAGTTCTGTCAATTCTGGTCCCTCGTCCGGCACGGATTTTAATCCCTGCACCACTGACGGCCGTGCCTTCAGCTGCTTGGGCCCTCAGTTCTGAAATTCTTTTTGTTAACCTCTCTGTCTCTCTCTCCGCCTTTAGGACACTCCTTAAAACCGGCTTCTTTGACCAAAATCAACTGCCCTAATATCTATTTAACATACAAGCATGCATATGAATTGGAAGTAGGAGTAGGCCCCTCGAGCCTGCTCCGCCATTTAATAAGATCATGGCTGATCTGATTGTGGTCTTAACTCTACTTTCCTGTCTATTCCCCATAAGCCTTGACCCCCCCACTCCCCCTTGTCGATTAAAAATTTGTCTAACTTAATCTTTAACTATAATCAATGACCCAGTCTCCACTGCTGTCTGTGGGAGAGGCAGTCTAATGATAATAATAACCCTCTGATCTCCGTTTTCAATGGTAGGCCCCTTATTTTTAAACTGGGCCCCCTAGTTCTAGTCTCTCCCACAAGGGGAAAAATATCCTCTGTATTCACCCTGTCAAGCCTCCTCAGGATCTCATATGCTTATCCACCCTGTCCTCTGCTTCCTGTTAGCTAACCAATCCCCTATCCATGCTAATATGTTAACCCCTATACCATGAGCATCTTATCTTGTGTTAGTGACCTTTGATATGGCACCTTATCTAATGCCTCCTGGAAATCCAAGTGTACAATTTAATCTGCAGATTCCTTTTTAACCACCTTGCTTGTTTCTTACTCAAAGAACTCTAATAAATTAGTCAAGCACGATTTCCCTTTCACAAAACCATGTTGACTCTGCCTGATTGCATTAAGATGTTCTAAGTGCCCTGCTCTAGCTTCCTTAATAATAGATTCTAGCATTTTCTGCCTGTAGTTTCCTGCTTTTTGTCTCCCTCCCGTACTTGCATTAGCTATTTCCCAATAACCGCTGGCCTGGCCAGCGATGCCCTCATCCTGTGGATGACTAATAAAAAACCTGTTTGGAACTTTACAGAATCTAGGGGATTTTGGAAGATTACAACCAATGCATCCACTCTCTCTACAGTCATTTCTATTAAGACCCTAGGATGCCATCGGGTCCTGGGGACTTGTCCAGCTTTAGCCCCAATAGTTTTCTTAGTACTTTTCCCTCGGTGTTTGTAATTATTTTAAGTTCACCCCTCCCTTTCACCTCTTGATTTACAATTATTTCTGGGACGTTACTTGTGTCTTCCATAGTGAGGACAGATGCGAAATATCTGTTCAATGCTTCGGCCTTTTCCTTATTTCCCATTATTAATTCCCCATTCTCTTTTGCTAGAGGACCATCGCTCACCTTAGTTACTTATTTTTTCCTTTTTAAATGCTTGTAGAAACCCTTGCCACGTGTTTTTATATTTCTAAATAGCTTTCTCTTATTCTCTAATTTCTCCGTCCTTATTTTTTTTGTCATTCTTTGCTGGTTTTGTAAATCCTGCCTAATCCTCTGACCTCCCACTAATTTTCGCAGAATTGAATGCTTTTTCTTTCAATTTGACCCTATCTTTAACTTCCTTAGTTAGCCACAGGTGGTGCATCCTTCTCCTCGAGTCTTTCTTCCTCACTGGAATGTATCTTTGCTGAGAGTTATGAACTATCTCCTTAAACATCTGCTGCTGCATCTCTACTTTAACCTAATTTCCCAGTTCACTTTAGCCAGCTCTGTCTTCGTACCATTGTAATTGCCTTTAATTAAGTTTAAAACACTAGTTTTAGACTCACTCTTCCCATCCTTTAAAATGAGTGCAAAATTCAACCATGTTATGATCGCTGCTACCTAGAGGCTCCTTCACTATGAGGTCATTAATTAACCCTGTCCCACTGCACATCACCAGGTGTAGAATCGCCTGCTCTCTGGTTGGGTCTAGAACGTGGCTTGGTGTCAAACTTTGTTTGATAACGCGCTTGTGAAGCTCTCTGGGCCATTGTACTCCATTCAGGCTTTTTAAAAGTACATTGCTAACTGTAAGCCTCGCTGGAAAGTCCCGAGATGTTGGAAGGAACTATAGACACGTAATCTTTGTTAGCAAACCTCAGAAATGACTTCTCAATTTTAAAACAACTGCTTCAAGAGCCTTACCACCTTCTGGAGGATTCAGCGTGGCATTGCCAGCCTTGGCCCCATGAAGACTGCACGAGAAGCCCCTTTGCTTTGGCCACCTTTGTTGCTGATGCTGCAGATACAAGAAAGGAAATATTTGCATCTCTGTGGCGCCTTTCGCGACCACAGGCTTCACAGCCAATGAAGTGCAGCTTTCGAGGGCAGCCGTGGATGGAAGGTAGGAAAGCGGCAGCCAGTTTGCGCACAGCAAGCTCCCACAAACAGCAATGCGACCACCTGTTTTAGCATTGCTGGCTGAAGTATGTATATTGGCCATGAGGCCAGGGTTGGGGCACTGCTCTCCCGCCCCCCCCCGCCCCCGTGTTGGTGCCGTGGAATCTTTCACATCCGTCTCAGAAGATAGATGAAGCCTTGGTTTAACGTCTTGCTTGAAAGTTGGCACCTCCAACAGTGCAGCACTCCCTCCATCTCCATGCGCACTGGGAGTATCGGCCTGGATTTCGGCTCTGTAGTGAGACTTGAACGTGCGACCTCTTCACTACTGACCACCTGATGTTGCTACTGACCCATGGCTGACACCGAAGGACAGTATAGTATTGTTCATCCATAGCTTTTTTTCTTTTAGTTTAACTTGCCTCAGGAGTGTGACCAGGCTTTAAATGATGAAAGCAGATTAAGCAAAGAGATTCCACAGACCGGAACTGGAATTTAAGACCGTGAGATTGTGGGATCCATTTATTTATTTATTTATTTTTTAATTACATAGGAAGCCACAAACTTGAAGTAGGTTTTTTTTTAATTTAAAAAGGAAATGCCATTTTTCTTCCGGATGTTTAACTTTGCAGCGCAATCTGCCTGTATCAGGGTGGGGAGGTAGACAGGTTTCTGCTGTTTGGCGACGGGCTGTGCTTTAAATCCGGGGGCAAGGTGAAATGAAGTCTCGGAATTTGAGTGGCAACGTTTCTGCAAGGCCTTGGCCGGGATTTTGCGGCCCCGTTGCGGGTGGGACCTGTCGTGGGTGAGGCGGAGCCCATTGCTTCGTGGCAGAACCAGAAGATCACGGTAGATGGCGGGTGTGGGAAATCCTGCCCCTTGACTACAGTTCCTTCCGCTCTGCTTCCTCAAGAACTCTATTCCATTCCCTTTGTTTCCACGCCTCCATTGCATCTGTTCAGATGACGCAACCTTCTGTATTGGCGCTTCCTCTTACCTCCCCTCCAACCAACCCAGCCCCGCTTGTCCTTGACCATGTCCATTCTATTTCACGCACCTTTGCCCCCACCCCTTCCCCTCTCTCCCAGAACCATAATATGGGCTGTTACGTCTTCACCCTCCACCCTACCAGCCTCCCCATGCAACAGATCATTCTCCACCATTTCTGTCACCTCTGACACGATGGCCACCACCAAACACACCTTCCTCTGCCCTTCTCTTTCAGCTTTCCGAAGGGGCGCTCCCCTCTTCGACCCCCTGTTTCACTCCTCAGTCAACGCCAACGCCCTTTCGTATGGCACCTTTCCGCGCAAGCACAGGAGATGCAAATCCTGCCCTTTTACCTCCTCTCTCCTCAACGCCTGAGGCCCAGCTGCTTCCAGGTGAAACACCAAGTGACTTGAACTCCTTTCAATTTACTGTACGATATTCCCTGCTCCTGCAGCGTGGTCTCCACTCCACTGGGGGAGACCAAACGCAGACTGGGTGACCGCTTTGCTCAGTCCGCAAGCCTAACTCTGAGCTTCTGGTCTCCTGTCAACTTAATGCACCACTTTACTCCCACTCGCTCTTGACCTTTCTGTCCTTGGCTCGCTGCGGTGTTCCAATGACATAAGCTCAGAAAAATAACTCACCTTTCGACAGGGTGCTTTAGAGCCTTCTGGACTTGAGACTGAGTTCAACAATTTTTAATATCGTAACCTCTGCCCCCATCCTGTTTCGTGTTTGTCTTTGTCGACTTGTTTCTCTTCTATTTTCAGACTGTTCAGGATACTGCCATCCACACCTCCTCCAGACACTTTTTTCCCCCTTTACTCATCCCGTTACCACTCCCTTTGTACCATGAACCCCTTTGTCATTTAAATCTCTCCTGCCCTCCACCCTATCACAGACCTTCCCTTTTGTTCTTTTTCTCATCCTCCGCCCTCCCACTTGTTCCAACCCTATTCCGTTTCTAGCTTTTCCCAGTTACAGACCTGAAACATTAGTTCTTCCTTTCTGCACGAGCCCTGCTGAGTGTTTCCAGCGTCTTCTGCTGTTACTTCAGATTTTCCAGCATCCGTAGCGTTTTGTTTCTCTGTGAGGATGGGTAGGTTTTGCGCACATGGTTAATCGGGTGGATGGACGGTATTTGGGACAGAAAGTCCAGCTCTTTGTTCAACAATGCTTCTGAGGGTGGGTTTCCTATTGAAGTAGATTTATTGTGTGTCCTTGACGTTCAGACTGCCCTGAAGTCTTAGACCGGGATAGTTTACTTGGGGGGGTTTCCACCCTGTGCAGTATATTTTGAAATGGTTGATAGCATTGTTGTCATGTATTGGTTACCCAGGCTCCAGAGGGTTGAGCCTGCGCTCCCGGCAGGGAGCCGTGCGCACAGCAGCACTGCTCAGAGCCACCCTGTTGCAACCCTTTCCCGGATCTGTGCTCCCAATGGGCTCGGCTTTCATCTGGGAGTGGAAGATAACAAAACCCGCCCCTTACAGGGAAAATCGCGCTTCAGCCGACGCGTTACAGTGTCGTGTTGCATGCTTCCATTGTACTGCACTTAATCCTGAACTTAACTGTACCGTGTCCAACATCAGGGACACGCTTGGACCCCACCAGCACCTGACCACAGAAACTTCGTGGTAACCTGCCCTAAGGCACTTCACGGAAATGTAATCGGACAAAATTTGAGGCCGGGCCACACCAGGTGTGAGAGGGGCCACTCCAAACGCGTTGTCCGAGCACAATCCTCGTTTGGAATGATGACAACAGCAACTTGAAGTGAAACAGAGCCTTGAGCAATCATAAAACGCCTTGCTGCTTCACAGGCGCATATCTGGGCAATTGTGTCCGTCACTAAGCGGGTAGGCGTGGAGCTGTAATGAAGCAGTGCACCCTCTGAGCAATGAGAGATGGCTCGGGTCATCGAGAAATCATCATGGTGACGTATGTCGAACCGTAAAGACAGCTCAAAACAAAAGCAATCGTAATTCATAACGGTTACAAACAATCATTTTTAAAGAAGTATAAATTAATAAAAAGGATTGCACAATGATTATTTCAGAATACGAATATATTGCAAAGTGTAGGTCTCTTTAATATAAAATGAAGGGTGAAGTAAACCTTTCAGTTCTATTCGGTAAATTAAAGCCCACAGTTCACATGTTTCTAGGTTAAGTTCATTGAGTTTTCAGACATTTACACACTGTCCCCAAATTTAGTGAAGTAGTGCATCAGGCTTCCTTGAAGTCTACCCGTTCCAGATCCGATTTTTGGAATGGTGTCTTTTCTCCTTAGTTTGATCACACGTTTGCTTTTGTGTGGTTGTGGAAAGAGATAGTGGCAATGGGAGATGGGGCTTCAAGAGTTTTCTGGTAAAGTCCAGACAAATCTTTCACTGCCTTTCAGCAAGGGAACCTAGGATCTTGACAGGGTGGATACTGAAGAGATGTTTTCCCCTTATGGGAGAGATTGGGACCAAGGGGCACTGTTTCAAGCCAAGGGGTCTCCCACTGACGACCGAGGTGAGGAGTAATTTCTTCTGAGTCGTTAGTCTGTGGAACTCTCTTTCCCCCAGAGAGCAGTTGAGGCTAGGGTCATCTGAATATGTCTAAGGTTGAGTTAGATGTATTCTTGACTGGCATGGGAGTCAAAGGGTTACCGGGAGTAGACAGGAAATAGAGGCCACAATCAACTCAGCCGTGACCTTATCAATTGGTGGAGCAGGCTCGAGGGGCCGAATGGCCCACTCCTCCTAATTCGTATGTATGTTCAGATGATCAGTGTCAGTGCTTGTTTCTGAACACTTTTTTGAGCTTGTTTACATGCTCTTTAGCAAGTCCTGCGTTCCAAACAAGGGGCTGTGTACTCAACAATGGGTCTTATGCAAGAGTCACAAGAGAGCTGATACGCACTCACCCTTATCCTCCTCTCATCCTTTACCTGCCAGAATCCTTGTAGGCTAGAATATTTTCATAAGATCCCTTCTCAGCGCACAGCCTGATTCACCTCCTTTGCCTAATGAATCAAGCTACATAAATGTTTGTTTGGGTATTGTTATGCTGCTCTATCTTCATTCCTATACTGAAGGTATTGTTGTACAAGACTAAGGTGTGGACTCTCGATCATTCACCAGCTCCCATTAGGGAGATGACCCACTCCGAAATATGGCGACAACCGATGTCCACTGGACTGAAACCCCAGTGACGTGGTTCTCTGGAAAGTTTAATAACCTATTTTCTTGCAATCCTGTAGACTGCTGCAGTGGTAAAGATCCAGGCATTTGTCAGAGCAAACAAGGCCAGAGGAGACTATAAGCTGTTGGGTGAGTAATTTTAATTAAACCCAACCGTGTTGTGTAGATTACCTACGTTTCTTTTGAAGTCTGCAGCGGTTTCCTCTTTGTAACCATTGCCAGCTGGTTGACGGGCTCAAAATGTAAGGATGCCATTCGGGTTTCCGAATTCATCTTGCTTCCAATTTCTCCGAGAACTCTTAACAGCTGGAAGCAGTAACAACCTGACCTTCAGGCAGTACATAATCGTTGCCTGCTTTGTAGGGTTGGTAGACCTCTCGCCTCCAGTCAGAAAGATGTGGGTTTGTTACCCGCACCAGGGATTGGGTAGGCGCCCTAAGGCTTTGTTCTGATGTGCCGCCGCTGAGGGTATTGCTGTGTTTCAGGTGAGACATTCAACCAAGGCCCTGCCCTCCTTGTCCTGGTAGGTAGGCACTGGGGACCCCATGACAGGATTGGAAACAACCGAGTTTCCTCCCTGTCCTTCCGGTCAACAGTTCTCCTTTGTCCAATGATGATTGTTGTTTGTGGATCTTGCTGTGTGTACAAAGCAGTTTGCCCACATGAGTCTAGAAGAATAGTTATACTCTAAGCACTGAGGCGTTTCTGCAGCACCAGTGGGTACGAAATAAAAGGAAGTCTACATGGGGTAAATTGGACATGGGCAGAGACGCTAAACTGTGCAATTAGCAATCGCTGACATTATAAGTCAGGCCTAACATTCAGTACAATTAAAGCTGACAGAGCAGAATATCAGGCAGAGTGCACGACTGGTGACTGAGGCATCGCGGCCCATGTCGTGTCCCTGCCGAGTCCCGGTTTCACCCCAGGGTGTCTGCCGCTTAGTCCTGTAATCTGTTGGAGAAGAATTTAAAAAGGAAAACTTGTGTTCCTCAGTCCATGCCGAGAACCCTCCGCTGAGTGTGGTGCGAAAGTTTGCTCACCTCTTGGACCGAAGTGACCACGACTTCCGTGAGGAGTGGGATCTGATGCAACTACGCGAGGAAGTGGTGCAGCACATCCGTTCCAGTCAACACCTGGAGCAGGACCTCAACGTCATGGACATCAAGATAGGGCTGCTGGTGAAGAACAGGATCACCCTGCAGGTGAGGGGCTACCTGGCCTTTTGAGCCAGGAAAGCATCGGTTTAAACTCCTCCTGTTGTGGGACTCTGCACCTCACGTTAAGTGCAGTGTCTGAAGTTGCACCGGGATCGCACAGTTTTGTGTTACCAAGAATGTGCTGCAAATAAACAGACCCTTTGTCCTAACCGCTCCATGCTGGTGTTTCCGCTCCAGACGAGCCTCCTCCTACCCCGCCTCTCCATTTCACCCCATCAACATATCCCTTCTATTTCTCTCTCCCTCATGTGTTTATCCAGCTTCCCCCTTCAATGCATCTCTGCGATTCACCTCGACCACTCCCTGTGGGAGTGAGTCCCACATTCTCCCCGCTGTCTGGGTAAAGAAGTTTCTCCTGAATCCTCCATTGGATTTATTAGTGACTGTTATATTTATGGCGCCTATATTTGGGTTGACTGCATTAAAGGTGTTCTAGTTGTTGTAAGAGTACAGATCCTACACACAGTCTATAAGTGGGAACGCCTCCATAGCTACCCTGTCAAACCCCTTCATAATTTTAAAGACCTCTACCAGATCACGTCTCAGCCTTCTCTTTTCTAGAGAAAAGATCCCCAGCCTCTTCGACCTTTCCTGATAGCTATAACCTCTCAATTCTGGTATTATAACCTTAGTTCTAGTATCATCCTTGTAAATCTTTTTTTTTTTTGCACCTCCTCCAGTGCCTTTTCATAAAGGAGACCAGAACAGAGCGCGGTAACTCCAAGCGTGGTGTAACCGGGGCTCGATACAAGTTTAGTGTAACAGCTTTTCAACCCTACCCTTCCGAGAAACGCTTTGTTCGCTTCTGTTGCGGGATCAATTCTAAACTTTCCGAGTTCCGTGTCTCAGACCGGTATCATAGCCGGCCCCTTTGTTCCTTGTGCCTCGGAGTGGATGTTTTCAGTCACCAAGATATCCAGATGAATTTTGTAGCCTGTCCAAGAACCGGCGGAGGATCCTCTTTGGTTCATTTCGCCATGGCGGCACAGCGCGGCTGCTTCCAGTTGCTGCTCGGCCAATGATGTTTCTCCTCGTGTGCATCGAGGCTCCTGTTGACGACGCTCGTGACCAAAGGTGGGGTCTTGATGGTGCCACTTCCACTGACATCACTCCCGTGCCTGTTCCCACTGGCGTAAAAACGAAGCCTTGTTTCAGTGACTGTGTCCACCCTGTCAAATACCTATCTAAATGCCGACTTGCCTCCTCCCCCACCCAGTGTTAGATACACACACTAATTTCAGGAAAGTATTGTATGAAGTTAAGCTGGGGCGTGATTCCTGCGTGTGAGGATTGGCGTTTAATTCTGAGCTGGGGTAGCTGCCTGGGCCCTAAGCTCTGCAGCCCCCCTCCTTAAACCTCTTCGCGCCCCTGTCGTCGTTTTTAAGACACCCCTTAAGCTCGACCTCTTTGCCCAAGTCTTTAGTCACTCGTCCCCGTTACCTCCCTATGTGGCTCGGTGTCAAATTTACACTCCTGTGTGCAGAGCCTTGGAATGTTTTACTCTGTTAAAGGTGCTATAGAAATGCAGGTTGCTGTCAATAGAAATAAAGGGCTCTCATCGTCGTCATGTGTGCTCTGCCTGAAGTCAGCTCCTTGGCTCAGTCTTCTCCACGTCTCTGTATCCTATGCCAGCCTTTTCATTCTTCAGCGTCTCCCTTCAATTTTCGAGCCATCCAGCATTGATTATCTCTTCCTTCCTCTTCCTCTCTTCCCCGGAAATCTTCCCTCCACAATGTCTCCTTACAAGTCCATTTCCTCTTGAGATGTGACCTACCCAGACTCTGTCCGCTCCGTCTGATTACATTCACCAAATGTCTTTCACTCATTCTCTCTCCTCGGTATTTCTTCACTTGTTACTTTTTCTGTCCAGCTGACCCTTTCCATTCTCCCCCAAACCCACGTTTCAAAGCTCTTCAGCAAGTTGACCTCCTCTTTCCGTCAGGCCCACTTCTCACATCCGTACAAAACAACACTCCAGATCAAACACCTTCACACGTGGCTTTTGAGTTGTTTGTTCGGTTTCCCGCTTAGCCAATGACACTTCTCACTAAATGCAGCCTTTCCCATCGCTATCCTGGTTCTTATTGCTTTGTCACACCTTCCATTGTGCTTCCTGAACGATTGAATCCCTGTGCCTGTTCTATTTCTCTTCCTTCTATGAACGTGTGAATATTTCTTGACAATTTTGAGATGTGCGTCACTTTTGATTTTTGTCCATGTTCACGTTCATTCCAAAGTCCCTGCCTGCTGTTACTCGTCTGTCTACTAGCTCTTGTAACCCTTCTACCGTGCTTGTTACTTTGTCATTTACAAGTTTAATTGATATTTGTGCACGCTTTCCACCCCCCCCCCCCCCCCGACAAATCTTAACACCAGATTCTGTACCTTCAAACTCTTCTTTAATCGTTGAGCCTGCACGGACATTGTTTATCTTTGATAAACAGCACCCTTGTCAAAGTCCGCTTCCATTTAAGCATGGTTCCGACTCACCATTGGCCACTCTCACTGTTGCTATTTGTCCCGCGTACAGATTTCTTATGAGTCGACTATCTCTCCAGTCTATCCCAATGCCTTTCAGCACTGTCAAGATACTAATCTAGACAACCCGATAGAATGTTTATTCGAAACCTACAAAGCAAACGCATGGTTCCGGTCCAAATTCTGAACTGCGTTCACTCATTAATTGATCCTATAATGCTGATTCCTTCCGTTGCCCCTCTTCCTCCCTGGGATCCGAACTGGTCACCTCTGATGGAGTTCTGCACCTTCCCACCCCTTGCCTTTGTTATAACTCTCAACGCAACCTTCAGTGCATGAACGCTCAGGCTAACCGTGTGAAAGTCGAAACATCGGCATTGCCTTTGACTCCTTTCCTTAGCGTGGTCACTATTGTCTGCATGATGTCCTCTGGCTGTTGTCCCGATAAGTAAACACCTTTTGCACAGCCAAGTAGATATTGATGTTAAGCGCTTCCCCATGTTTTTAATCGACTTTGTAGATATTTCATCTATTCCAGACACTTTTCCAGTTTTTAAATCGTTTATTACTGCTCTTAGCTCACGCCCTAATATTTTTGGTTTAATGAAATCGATGTCAATGTTATTCTCTTCTTGCTCAAATCGTTTTCAAGTTTTTTCATTTTTTTTGCATGTAGCTCTGCAGTATGCTCCTTTTATCTTTTTCTTATTTCCTCAGGGTTAGTTAATAAAGAAAAGAGTTGACGTTTCGAGTCCTCATGACCCTTCGGCAGAACTTGATTTCTGAAATCTAGTTCTGTCGAAGGGTCATGAGGACTCGAAACGTCAACTCTTTTCCTTCTCCGCCGATGCTGCCAGACCTGCTGAGTTTTTCCAGGTATTTCTGTTTTTGTTTTGGATTTCCAGCATCCAATCCGCAGTTTTCTTTGTTTTTATTTAGTTAATAAAGCACCCTTTTCCCCTGTTGGCATTGTTTTCAGTCCTTTATACTGAGTACCACTGGTCTCCTTCGCTTTTGCATACGTAAGATCTACCCTTCCTGGTTGATCCAATTCTTCGAGCATGTCACACTGCTCTTTTAACCATCGTTCTTCTGCCTTTTCTGTTTCTCCTCTTAACTCGTTACTCAAGGGTCTGTATTTCAGTTGCCACCTTCAGTATTGATATTCTTCCATTTTCCCCGTCTTCCATCATTTCCAACGCCTCAGCCATGGACCTTGGTTTCCTGATTCCTTTTCTCTCTCTTTTTAAAAAAAAACCTACGCTGTTGTTCCCCCTCCTCCCTTGACAGATTCTTTAATCTGTTTGCATTGCTCATTTGTGTTAGTGGTATTTTATCTTTTCTAGTTAGTGCTTCACTTATAAATCCTTCATTTACTTTTTTCAGCCTCTCTAAGTTCCACTGTTTTCTGTACATTCCACCTTAGATCTTCTTCAATCGGAGTGCTTTTCCATTTCCATGAGATTATGATCCAAGTCTGCACTGGATCTCCCCCCACCGAGCCTTTGTGTTAACACCACTTCTGTACCTTTGCCTCCCCGTAATATAGTACAGTTGAAATATTCCTGCGTTGCCAAACATTTTCCATGTATATTAATATCTTTTATGATGACTAAACCATGTGTTTGTTATCATGAGCCCTGTTCTGCCAAAATCTACCAGCTTGGGGCCTTGCTCGCTTCTTTTACCGAGTCCACACGCAACTGCTTTTCTCTCTCATCTCTTCCTTCTCCCACAGCCCTGTTCCAATCCCCCTTAACAGTCACCTAAGCAGCTAAGCGAGGTCTGATACTGGTGCCTTTGTGGCCCAGTGCCACCGGTCACGGTGGTCAAGTTGTCGGTGACTAAACCAGCACCACAGTGGAAGGCCTTGGAGAACCAACACTGAAAACAGTCAATAAGCTGGCTCAGGATGGCACCAACGCAAACAGATGCAGACGGGAGCCCCTGTCGAGGGACAGGTGCTGTCGCGCTCAGTAAGGGAGGGAGTGAGACCTCCCAGGTTGCCATCCAGTGAAATCCTCATATGTGTCAGCTTGGCAGAACAGGAGTGTGGGGTGGATGAGTATTGAACAGGCAAAGAAATCTAGAGAACCCAAGGCAAGAAGTGGAAGGGGGGGAAATTAAACATCCTCAGGTATGGTGGACAGGAGAAAACGAGAATTAGGAGCGGAAGTAGGTCATTTGGTCCCTCGAGCCTACTCCGCCATTCGATAAGATCATGGCTGGTCTGTCTTTGGCCTCAACTCCACTTTCCTGTCTGCCCCCTATAACCATTGAATCCCTTGTCGATCAAAAGTCTGCCTAATTCACCCTTGAATCGATTCAACGACCCAGTCTCCACTGCTCGCTGTGGGAGGGAATCCCAAAGACTAACGACCCTCCGAGAGGAAAAAATTCTCTTTAACTCAATCTTAAATGGAATCCCGCCCCCCCCCCCCCCCCCCTAATTTTAAAACCCTGTCTCCTAGCTCTAGACTCCCCCATAAGGAGAGCCATCCTATCAGCATCCACCAGACACCATGAGCGATGAAATGAGAATGATATTTTCAGAAGGAAAGGAATGGGGAGCAGCGGTCGTGCTGGATAAGGAAGCTGCTGACTGTGTGAGTGAAATGAAATTCGAGTCGGAATGTATGATGGCGTTGAAGAACAGGAGAGTGGAATGATCTGTGTGATTGTAATGAGAGCTTGGAGCAGTATTGTTGGAGGAGGAAGAGATGACAAAGGACCTACAGCCCTATAAAAAGGACCTGCTTTTGGTCAAAGGTGTTGGTTGCTGTGATTCAATGTTTCTTCATTAACACGCGAGGAGAGGGGGACTTCACTGGGCGAGTGCAGCAGGTATCGTCGTGTCTCCGTGAAGGAACCCAGGCTGATGTTGATTTTGTTTCGTAGGAAGTGGTTTCCCACTGCAAGAAGCTCACCAAGAAGAACAAGGGACAGCTGTCGGACTTGATGGTGATCGACAAGCAGAAGGGGCTAAAGGCTCTCAGCCGAGAGAAGCGGGAGAAACTCGAGGCGTATCAACATCTCTTCTACCTCCTGCAGGTAACTGGGTTCGGCAGTGACCATACCTCGCCTGTGACCCACCTTCGTTTTCCTGTACTATCCGTTATTTGACTCGGGGAGTAGGTTCACCAGGGCCTCTGGTTGATGCACAAACATGGTGCGGGGGAGAACCTGCCAGTGCTCCCTTTCATCTCTGGGGAATGGAATATGCAGTGGGAAGGAGGAGATTATATCACAGTTTCGTGGACCCTTGGTCACATCCTGCCTGCAACAACTGCGTTCAGTTCTGGGTGCTGCATCTCGGGGGATGTATTATATTAACCTGCAAGGCTACGGACCAGGGGCTGGAAAGTGGGATTAAAATGAGCAGCTAGTTTCTTTTTCCTCTTTTTTTGGTTGGTGCAGACACGATGGGCTGAATGGCCTCTTTCTGCACGGTAACTTTTCTATGGTCCTATATTGGCCTTGGAGGGTGGTGCAGCGTCGATTCATGAGAATGATGAATTTAGCCATAAGGGTTAAATTCCACAGGCAGCTGGCCCACACTAGGCTTGTATTCCCTCGAGATTAAGGGGCTTAAGATGATTAAAGGATTTGATAGGGAGAAACTATTTCCTCTGGTGTGGGCTGGTCGGGTGGGGAAGAGTCCAGAACAAGATGATTAACTTGAGAGCCAAGGCCGTTCAGGAGTGATGTCAGGAAGCACTTATTCACAGAAAGGGGAGTGGAAATCTGGAACTCCCCCCGCCCCCCCCTCCTCCCCCCCCACCCCACCCCACCCCACCCACCCACCAAAAGCTGTGGAGGATGGAGGGCACTGAATTTGACGGATTTTTGTTGGGTTAATTGAACTAAGGGATATGGACCAGGGTGGGTTGATGAAGGTACGATACAGATCAACTAGGATCTGATTTCCTTTTTTTTTGAATTCATTCATGGGATGTGGGCTTCGCTGGCTGGGCCAGCATTTATTGCCCATCCCTTGTTGCCCCTGAGAAGGTGGTGGCGGTGGTGGTGAGCAGCCGCTTTCTTGAACCACTGCAGTCCCCAAGGCACCAAGGCTGAAGTTGGTAACGTGTCCTGTGGAAACCACATCCCGTTATCTGAAATACACCGGAGAGACTGCTCCAGCGTGCTCAACTTCAAAAGCATCGCTAAAACCCTCCATTGCTCACTTCTGCCACCCTTCCCCGTTAAACACTTGGAGGTGCTTCTGTTGCTGAGGAGTATTTCGAAGTTGGGAATTGCGTGTGAACTGGAGTTAGCGGTGGGTGTTCATTAAAGCCATGGGCTCAATTACACAAAATCCGAATGTGTGTTTCGTGAATTAATTATTGTCAAAAAGTTAAATCTGAGGAAAGACTGTAAAGTTCAAGTTACCTCAGTTCAGATTGTACTTTTGGGATCCGTTGTATTTTTGTGGTGTTTCAGACTGGCTGAAGATGTGTTGGACCTTGCTGGGCTTGTCCCTCAGCGGTTTTGACCTGTATCTCTTTCTTTCCTATCAGACAAAGCCCGTCTACCTGGCGAAACTGATTTTCCAGATGCCCCAGAACAGATCGACCAAGTTTATGGACTCTGTGATATTTTCCCTCTACAACTATGCAGCCAACCCGAGAGAGGGCTACCTGCTCCTCCGCCTGTTCATCACTGCTCTCCAAGAGGAGATTAAGTATGTCATCATGGTGATGGGGCGTCACCAGCTCGCTGATACTGCAGAGTCTTGTCGGGGTCTGGTTTCTCAGGTGGCAGTAACCTGCAATTGCCTCACCCAACTGGGCATTATTGATGGTGTGATGTCAGACAAACAGGCCATTTGGCTGCACAGGCATCGCACGCAAGCTTGGGTCCTAGCCTGAGCCAACGCGCACGTAGGAGCCGCTGGACAGCGGGCAGGAGTGGGGACCCCTATCGAAATAATCCCGGGCTGAGGAGGGAGGTTAACTTCGTTTTCCCATGCAACCCACAGCCTTGGTCAGCAAACAAGTACAGACCCAAGACTGAAGCTCGGACATTCTGGCCTGTGCGCGTCAGTCTTGTCCTGAGCAGCGCCGTGCCTTTATGCACTAAACCGTTAGTAATTCCATTCCTCCTGTAGCAGCTACTGCGATTTGTGCTCTGTTGTCACGAGTGAGAGCCCCGTGTTGAGTGTGTGTGTGTGTGTGTGTGTGTGTGTGTGTTTACGGAAGGCGTCAAGTGTCGGATATGCATTGCAAGCAGCTTTAATTATGCCAAGTGCCTCATAATGGTGAGTCTCGACCTAACAAGACACGAGCGTTAAAATGAGGAAGGCTTCGTGATTTTCTTTTCTACAGTTGCCTGTTCCCACCTAACCCTGTGTACTCCTGAGCTCAAATGCTCATTTTCTAATGACCCCTGAAATGGCTGGGAAAGGGAAGCTATCTCACCAGTGCAGAGGGGATTGCTAATCCAGAGCTAGCTGGTAAAGTGCAGAGGGAGTATGTTTCTGGCTACCCAGTCTAAATCGGCAGGGATACAACTCTCCTGAGATTCCTGCCCCCAACCCCTTCTAATTCTGGCCTCGTGCACACCCCCAGTTCCCTTTGTCCTGACGTAGGCAGTCCTGTTTCCTTCTGCCTGGGCCTTAAGCTCTGGTATTTCCCCCCCCACCCCCCCCCCCCCCCCCAAACCTTTCCGCAGCTCTCTCCCCTTTTAAAATGGCCGTCAAAACCCATCCCTCCGGCCAAGATTTGGGCCGCATGTCCTGGCGTTTCCTTATGTGGCTCATGTCAAATTGTGTCCGATTGCTTTCCTGTGGTATGTTTGTGTGTTAAAGGGGTTGTTTGAATGCAAGTTGAAATTCGCAGGAAGCGACGGAGGCCCGTTAGCACGGTTATTATCTGCACCATGATAATCAATGGGCAAATTTTCCACTTGCTCTCCGCTGCTGTGGGACTTGCAGGGGTGGTGAGGTGTTACTGGGAGGCTTCTCCCCCCCCCCACCAACCAGTTTAGTGCAACTAGCTATAAATAGGTCTCTTGGCTTCCTTTTACTCTACAGATCAAAGGTTGACCAAGTCCGTGACATCATCACTGGCAACCCCACCGTGACCAAGCTGGTGGTGAGCTTTTATCGGAACGTCCGCGGGCAGAATGCCCTGCGCGAGATCCTGGGGCCCGTCGTCAAGGAGATCCTGCAGGATAAGTCTCTGAGCATCAAAACCGACCCCGTCGACATCTACAAGAGCTGGATAAACCAGATGGAGACTCAAACTGGGCAGAGGAGGTAAGAAGTTTAGAATTGGGGGGGGGGGGGGTGCAACCTTTAAATTGCCTTCCACGCCCAGGAGGCCCTATCCCTGTTCCCCAGCTGGCAAAGTGAAGTGATTTCCTGCCCCTCGGGTGGCCATAAATCAGCCGACATCGCCATTGCCTAGTTTTGTCCGTCTGGTGCCCCCTTTGTGTGCATTTGGGCAAGGACCGTATCAGCCCTGGATCCCCTCCCCTCGTGAGGCGAAACCCGCCTCAAATTCTTGCACAAATGCCCATCACTGGGACACCCGAGGTGTTTGGTGTCTATTACCACGCCTCGAAAGCCCACTCCTGACAGAAAGTCATTGTGCAATGTTTAATCCCCTGTCTGTGGCTGTACATCTACCGCTGGCACTAGTGTGTGGCTGCTCCGTCCTATTCAGACCTGGTGGGGGGGGGCGGGGAGCGTGTCGAATCGGTGCCCACAGCCATCAGGTGTTTTAATTCTCTGAACCGAACCGCAGCCCTTTATAGTCGCACAGCTTCAGGTCGAGCTTATGTTTGGCAAGTGATTTGGAAACCAATTAAAACTGGGGAGGGAGGCAGAATTGATGATGTGCCTGGTTTTAAATCTCGCTGGCTTCGTTCTGCTAATGTTGCTCTCGGCCTGTGATTTCGAATTCTGTGTCGGACTTCGCTCACGTTTCCCGATTGCATCGGGTGTTCCGGCCTGCAGGATCTTCCGCACTGACCTCAGAAGGAATAACAATCGATAACTTGAATGTTTTGTTCTTGGCCCTCCCTCCCGGAAGGTTCCTGCTCTCGCTGGAGCTCATGGGCTCCAGTCTCCCTGTGGTACTTTGCTCAAGTGCCCATTCTTCCAGAGGGTTCGATGTGCTGTTTGGCTGTGAACTGGAATGGCCTCCTAAGCTCTCAGATGATATCCACCCGTGAGCTTGGGGTAGCAATTGGGGGTGTTGGGAAAAACTGTAGCATACGTAGCCACCCTTTGGGTGAGGCCATCCAATTCTGACCCAACTGAGAATTGCCGCAGCCGCTTCCCGATCTGTCCTGTGCTACATGCGCCTGACATTCAATGGCATTGCTTAATCCCCCACTATCGACATCCTGGGGGTTACCGTTGACCAGAAACTGAACTGGACGAGCCATATAAACACTGTGGCTACAGGAGCAGGTCAGAGGCTGGGAATTTTGAGGCGATTAATTCGCCCTCCGACTCCCCAAAGCCTGCCCGTCGACAAGACACAAATCAGGAGCATGGTGGAATACTCTCCACTAGCCTAGATGAATGCAGGTCCAACAGCATTCAAGCAGCTCAACACCACCCAGAACAAAGCAGTCTGCTTGGTTGGTACCCCCATTCACCACAATAAACATTCACTCCCTGCACCACCAGCACACTGTGTGTACCATCTACAAGATGCACTGCAGCAACTCACAAAGGCTCCTTCGACAGCACCTTCCAAACCCACGACCACTACCATCTAGAAGGACAAGGGCAGCAGACACATGGGGAACACCACCACCTGGAAGTTCCCCTCCGAGCCACTCACCATCCTGACTTGGAAATATATCGGCCGTTCCTTCACCGTCGCTGGGTCCAAATCCTGGAACTCCCTCCCTAACAGCACGGTGGGTGTACCTACACCACAGGGACTGCAGCGGCTCAAGAAGGCAGCTCACCCCCACCTTCTCAAGGGGCAATTAGGGATGAGCAATAAATGCTGGGCCCGGCCAGCGACTCCCATATCCCATGAAAGAATGAAAAAAAAATTTGCTTTGTTTCTCTATTTAAACATGAGGCTTATAGAACTATACTCTGTGTAAGTATTTAATCTTGAAAACAGTGGTTAAATGTGCTTAACCCATGATAAAAGCAGAAAAAGCTGGTAAGACCCAACAAGCCTGGCAGCATCTGTGGAGAGAGAAACAGAGTTAGCATTTCGGGTACGTATGACTCTTTTTCAGAGTTATAGAGGTAGAAATCCGATGGATTTTACGCTGTTTGAGAGGGGGTGGAGCAGGTCAGGGGCAGGTGGGAGCTCAGCACAGTTTGACAAAGATGTCATGGACACAGGACAAAGGGAATGTTAATGGTGGTGTTAAAGACTAAAGAAGGTGCAGATGGCGGCGTAAAGGTAAGATAACAATGTGTGCATAGGAGAACAAGGGTCAGCGCTGAGTGAAAGCACAACGTAGAAACAAGCGACAGGCGGCCTCATGGGGGCGGTGGGTGATTGGGGGAAACAGATGAAAAAAAAGTTTAAATATAAATAAAATTTGGGGTAAAGATGGAGGAGAGGGTTCATGGCCTAAAGTTGTTGAGCTCAATGTTCAGTCGTAGGGCGGTAAAGTGCCTAATTGGAAGATGAGATACCATTCCCCCACTTTGCGTTGGACTTCTCTGGAACATTTCAGCAGGCCAAGGACGTGCATGAGAGCAAGGGTGTTAAAATGGCAAGCAACAGAAAGATCTGGGTTGTTTTGCTCCGCCCCCCCTCTTAAACAGTATAAAATTCATCACGTTTCTACTTCTCTTTAGCTCCGAATAAGAGTCATGCGGACACCAAACGTCAACTCTGTTTCTCCCTCCACAGATGCTGCCAGACCTGCTGCGCTTTTCCAGCATTTTCTGTTTTCATTTCGGATTTCCAGCATCCGCAGTATTGTGCTTTTATGCTTAATCCACGTTCTGGCCTCATATTTATTATCATCATCACTGATGTATGTGATAGATCCTTTACCAGGTAATTGCCATGGATTTGAGCAGGGCTGACAACCTTCCTGGTCTTGGATGCCGATTCCAAAGGTTTGAACGTCTCCGTCTTGCTGGTTCCGTTCCTTTCCGATTCCTTTTTTTAAAAAAACTGGTATTTTAAAATCCACCTTTCTGGTCAAGTTTTGCAAACATGCCTCCTGAATCTTCTCCCCTGGCTTAGTGTTCTGTTTCCTTTTAAATAGAATGTTTTACGTTGTAAATGGTTACCCATCATCCTTGCAGGTGCCGACGGGTTAACCAGCCCCAAAAATGGAATGTCGGCATTTATTGCAAGGGGAGCGGGTTATAAAAGTAGTGAAGAGGGTGTTTCCTCCTATCCAGCAACTACCACATAGGCTAGTTGAAGAGGTGAAACTACAATCCCCGATTACACAGCGACCACACAGACTCAGGCTTCTTTTACCAGTTTTATTCAAGCATATGCAAGGGAGCAGCAATCGTTCTTGAGAAGGAAGACCCAGCAGCTCCCTGACTGATTACATTTCACTACTTTTGTACTTTTTCTTATCACAATACATTTGAATATATCCAATTGGTAACCGACACACAGGTACCATGTCAAAACTATCCTGTTGAGTACATAAACATGTGATTCTGCTAACCAATTATTCTAAAGGCTGTATACATAATTATATGATCCAATCAGAATTAAAACATGTACGCAAAGACCTTGATTCTCATAACTCAGAACTGTGTGTGTCATCAAAGCCCTCTCTTGTCTTTGTATGTCCTCCCATATCTAAGCTAAACCATCTGCCCCGCCCCTATCTGAGAGAGGGGTATACCTAGTCTAACTTTGTTATGTTTTATCTCCAATCTAGCTCTCAAGGCTTCAATGCACCATTACACCACTTGAATGGTGCTTATCTCTTGAAACTGTGTAAATCACACAAAGCTCAAAGCTCCTTTGTGTGCAATGTCCATCTGCTTACCCTCAGCTGTCAATAGGTTTAGCATCCATGGCTGCTTGGAGATTTTGAGTGTTCTTCAGTAAATTCTTAATGTTCTTATTTAACATTTTTAATTTTGCCCTAATAGTAGGGAAATTTTACTGCAGCTGTACAGGATGTTGGTGAGACCGCACCTGGAATACTGTGTACAGTTTTGGCTTCCTTGTTTGAAGAAAGATATAGTTGCATTAGAAGCAATTCAGAGAAGGTTCACTCAACTCATTCCTGGGATGAGGGGCTTACCTTATGAAGAAAGGTTGAATAGTTTGGGCCTGACCCATAGGAGTTTAGAAGAATGAGAGGTGATCTTATTGAAACATGCAAGATCCTGACTTGATAGGGTGGATACAGGGAGGATGTTCCCTCTTGTGGGGGAGATTAGTACCTGAACAAGAGGTCTACCGTTTAAGACTGAGGTGAGAATTTCTTTTTCTCTGAGGGTCGTTAGTATGTGGAATTCTCTCCCCCCAGAAAGCAATGGAGGCTGGGTCATTGAATTTATTCAAGGCAGAGTTAGATAGATTTTTGATCGACAAGGAGTCGAAGGTTATGTGGGGGGGTGGGGGGGGGGGTGGGCAGATGGCAAAGTGGAGCTGAGACCACAACCAGATCAGCCATGATCTTATTGAATGATGGAGCAGGATCGAAGGGCTGAGTAGCCTACTCCCGTTTCTAAGTCCTGTGTCCCTATAAGCTTCGGTCTGTACTGCAGTAAGAGGATAGTCATGCGGGGAGCTAATTAAAGAGCTGGTGCTGTGACAAGGTGTGTGAACCATACTACTTATGTTTGGGATAGCCAAATGGTCCTCCTTAACTGTATATAACTACCGATCTTGGACCGGTGAAAGCCTGTGCAGAGCTGTGCTATTTCAAAGTATGGCCAACCTTGCTGCCTTTCTTTTGTGCAAATGAGCTCAAAACTTAGTCAACACTTAAGAACGTTTGTGGTCTGTAATGCTTGGGTGTCATGAGCTCCAATACTTTTTCTAACTTTGAACGCCTCCAGCCTTGAGAGTCCTGTAAATTGGGTCGTTTTTTTTTTTTTTGGGAATGCGAGCTGAGCAAAAATTAACAAGAGTGTTTTCTTTCCTTCAGTAACCTGCCGTATGAAGTGACTCCAGAGCAAGCCCTGACCCACCATGAGGTCCAGCGGAGACTCGACATATCCATTCGCAATCTGCGGGCTGCCACCGACAAATTCCTCAATGCCATCGTGTGCTCCGTGGACAAGATACCGTATGTGCCCTGTAAAGTTCCCCTCCCACCTATATTCGGCATAGCCTCCTAACTTTGGGGTTGTGGGAGTTGCTGGGCAGAGTTTAGTGCTTCCCTGCTGCTCACAGTAACTCCAATGGAGAAAGCTAGCTAGAAATATAAAAACAGATAGTAAGAATTTCTGCAGGTATTTAAAAAGGAAAAGAATGAGTAAAGTGGGCATTGGGCTTCTCGAGAGAGAGAGAGAATCTGGGGAATTAATAATAGAAAATAAGGAAATGGCGGACAAACTGAGCAGATACGGTATGGCAGGACAGCTCAGCCAAGTGGAATATACATCCTCATTGGTGAGTAGCTGGTAAGTTCTATTTATAGTTAGGTTGTCAAGTTAAGGCACAGCAGGGCAGCTCGGCAATTAGAATGTGCATCCTGTGATATGTGGGAAGTCATGGACGCACCATGAGTACTAGACGAACACATCTGCGGGAAGTGTCACTGGCTGCAGAAGCTTGAGCGCTGGGTGTTGGGACTCGAGCGGCGGCTGGAATCACTGTGGTGTTTCTGCCAGACCGAGAACCGCATGGAGAGCACGTTTGGGGAAGTGGTCACACCGCAGGTTAGGAACGTGCAAGCAGAGAGAGAGAGTGGGTGACCTCCGGGCAGTCTAAGAAAACCATGCAGGGAGTGCAGGAGTCCCCTGAGTCTATCTGGCTTGCTAATCGGTTTTCCGTTTTGGATAATGTTGAGGGCGATAGTTCCTCAGAGGAGTGCAGCCACAACCAAGCCTGTGGCACCACGGGCGGCTCAGCTGCACAGGAGGCGAGGAAGAGGAGTGGAAGAGCAATAGCGATAGGGGATTCGATAGTAAGGGGATTAGACGGGTGTTTCTGCGGCAGTAAACGTGACTCCAGGATTGTATGTTGCCTCCCTGGTGCCAGGGTCAAGGATGTCATGGTGCAGCTGCGGGACATCCTTCTGGGGGAGGGTGAGCAGCTGGAGGTTGTGGCCCACATTGGTACCAACGATCTGGTAGAAGTAGGGATGAAGTCCTGCAGGCTGAATTTAGGGGGTTAGGACAAGAGATTAGCGAATTACTCCCAAGGCCACGTGCTAGTGAGTATAGAAATAGGAGAATACACCAGATAAATGCGTGGCTGGAGGGATGGTGCAGGAGGGAGGGCTTCAGATTTCTGGGGCATTGGGACCGGTTCTGGGGAAGGTGGGACCTGCACAAGCGGGTGGTCTACATCTGACCAGGACAAATGTTTGTGCAGGGAGATTTGCTGGGGAGGGCTTAAACCAGCGGGGGGGGGGATGGGAACCTGAGGGCAGATTCAGATGGACAAATGCAGAACAGGGAACGGGGGACAGAAAATTAACGAGTGGCTCTGAAGAACAAGAAATAAAGGTTAAAAAGTGTACAGCACCGGAAATTGACAGTGTTAAGAGGTATATATTTAAATGCAAGGAGCATAGCAAATAAAGCCCATGAGCCGAGGGCACAGATAGACACATGGCAGCACGATATCATCGCCAGAATGGAAACTTGGCTTAAATAGGGGCAAAACTGGCAGCTCAACATCCCTGGACATAGGCTTTTCAGGCAGGATAGGGAGGGGGATTAAAAAAAGGTGGGGGTATAGCATCATTGGTTAAAGAATCAATTACAGCCGTGAGGAGAGAGAAGATATATGAGATGAAACATCAAATGAGGCCATATGAGTTGAGCTCAGAAATAAAAAAATAAAAAGGGGGCAGCCTTATTATGAAAAGTGTACTATAGACCCTGAATAGCGAGGGAAATGGAAAAGCAAATATGTAGACAAGTTTCTGAGTGCAAAAACGATAGGGCAATAATGGTTGGGGACTTCATCTACCCGAATATTAGTTGGGTTAAGAGTAGTGTGAAGGGCTCAGCCAGCACATAACAAGCCGAATGAGAGGGAGGGGGGTGATTTAGTCATAGGAAATGAAACTGGGCAAGTGAATGAAGCAGAAGTCGGGTCCGTTTTGAAGATAGTGACCATAATACAGTTAGATTTAGCATCATTATGGAAAAGGACAAAAAAATGGAACAGGTGTAAAAGTTCTAAATTGGGGAGAGACAAATTTTGCAAAGCTGAGAGGTGAGCTGGTGAAAGTGGACTGGTTACAGCTACGTGAAAGGAAATCAGTGACAGATCAGCGGGAGGCATTCAAAAGCGAGATTCTACGGGCACAGTGTGGACATGTCCCTGCAAAGAAAAAGGGTGGTCCTGCCAAATTCAGAGGCCCCTGGTTATCTAGAAGCATACAGGGTAAGATAAAGCAGAAAAGGAAAGCTTATGACGGTCACAAAAGACTTAATACTGTAGAAAGCCTAGATGAGTATAGAGAGTACAGAGGTGAAGTAAAAACAGGAAACAAAAGCAAAAAGAGGATATGAAAAAATATTGGCAGGTAAAATAAAGGAAAACCTAAAGATGCTTATTAAAATTTAGTACATTAAGAGCAAGAGAATAACTAAGGAAAGGGGTAGTGCCTGTCAGGGATGTACATGGTAACTTGTGCGCTGATGCTGAAGATATGGGCAGGATTCTCAATGAGTACTTTGTCTCTGTCTTCATAAAAGAGAGGGGTGATGCAGACATTCTAGTTGATGAGGAATGTAAAATATGAGATACAAGTAAGCATAATGAGAGAGGAAGTACTGGAGGGACTGGCATCCTTGAAGGTGGATAAATCACCAGGGCCGGATGGATTGTATGCCAAGCTGTTAAAGGAAGCCAGGGAGGAAATAGTGGATGCCCCAAGGATCATTTTTCAATCTTCACTGGATACGTGCGAGATACCAGAGGATTGGAGGTCTGCAAACGCTATACCATTGTTTAAAAATGGTGCGAGGGATAGGCCAAATAATTATAGGCTGGTCAGTCTGACTTCAATGGTGGGCAAATCATTTAGAATCGATTCTGAGAGACAGGATTAACTGTTACTTAGGCACGTATTGATCAGGGAAAGTCCGCATCGTTTTGTTAAGGGAAAGTTGTGTGTTATTAACTTAATACAGTTTTGAGGAAATAAGGAGGATTGATGAGGGTAGTGCAGTGGATGTTGTCTGCATGGATTTCAGTAAGGTACTTCCCACATGGCAGACTGGTCAGGAAAGTGAGATCCCATGGGATACAGGGGAAGGTGGCAGGTTGGATTCAAAATTGGCTCAGCGACAGGAAACAAAGGGTAATAGTCGATGGATGTTTTTGCGAACGGAAAGTTGTTTCTGGTAGTTTTCCAGAGGGCTCAGTGTTGGGGCCCTTGCTGGTTGTTGTATATATTAATGATTTAGACTTAAATCTGGGAGGCATGATTGGCAAATTTGCTGTGAAATTGAAAGTGAAGAGGGATAGTTGTTGCCTTCAGAACAATATCAATGTTTTGGTTGAGTGGGTGGAAAAGTGGCAGCTGGAATTCAATCCGGAGAAGGTTAAGATGATGCATTTTGTGAGGGAAAACAAAGCAAGGGAATACTCAATAAACGGGAGGATATTAAGAGGGGTTGAGGAAGTGAGAGGCCTTGGAGTGTGTATCCAAAGGTCCCTAAAGGGGGCAGGACAGGTAGGTAAGGTGGTAAAGGAGAATGCTTTCCTTTATTGGGTGAAGTATTGAATATAAAAGTGGGGATGTAATGCTGGAACTGTATAAAACACTGGTTCGGCCAGGGCTGGAATTTTGTGTCCAGTTCTGGTCACTACATTACAGGAAGGACATAATTGTCCCGGTGAGAGTACAGAGGATATTTACAAGAATGTTTCCAGGGCTTGAAAATTGCAGCTATGAAGAAAGATTGGATAGGCTGGAGTTGTTTTCCTTAGAACAGAGGAGGCTGTGGAGTGACTGGATTGAGATGTACAAAATTATGAGAGGCCTAGATAGAGTTGACAGGAAAGACTTGCTTCTCCTAGCGGAGAGGTCACTTACCAGGGGGCACAGATTTAAGGTAATTGGTAGGATTAGAGGGATTTTTTGGAAAAACTTTTTCACCCAGAGGGTGGTGGGCGTCTGGAATTCACTGCCTAAGTTGGTGGTTGAGGCAGAAACCCTCAACTCATTTAAAAGGTACCTGAATCTGCGCCTGACACGCTGTAACCTGCAGGGCTACGGGACCGAGTGCTGGAACCTGCAGGGCTACGGGACCGGGTGCTGGAACCTGCAGGGCTACGGGACCGGGTGCTGGAACCTGCAGGGCTACGGGACCGGGTGCTGGAACCTGCAGGGCTACGGGACTGGGTGCTGGAACCTGCAAGGCTACGGGACCGGGTGCTGGAACCTGCAGGGCTACAGGACCGGGTGCTGGAACCTGCAGGGCTACGGGACTGGGTGCTGGAAGGCGGGATTAGAATGGACGCTTAGTTTTTTTTTCAGCCGGCGCAGACACGATGGGCTGAATGGCCTCTTTCTGTGCCGTAACTTTTCTATGTTTCAATATTTTGCATCTTTCTTCACTGTAGAGGAAACAAATAACATCCCAGAAATAATTGTGAATCAGGAGGTGAAATGGAGGGAGGAACTGAAAACAATTACAACCACCGGGGAAAATGGGTACTGAGAAGATTATCACAACTAAAAGCTGACACGTGCCCAGGCCTCTTCATCCTAGAGTCTTAAAAGAAGTGGCTGCTAAAATAGTGGGTGCATTGGTCTCACTTTTCCAAAATTCCCTAGATTCCACAACGGTCCCATCAGATTGGAAGATAGCGAATGTGACTCCATTCAAGAAAGGAGGAAGACAGAAAGCAGGAAACTACAAGCCAGTTAGTCTAACATCTGTCATAGGGAAAATGCTGGAATCTGTTGTTAAGGAGGTTATAGCAGGGCACTTAGACAAGCTCAATGCAATCAGGCAGAGTCAACATTGCTTTGTGAAAGGGAAGCCACGTTTGGCTAATTTATTAGACGACTTTGAGGAAGTAATAAGCATAAAGGGGAATCTGTGGATGTGCTGCACTTAGATTTTCAGAAGGCATTTGACAAGGTGCCACAACAAAGGTTACTGCACAAAATAAGAGCTCCTGGTTTAGGAGTTAACAGGGAACAGAAAGTAGGCATAAATGAGTCATTTTCGGATTGGTACGATGTGATGAGTGGAATGCAGCAGGGATCAGTGCTGGGGCCTCGACCATTTACAATTTATATCAATGACCTGGATGAAGGGGCCGAATGGTTGCTAAATTCGCTGATGACACAAAGATAGGTCGGAAAATGTGAAGAGGACATAAGGAGCCTGCAAAGGGATATAGATCGGTTAAGTGAGTGGCCAAAAATTTGGCAGATGGAGTTTAATGTGGGAAAATGTGAACTTGTCCACTTGTCAGGAAGAATAGAAAAGCTGCATGTTATTGGAGAGAGATTGCAGAGTTCTGAGGTGCAGAGGGATCTGGGTGTCCTGGGACATGAATCGGGGAAGTTAGTATGCAGGTACAGCGAGTGATCAGGGCGGTGAATGGGATATTTGTTGTTTATTAGGGGGAATGGAGTATAAAAGTGGGGAAGTTTTACTGCAGTTGTGCAGGGTCTTGGTGAGCCCACATCTGGAGTATTGTGCACTGTTTTGGTCACCTTATTTAAGAAACGATATAAATACATTAGAGGCAGTTCAGAGAAGGTTCGCTCGACTGATTCCTGGGATGAGGAGGTTACCTTATGAGGCAAGGTTTGACAGGCTGGGCCTGTATCCATTGGAGTTTGGAAGAACGAGAGGTGACCTTATTGAAACATATAAGATCCCGAGGAGACTTGACAAGGTGGATGCTGGGAGGGTGTTTCCTCTTACGGGAGAGATTAGAACTGGGGGACACGTAAGTTAAGACGGAGATGAGAATTATTTTTTTCTCAGAGGGTCTTTGGAACTCTCTTCCCCAGAGAGGCTGGGTCACTGACTATTTTTCAGGCTGAGGTAGATAGAATCTTAACCTTTCACCCCTTTGTTAGTCATCAGGAATGGTTGGAAAGTGGAGTCGAGGTCACAATCAGATCAGCCATGATCTTATTGAATGGCGGAGCAGGCTCAAGGGGCCGAACGGCCTCCTCCTGCTCCTAATTCCTAAGTTCATATTGACTTGACCTAAAAAAGTAAAATCTGCATTTATCTGACGCCTTTCACAATTACAGGACGCCCAGAAGTGCTTTACAGCCAAGGAAATGCTTCATTTGAAGTGTAGTCACTGCTGTAATATTAGAGGCATGGCAACCAATTTGTGCGCAGCAAACTCCCCGGACCGCATGATAATGATCAGATCGACTGCTTTTTAACGTTGTTGGTTGAGGGATGAGGCAGGGCGCCAAGGAGGACTCCCTGCACTTGTTCCAGTAGCGGCCGTGGGATCTTTTACGTCCACCTGTGAGGCCAGTTCAACGTATCATCTGAATGACAGCACCTTCGACAGTGCAGCACTCCCCCCACCCCCGCCACCCCCGGCTTGAGTGTCAGTCTGAAACTGACGTTTTTTAAAAAGTCTTTTGTGGGATGTGGGCCTCATTGGCAAGACCAGCATTTGTTGCCCTTGAGAAAGTGGTGGTGAGCCACCTTGTGGTCCCGGTGGTGAAAGTGCTCCCACAGCGCTGTTAGGCAGGAAGCTCCAGGGTTTTGACCCCGTGACAGCGAAGGAGCAGCAGTGTAGTTCCAGGTCAGGGTGGTGTGTGACTTGGAGGGGAACTTACAGGCGGTGGCGCTCTTGTGCATCTGCTGCCCTTGCCCTTCCAGATGTTAGAGGTCCCGGGGGTATCCGGAGTGGACTCGGAGGTGAGAGCGCTACACACTGGTCCCATCAAGCATCTGATCACAAGAGACTCTAGTTTCACCATGTGCCCGGTAATTGCTTTACAGCCAGTGACTTTTTGTGAAGTGCGCCCACCGTGTAGGAAACATGGCAGGCAGTCTCTTGCATGCGATAATCTTTCTTCAATAATGTTGTTGGGGGGGGGGATAGATACCTGTCGCAGCTAGTAAGGAGAGGCCCCCCTCCTCCTCCCCCCGCCCCGGCTCTGCTGAGTTCCTTGGCTCAAGCGAGCTGCAGTTAGCTTCAGTGCCCTTTGGTTACACAAACAAAACCTACTTACCACCTCCTGCTCTGAGGACAGCGTCAGGCTTAGTTCAAGCAGAGAGGCTGCTGGCACTGACCACCGGGGCTCACTGAGTAACGGCTGTGAGAGAAGAGGTATCAAACGCTGAAATGCTACGACTGGTAGGAGAGTCAACACGTTTGTTGGCGGAGGGTGGGGAGACGAAGGGAATGAGGGCCTTTCTGTACTTCACATTCTGTGTCTGCAAAAGGGGAGTGAAAGCAATTTTTTTTTTTTTACGCAGCGAGTCTGGAAGGCGCTGCCTGAAAGTGCGGTGGAAGCAGATTCAATAGGAGCTTTCAAAAGAGGGGGAATCGGATAAATACTGGAAGGGGGAAACGGCAGGGATATGGGGGGGGGGGGAGAAAGAGAGCAGGGGGTAGCAGTGGGACTAATGGGATAGCGTTCTTTAAAGGGCTGGCACAGGCGCGATGGGCCGAATGTGTTAATCTAATATTGACCATCTTGTTACGTGGACAGGTATGGGATGAGATACGCTGCCAAAGCTTTGAAAAGCTCGCTGCGTGGGAAGTTCCCTGACGCCACGGAGGATGAATTGTTCAAGGTAAAATTGAACCGGCAGCTGTGCTCGGAATCTCTCATCGCGGGGCCACTCTCCAGCTTGCCCCATGAGTCACGCTTTCGCAGCTCCTGGTCGCCCGTTCCCCACCTCCCCACTCGGCCCCCAACAGGAATGATCCCACGGCGGGTAGGGGGGGTGGGAGTGGGGGTGGGGCTAGTAAATGAGCTGGCTGAATCGGTGAAAGCGCAGGTGTAGCACTGAGCCGTGCAAAGCAGAAGATGACGGGCCTGCGCTATTGCCTGGTGTGGGGTGGTAGCTGGGAGGGGTTGGCGGTGGGGGGGAGCTTCCTGCAGTTGGCCTCAGCATCACGGGGTTTCGGAGCTAACAGGACCCCCGGGGACGCCTACTGACGGGCGTGTTGATGGCGATGGGGGGGGCAGCGCAGGGTCTTCAGGAAGAAGGAGAAAAGAACCTTGCCAGGTGCCCAGCGGGTCAACGAGTGGTGCCGGTCATCTGGCAACGGGCGCGAATTATTTCCCTCCTTTTGCTGCAGGTCGTCGGGAACCTGCTGTACTATCGCTACATGAACCCGGCGGTCGTGGCTCCGGATGGCTTCGATATCATTGACGTGACAGCAGGAGGCGGGCTGCCCACGGACCACCGCCGCAACCTGGGCTCCATTGCGAAGCTGCTGCAGCACGCCGCCGCCAGCAAGGCGTTTGAAGGGGAAACCGGTCAGCTCCGCACCATGAATGACTACCTGTTCCAGTCCCAGCAGAGATTCAGGTCTCAGCGACTACACCTCACCCTTATCTCAGTGAAGGATTTTCTCGGAAACGCCTCCTCGCAGCACGACTAGGTGTCCACCCCCCCACCACCACCACCACCCCCCACTTTGTGACATTCAGTGGTCGGAGCGTACAATCCCAGGGTCAGCTACAGCATGAGTTAGATACCAAGTAAAGCTCCCTCTACACTGTCCCATTAAAGGCTCCCAGGGCAGGTACTGTATGAGTTACATACAGAGTAAAGCTCCCTCTACACTGTCCCCGTCAATCGCTCCCAGGACAGGTACAGCACGGGGTTAGATACAGAGTAAAACTCCCTCTACACTGTCCCCATCAAACACTCCCAGGACAGGTACAGCACGGGGTTAGATACAGAGTAAAGCTCCCTCTACACTTTCCCCGTCAAACACTCCCAGGACAGGTACAGCACGGGGTTAGACACAGAGTAAAGCTCCCTCTACACTGTCCCCATCAAACACTCCCAGGACAGGTACAGCACGGGGTTAGATACAGAGTAAAGCTCCCTCTGCACTGTCCCCATCAAACACACCCAGGACAGGTACAGCACGGGGTTAGATACAGAGTAAAGCTCCCTCTACACTGTCCCCATCAAACACTCCCAGTGCAGGTACGGCACGGGGTTAGATACAGAGTAAAGCTTCCTATACACTGTCCCCATCAAACACTCCCAGGACAGGTACAGCACGGGGTTAGATACAGAGTAAAGCTCCCTGTACACTGTCCCCATCAAAAACTCCCAGGACGGGTACAGCACAGGGTTAGATACAGAGTAACGCTCCCTCTACACTATCTTAATAGTCTTCCAGGACAGGTATACGCTGTGTAAATGCAGTGTGCAGCCTTATATGTTCTGGCCTCTGAGTTACTCCAGGGCAGGTACAACGTAGGTTGGAGGTGTTCATGATGTTTCAATCCTGAATCTCTGAGCAGACTCTTACAGCATAGTAGGAGGCCGTTCGGCCCATCATGCCATTGCTAGCTCTATGAAGGAGCGATGCAATTAGTTCCATTCCACTACAATCTCGGCACATCTCAAAGAGCTTTACAGCCAGTGAAGCACTTTTCAAAGCGTAGTCAATGTTTTAATGTGGGGAAAGACGGCAGCCAGTTTATGCACAGCAAAATCCCACAGACGAGCAATGTGACTGCGCCCAGAGAACCTGCTTTATTGAAGCTGATTGAGGGAATAAATATTTTTTTATCAACTGAGAGGTTATAATACCTCTCTCGAAATGAACCTCCATTTTGCGAGCCTTTTGGAAATCCGGCTACCTTGGCACCCAAGATCAGACCCGAGGCTTTCCAGTTTAGTCCGGACCTAACCCAGTCCACCCCTCTAGGGATTCAATTGTTAAGCCTATTGTTGGGAAGCCTTTTCCTTACTTCGCGCAAGTGCAAAACCCCTCCTCCTGGATGCTTCTATCCCACCTCGTTTCTGCTGACGTGGACACGGGATTCCATCGGTTTGCCGTTGGCCGGACTGTGCGTCTGCACCTGCAGACCCGTCTCTGAACAGTGAAAAGTGGCACTTGCTTACCTTTATGTCTGGTCCTTTGATATGGGTGACCGTAGCTTAAAAAGGGAAAGTCTCGTCTTTCTCCGCACAGTAGGATGTCAGGTATTACTGCAGGGACAGACTCTCGTCATGGAGGTTCAGCACCTCTCAAGGCACAGTCTGCTGCATGGCGAAAAGGGGATGTTGGCGATCAGGCTAAGCTCATTAATCTCTCAGGTTCCAGGAGGCCCCTGTTTGATGTTGGCTTTGCCGCTTCCGGGTGCCGGTGACGTGGCTGCAGACAGCCCTTGTATCCGTATAAACCTCTGCTTAGTCGGTGGCACTCCCGCCCCTGGGTCACTAGCCCACCCCCCCCCCCCCCAGCCCCGGGTTCAAGGTCCACTCCAGGGCTCGAGCACAAAAATCAAAGCTGATTTCCCCCAGTGCAGCGCCGAGGGAGCGCCACGCTGCCAGAGGTGCCATCTGCCGGATGAGATGCTTAAACAGTGTTCTCCTATCCTTCCTCTCCGGCGAGGGCAAAAGATTCCTTGGCATTGTTTTGAAGAGGGGGCCGGTGCGGGTTGGCGTTTTCCCCCGGTGGCCCAGTATTTATCCCTCAACCACCCTAAATTAAATCAAAACCAGATAATCTGGTCATTGTCCCATTGCTGTCTGTGGGCTCTTGCTGTGCGCAGATTGACTGCCACGTTTCCGACATTACAGCACCGACCGCACTTCAAAAAGCACTTCATGGGCTGTAAAACGTTTTGGGGGGGACGCCGTGAGGTGGTGAAAGGCGCTATAGAAATGCAAGTCCTTTTTTTTTAAAATATCCGGGTTAGGGCGGGAGGCACTAGGCATGGTCCTGATTCTTACCCAGTGATGGTGTTGGGGGTTTGAGAGTAGAGAGACCTGGCGGGGGGCGTGGTTACCTGTTCACAAACCTTGAAGGTACTTGAAAAGGCAGTGAAGAAAGCGTATGGAATACATTGCTTTATAAGCAGTCGGTGGGGGGCACTGAGTACCAAAAAATGGAACTCACGCTGAATCTTTACAGAACACTGGTTCGGCCCCAGCTGCAGTATCGTGTCCAACTCCAGGCCCCGCACTTTAGGAAGGATGTCGTGGCCTTGGAGAGAGTGTGGAGGGAGATTTACCCACAGTGGGACCAGGGACTTCAGTGCATGTGGAGTGACCGGAGAAGCTGGGCTCCCTGGAGCAGATCGGGTTAACGGGGAGGTTTAATCGAGGGTGTTCGGAATCAGGAAGGGGGTTTGGGTGGAGCAGGTGGGGAAGAAACCGTTTCCTCATTGCCAGCTGAGACAGTAACCAGAGGTCATAGATTTAAAATAATCGGGAAAAGGGCTGTGGGGGAAATGTTTTGTTTAAAATGGTGATGGAAGCAGATTCTGCAGGAACTCTCCAAAGGCAACCAGACTCGGGCTTGAGGAGAACTAATTCACAGGGCTTTTGGGCAAAAGCGCTGCGCCACGGAATTGATTGATTTGGACAGCACCTTCAAAGAGCTAGCACAGGCAGGATGGGCCGACTAGGCTTCTCCTGGTTCTATGACTGGAAGGTGCCTTGTGTGGGTGGCAGGTGAAGCCAGCATCGAAGTTGTCTGTGATAAGTGTTAGCCTGCACTCGTTGTCCAGATGCTATGTGAAGAGTAGAAGCGCTGAAGCGTGGCAAGTGCCCCGGGACCAATTTGAGGGCAGCAATTTTTAGGAGGGAACAGGAACGGGAACAGTCGACCATCTTTTAAACACGGGGTGAAAACTCAGTCGTCCGAATGAAGGCTTTTTCTCTGCCTCTACCTCTCCGATCCTGCCCCATTCTTGTCTGTTCCACGGGCGCTGACCACTAATTCAGTACCTCACCCCCTCGCCCATCCTTCACACACGACAGACAGTAAGAGGAGGGTAGTATTTACTTGGAAAGTGTCAGCAAACGTTTCAGCAGCGGGCTGGGGGGGTTCGCTACTGAGCGGAATCTTGCCCTTGCTCGTCGCCTGGAGGCAGGCTCTTTCCACAGATATCCTCTGGACGGTAAGGAGACAGAGGGGGTAAAGGGGAACGTCCTCTGCTTCCCGTTCCTGGCTGGGTTTTATATACTCCAGCTGACGTTGACCTCCTCACACTTACACCCACAACACCTGAGACTATCCGTGGCCCTCACGTTGCTGTTCTCCCTGAGATCAGCAACCACAGACCCGACACTGAGCTCGCGACTCCCGGGTCCAAGTGGCTCAGTGCCACACTCTGGTGGCCCCTTTAGCTCTGTGCCCTGTCTGGGCAAGCTGCACATTGAACCTAAACCGTACCGCTAGCAGTAAGCCACGCTTGAGAGGCGTTCAGTTTGGGAAATGGAGTAACAAGCTGACGTGATCCTGGGCAGCGCCCCCTTTTTTTCAGGGAGATTCTCTGCTGCTGCTTTACGCTGCTGTGGGTTCCTGTGCGTGTACGGGCTGGTGGGAGGAGGACCTGGGAAGAGAATCTGTCGCGGCTAAAGTGTTTTAAATGAATGTTTTCCTGACGTGCCGGGGCGTTTGCTTTTTTTTTTAAAATTCCAGGGAGTTTTTCCGCTCGGCCTGCAACGTTCCTGAACCCGAGGAATGGTTTGACGTGGATGAGTATTCGGAAATGGTCAGCCTCAACAAGCCAGTCATCTATATAACCGTCGGTGAGCTGATTAACACTCACAGGGTAAGTGGACGGATATGGTTCCCTTCCTCTCCCTCCCCGGGAAGCCGCGTGTTGCCCGGAGCGATAGCCATGAAATAGCGTTCGAGGGTTTGGAATGCTGGGTTTCTCCCTCATCGCGAGGGTACTGACATGCTGAATACAGTTCCACAGACACTAGTAGCACTTGCCCAAGTGTCCATTTATCACGTGTACCCTTTCTTTAAAACAAAAACAGAAATACTTGGAGAAACTCAGCAGGTCTGACAGCATCTGCGGAGAGGGACACAGTTAACGTTTCGAGTCCATATGACTCTTCAACAGAACTAAGTAAAAATAGGAAAGAGGTGAAATATAAGCTAGTTTAAGGGGGGGGCGGGGTAGTTGTAGGGACAAGCAGTCAGTAATAGGTGGAGATAACCAAAAGATGTCACAGACAAAAGAACAAAGAGGTGTTGAAGGTGGTGATATTATCTAAAGGAATGTGCTAATTAAGAGTGGAGAGCAGGACGCGCAAGGTACAGATAGCCCTAGTGGGGGTGGGGTGAAATACTACTAAAAAGGCATAAAAGGTAGAGATGAACAATGGGTGGGAAATACATTTAAAAATAATGGAAATAGGTGGGAAAAGAAAAATCTATATAAATTATTGGAAAAAACAAAAGGAAGGGGGAAGAAACAGAAAGGGGGTGGGGATGGAGGAGGGAGGTCATGATCTAAAGTTGTTGAACTCGATATTCAGTCCGGAAGGCTGTAAGGTGCCTAGTCGGAAGATGAGGTGTTGTTCCTCCAGTTTGCGTTGGGCTTCACTGGAACAATGCAGCAAGCCAAGGACAGACATGTGGGCAAGAGAGCAGGGTGGAGTGTTAAAATGGCCAGCGACAGGGAGGTCTTTTACCCTTTTTTAAAAACTATTTGAGGACTGGGGCGAGTCTCGGGTTGTGCCTCTTGGCTGCAGTGATACCAGGGCAGTACAGCAAACGGTCCGAGCAATTTCTCAAACCGCTCCAGATTCAGGAATTGTGCCTTTGGGTTGGAAGATTGCAATTGTCACTCCATTTTATAAAAAGGGAGGGAGAAGCTGGGACCTGTCAGTTTAGAATTAATTGTGGAGAGGCTGTTGGAATCGAACATTAGGGACCGAGCGACTGAGCGCTTGGGACAAGTGAAAGCTGACCAGAGTCTGTGAAGACATATCTGACGAACGAGGAGATCACCAGCCCAGTGGGCAAAGGGAGTGTCTGCTGTTTACACGGACACCCCCGACACAGCTGGTAAGGTGGTGCATGAGTTATGAGCCAAAAATGCAAGTCCACGGAATTGGAGGAAACCTTGGGATAGTTGGGAAGTAGGAGGCAGTGGGGGCGGAGGGAACGTTCTTCACTTGGCAGGATGTGGTATCCTGAGGATTATGTTCTCCAGGAGGCACAGTGGGTTGTGTAAATGGAGGCGGTTCGTTACAAAAGAGACTTGGATTAAGTGAGTGGGAGAATTATGACAGATGGAGTTCAGTGTGGGGGAGTGTCAGGTCACACGGATCTTGAGAAAGACAATATTTTCTTAATCGCGAGAGCAGAGGTGCCGAGAGTTTAGGGATCCAAGTGCGCAGATCGCTGAAACATCTAGCCTTTACCTCGAGGGACGTGGGAAGTGATGCTTCGTTTCTACAGAACCTTGGTCATTAAGGTTGTTGAAACTATTACCCCAGTTGGAGAAATCCTGAACAAGGGGACAGAACCTTAAAATTGGAGCTAGGCCTGTTCAGGGGTGATGTCAGGAAGCACTTCACATACACACACACACGCACACGAACACACACGAACACGAACACACGCACACGCACACGAACACACGAACACGAACACACGCACACGAACACACGCACACGAACACACGAACACACGAACACGAACACACGAACACGAACACACGAACACGAACACACGCACACGAACACACGCACACGAACACACGCACACGAACACACGCACACGAACACACGCACACGAACACACGCACACGAACACACGCACACGAACACACGCACACGAACACACGAACACGAACACACGAACACACGAACACGAACACACGAACACGAACACACACACACGAACACACACACACGAACACACACACACGAATCTGGAACTCTCTCCCTCAAAAAGGCTGGGGGTGCCGGGAGATCAGTTGAAATTTTCGAGACTGAGAAGGATAGAATTTTGTGGATAAGAGGTAAAAACAGGTAAATACCACACAGATCAGCCACGATCTAACAGAACAGCAGGCTCGAGTGGCTGAATCGTCTCCTCCTATTCTTACTAACACCTTGTGTTCACCAGCATGCCCAGACTACCCAGTGTCAAATGGTATAATGGTTTAAGCTGAGGCGTGACAACAGGGACCTCCCTGTGATCCGAGCTGGGCTCCGGGTCTTTCACACGCTGCCGAGCGCACTTATTAACCCATCGATTCACAGGTGGACTGAGAAGTACTTGGTGGGATTGAGGGCCGATTCAATGGTTTGGCTGCCTTGTTTCACAAGTCGTCCTCGCATCTCTCCTCCAAACAGGAGGGGAAATATTAAAGCATTTGCTGGGCTGCTTCACCTTTTTGTCTCTAAACGTTGCAAACTGCAAAGCCTGGCGGGCGTTTTAGCTTCCAGCTCTGGGACCCAGATTCTCCCAAGGACCTCCTGCCTCCGACTATGGGTTTCCCTCCTTCCTCAATTCTGATCCAGGAAGCAACACAGAGCTCCCCCCTCTACACTGCTCAGTGCTGCTAACCAACCTCTGAGCAGCAGCAGCCTCCACCGCCACTGCCTGACAATATTTATGGCCCGTTCCCCACGCTTACAGATTTTCCTTTGAGACGTCACACTGACCGTCTTTGGCAGCGTCTGTGAAGTGTAACCTTTGTTTGTGTTTTCCCAGTTGCTGCTCCAGCACCAGGATTCCCTCACTTCCGAACACACTGACCCTCTTCATGAACTGCTGAAGGATCTGGGCGACGTACCCACCGTCGAATCACTCCTAGGCAAGTGGCTGTTTGTTTCTATGTTTCTGTGCTGCTGAATCCGTGACCCTTCGGGATACAGGGAGTGATTGAAGCGAGTTTACCCTTTGGCTCGGTGTGTTGCTGCCTTGCCTCTGAGTCAGGCGGCCGTCCATGGATTTGATCCCTTAATTCAGGCTGACACTCCCAGTGCCGAAGGAGTGCTGAACTGTCAGAGGTTCTGTCTTTCAGGTGAGGTCTTAAACGAAGGCCCCCCCCACCATTTGCCTCCTCATCCTGTTGGAAGAAGGGGGTGGTGGTTGATGGAGTAATTTTTACCCCCCAGCCGATGTTACTGAATATTGTCTGGCCGTTATCACGTTGAAGTTTGTTGGAACCTGCTGTCTGCCAAGCGTCTGCCCCGTTTCCTGCAATACAACAGTGATTACATTTATATATAAAAGCAAAATACTGCGGATGCTGGAAATCTGAAACAAAAACAAAAATACCTGGAACAACTCAGCAGGTCTGACAGCATCTGCGGAGAGGGACACAGTTAACGTTTCGAGTCTGTATGACTCTTCACCAGAACTAAGGAAAAATAGCAATGAGGTGAAATATAAGCTGGTTGAAGGGGGGTGGGACAGGTGGAGCTGGATAGAGGGCCAGTGATAGGTGGAGGCAAAGAAGAGATTGCCAAAGATGTCATAGACAAAAGGACAAAGGGGCGTTGACGGTGGTGATATTAGCTATGGAATGTGCTAATGATGACATTAAGGGTAGAAAGCAGGACGAGCAAGTGGCAGATGGCCCTGGTGGGGGTGGGGTGGGGTGAAGGTACAGATAGCCCTAGTGGGGGTGGGGTGGGGTGAAGGTACAGATAGCCCCGGTGGGGGTGGGGTGGGGTGAAGGTACAGATAGCCCCGGTGGGGGTGGGGTGGGGTGAAGGTACAGATAGCCCCGGTGGGGGTGGGGTGGGGTGAAGGTACAGATAGCCCCGGTGGGGGTGGGGTGGGGTGAAGGTACAGATAGCCCCGGTGGGGGTGGGGTGGGGTGAAGGTACAGATAGCCCCGGTGGGGGTGGGGTGGGGTGAAGGTACAGATAGCCCCGGTGGGGGTGGGGTGGGGTGAAGGTACAGATAGCCCCGGTGGGGGTGGGGTGGGGTGAAGGTACAGATAGCCCCGGTGGGGGTGGGGTGGGGTGAAGGTACAGATAGCCCCGGTGGGGGTGGGGTGGGGTGAAGGTACAGATAGCCCCGGTGGGGGTGGGGTGGGGTGAAGGTACAGATAGCCCCGGTGGGGGTGGGGTGGGGTGAAGGTACAGATAGCCCCGGTGGGGGTGGGGTGGGGTGAAGGTACAGATAGCCCCGGTGGGGGTGGGGTGGGGTGAAGGTACAGATAGCCCCGGTGGGGGTGGGGTGGGGTGAAGGTACAGATAGCCCCGGTGGGGGTGGGGTGGGGTGAAGGTACAGATAGCCCCGGTGGGGGTGGGGTGGGGGGAGGGGATCGAAATGGGCTAAAAGGCAGAGATAAAACAATGAATGGAACTACATTTAAAAATAGAAATAGGTGGGAAAAGAAAAATATATAAAAATGATATAGTGACTGCATTTCATTGGCTGTAAAACTCCTGAGATTGTGAAAGGTGCTATATCAATGTAATGCCCCTCTTTCTTTCCACGTACTCACCTGATGTGGCCCTAAGTCCCATGCACAAGCCAACACGCCAGGCTGTGTGCTTGGGCTCTGCTGTTCACTTAATTTGGGTCAGCGTCCATCAGTGTCTCTTGCTTCTGATCCCTGTCAAGTACCCTCTGCTGGGGATGTCACATCCGTGGCTCTTTGATGGATGAGGGCAGGGTCAGGATGGGTGGTGATGCCTCTTGTGTTTAAATAGCCTGAAGCCACCTTGGGGAAGAGAGAGTTCATTCTCCGGCTGACGTGTATTGCCCATCCCTCGTTGCCCTTGAGGAGGTGGGGGTGGACCATCTCTTGAACGGCTGCAGTTTGTGTGGTGCCCGGATTACTAGTCCAGTGACATTACCATCAACAACCCACGTTTATATAGCGCATTTGACGTGGTAAAACATCCCAGGCCACCTTGCCGGGGCATTATCAAGCAATGCTTGACACCCAGCGACTGAAGGTGGACGAAAGTTTGGTCAGGGAGCTTGGCTTTAAGGAGCATTTTAAAGGAGAAGGGAGAGAGGCAGAGGGGTTTCAGGAAAGAATTCCAGAGCCGAGGGTCCAGGCAGCTGCAGGCTGTGACCTTCAGGAAAGACTGACCAGGCTGGGGCCCTTCTCTTTATAAAAGAGAAAGCTGAGGGGTGACCTGAGACAAGCCTTTAAAATTATAGAAGGGTTTGCTAGGGTAAGTGTAGGAATGTTTCCACTTGTGGGAGAAGCTAGGGGCCTCAAAACTGTAAAGTAGTAACTTTATAAATAGAATAGAATCATAAAGTGGTTACTGCACAGACGCAGGCCATTCAGCCCATCGGGCCTGTGACAGCTCTCTGCAAAAGCAGATTTGTTAGCCCCACGCATCACCCCCCCCCACCCCCCCCCCCCCCCCCCCCCCCCCCCCCCCCCCCCTCCCCCCCCCGCCCTAAAATTTTTTTCCCTTAGCCCTAAAATTTTTTTCGACCCAGGCGCTTAACAATTCCCTTTCGAAAGGCACAATTGAATCTGTCTCCGTCACCCTTCTCAGACAATGCATTCCGCTCGCTAAATAAAGTTTTTTTTTCTCAATGTTGCTTTTAGTTCTTCTGCCAATCACCTTTAAATCTCGCAGCCCCTGGTCCTCGATCCTGCCGCCGTTGGCACATCAGGAGGACACGGAACAGAAAATGCTGGAAAAACTCAGCAACTGTGGAGAGAAACAGAGTTAACGTTTCGAGACTGTATGACTTCTTCAGAGCTTTGAGGAAGAGTCATACAAACCCGAAACATTGACTCTGTTTTCCCCTCTCCACGGGCGCTCCCAGACCTGCTGAGTTTCTCCAGGATTTTATGCTTTGGTTTCGGATTTCCAGCATCCCGCAGTATTCTGCTTTTATCTTAGGGCAAATCTTAGGGGGAATGTGGAACTCGCTCCCACGGGGAGCGGGCGAGGCGAGTAGCAGAGATGCATTTAAGGGAGAAGCGAGATAAACAGGAGGGAGAAAGGAATAGGAGGATGTGTTAATGGGGCGAGATGAAGAGGGAGGTGGGGGGCGGGGGGTGGTGGGAGGAGGCTCACGTGGAGCAGATACGCCAGCACGGAGCAGATGGGCCGAATGGCCTGTTCCTGTGCTGGGAATTCAGTGAGGAGGTGAGGGAGTAATTGACGTCCAGTTCTCGATAGCCCTGCTTGTGCTGTAGCTGAGATGCTGCATAACGAATCCTGGCAACTCCATCACTCATTCTCCATCGCTTCCATTTCCATAGGTGAAGGTTCTGTCAATGCAAACGACCCCCATGCTGACCAAGCCATGACCCAGCTCAACAAGATGGAGGTTTCACTGACGCTCACCAACAAATTTGACATTTCTAAGAAAGGTGATGGGGCGAACGATGCCAGAGGTTTGCTGCTCAGGTGTGTAGGCCGTAGGAGGCGAACATTTACCTCCTCCTCCCCGTCCAGGTACCACGCCCTATAAGGTATTGGCAACCAGGAACTTCTGTTGGATTGGCCTGTAATAATGCAGTGGTTTGCCATTGCCTTCTGCAGTATGGCTGACCAGAAAACTCTCTCGCTCTTACCGCCTGCCAACAGGAGTATTGGAAAGATTTACAGGCTGGTAATCAAACTGTTTGACCAAGCTATTGAACGCACCTTCCAGGGCTGTCAAGTCCTGAAGTGGCACTTGAACCCGGAGGCTCTGGCCCAGAGGTAGGGACGCTACCGCTGCGCCGCAAGACCTCCCTGAACACTTACCAGATGAGGTAATTGTCAAAAGAGCCAGAAGCGAAGCGAGGAGCATTTTTGTTTCAGGAGGGATGTTTTCTGATTTCCAGCGCACTGCCTGAACGCAGATTCAGTGGTAACTTCCCACAAGGAGTTGGATATATACGTGAATGGGAGAAATGTGCAGCGCTGTGGAGAAGGGCTGGAGGGAATGGGACTCATTGGATAGATCTTTCAGTGAGCACAGGCATGACGGGCTGAATGGCCTCCTGTGCTGTATTATTCTATGAAAAGTAGCTTTTTTTTTCAGCACTCATTCCCTTTAAGGAGAAGCCTCGGCTGCAAGCTATGTTTTGTACATCTCACTGGGGCCTGTGGTGACTGGGTTGCCGCTGTGCGCTGGATTCTGTGATGGCCAGAAACGTTGGACTGTTAATACCAGCGCAGAGATTTGCAGGCTTGGTGAAATGCAGTGATCCAGAGGTGGCGAGGGGCGGCAGCAGGGGTGGCGGTGGTGGTGAGGGAATCGAACCAGACGTTTTGACGTGCAGAGAAGAGGCCTGAAGCAACCCAAAACTAAACCCTTTGACAATAGCTCCAGTGTCTAACGCAGCCGCACGGTGGCCGGGTTGTCACGTCTCGGCTGTGGTTTTAGGAATTGATTGCGTTGCAGGGGGAGATCTTCACTTGTGCTGTGGCTGAACCTCTGGAAGTAACTATGTACGAGGGAAGGCACTTGCTCATCCATCCAGTAACCTGTAGCAGGCCCCTGCCCCCATCGCTGTGGCTTGCAGTTCGCCTCACTCTCCCCTTCCCCTTCCCCTCCACACCACCAGACAATTAGTTAAGTGGTTCCATTGTTCTGGCTTCCATTATCTCCAACGGGAGTCTATTCCGCATGTTGTGTACGGGGCGTAATGTTACTCATGCAGATTCCTTAGTGAAACACTTGTCCCGATACGCAGTGGGTCCTCGTAATCAAAGCAGTTCACAGGAATAGGAGACGACAGTTCAGCTCCTTGAGCCTGTTCTGTTACTCAGTTGGCCAGCCTGTGTTGTATCTCCGTGTACCCACCTTAGTTACATATCCTCAAGCCCCCTTGGCCCAACAAAAATCCGTCAAAATAAAAAGCAAAATACTGCGGATGCTGGAAATTTAGAACAAGAACAAAAATAGCTGGAAAAACTCAGCAGGTCTGACAGCATCTGCAGAGAGGGACACAGTTGACGTTTCGAGTCTGGATGACGCTTCATCAGAACTAAGACACATCCTTCACTTCTAAAAATCTGCCAATCTATGTTTTGAAATATTCAAATAATGACCTTGACAGAATTTTTTTTTTGGGGGGGGTGGTTGAGTTCTAGATTTGCGACTGTGTGTGTGACTGTTTGTGTGTGTGTGTGTGTGAGACAGTTTGTGTGTGTGACAGTTTGTGTGTGTGACAGTTTGTGTGTGTGACAATTTGTGTGTGTGACTGTTTGTGTGTGTGACTGTTTGTGTGTGTGACTGTTTGTGTGTGTGTGAGAGAGACAGTTTCTCCCTGTCGACCCGATCAGATCTTTTATGTTGACCTTAAATACCTCAATTAGTTCACCCCTAATGTTCTAAACTCAAGCTGGTACAAGCCCCTTCTTATAATTTAACCCTCTGAGCCCCAATGCCATTCTATGGAACCTGCACCATCCTCCTCCAAGGCTTACTTGTTATGATCCCAGCTGAAGTTACCACTGGGCAATCCTGATCCAAGAGTGGAACCCAGCTTGATAGACCCTAGCTTTTATTTGTTTGTTCAGTAGCCGCTCTCCACACAACTAAACAGAGTCATTGGAGTTACTGGATGGATGAGCAAGTGCCTTCCCTCGTACATAGTTACTTCCAGAGGTTCAGCCACAGCACAAGCGAAGATCTCCCCCTGCAACGCAATCAATTCCTAAAACCACAGCCGAGACGTGACAACCTGGCCACCGTGCGGCTGCGTTAGACACTGGAGCTATTGTCAAAGGGTTTAGTTTTGGGTTGCTTCAGGCCTCTTCTCTGCACTTCAAAATGTCTGGTTCGATTCCCTCACCACCACCGCCACCCCTGCTTCCGCCCCTCGCCACCTCTGGATCACTGCATTTCACCAAGCCTAATGAACTTTTAACAAGAATAGGATGTTTATTTAACAAGAAAAGATTAACTATATTACAATACTACCTCACGCACAACTATACCTTTACAGATATTTACAGATTTGTAAGGATAACACACGTTACAAAAGCTATCTTATACACTAATGTTCACAGTAAGTACACAGCCCATGTAAAACACTTGGCGACCTGTGCTCAGACACACGTCACTCTGAAACCAAGTGACAGATGCCACCCCAAACAGATGCTATGGATCTCTCCTCAACTCTCCCCATTCGCTTGTTACACTCTAAGCCAACTGGTCTAGACCATAAGACATAGGAGCAGAAATTAGGCCATTTGGCCCATCGAGTCTGCTCCGCCATTCAATCATGGCTGATAAGTTTCTCAACCCCATTCTGCCACCTTCTCCCCGTAACCTTTGATCCCCTTACCAATCAAGAACCTATCTATCTCGGTCTTAAATACACTCAATGACCTGGCCTCCACAGCCTTCTGTGGCAATGAATTCCATAGGTTCACCACTCTCTGGCTAAAGAAGTTTCTCCTCATCTCTGTTCTAAAAGGTCTTCCCTTTACTCTGAAGCTGTGCCCTTGGGTCCTAGTCCCTCCTACTAATGGAAACGTCTTCCCCACGTCCACTCTATCCAGGCCTTTCAGTATTCTGTAAGTTTCAATCAGATCCCCCCCTCATCCTTCTAAGCACCATCGAGTATCGACACAGAGTCCTCAAACGTTCCTCATATGTTAAGCCTTTCATTCCTGGAATCGTTCTCGTAAACCTCCTCTGGACCCTCTCCAGGGCCAGAACATCCTTCCTGAGATACGGGGCCCAAAATTGCTCACAATATTCACTGAACTCTGTCTTTCACATGAGGGTTTCCAATTTCCACTCCCCAAGAACTCGCTTTGGAATCTTCTCCCAAGCTGACGCTTTCTCTCAGACACATTCTGCAAGGGTCCAACTCCAGGGTTTTGAACTCTCCCTCTGATGATCCTCCCCCACTGGATCACCACGTGCATTCAAACTTCCTTCCATACACACACTCACACTCTCTCTCTCTCTCTCTCTCTGTCTCCGACTCAGCTGTCAACAGTACACCATTTCTTCACGTGCCCATAGCAAAGGGTTACAGACCTTCAGTTGTCTAATTGGACCTGCCGAGTCTTTATTGCTTTGAATCTGCTTCCTACGGCTTTTTCCTCTTTAAATTTGAAGCTTGGAGCCCTGCTCCTCACTTTTAACTTCACTTAAGACCGTTACCAGGTTCCTGCCCTTCCTTTGACTAGAAGGTCTTCTTGGGACTTTCTCCTGTTCCACTCCATTGGATTCGGAGGCTTTCTTCTTTAGCTTGGAACTTGCTATCTGTCCCTTTGCTCCAGTCTGTCTCTGGCAGCTACTTCCAACCAGCTTTGGTTTGGGGCTGGCTATTTGTCCCTTCTAGGTTGCTTCTGCCTGGCAGAGGCTCCCAACTGAGCTTAAACTGCTCCCTCTTTAGTTTTGTGTGGGTGGGGCCTGCCTCTCTGGACCCCTGTTGCTAGGCAATAGCACAGTTTTTTTTCTACTCTTGTGTTTGCTTTAATCTCATAAAACTCATTAGAAACGCAGGCACCTTTTTAAAGTGAAACTGAAGCTCAACTTGACCTTTTTCTTGACTCTCAAATACAGAAATACAAATCAAACTTAAACTTTAAAGCCAGCACTCGTTCCTAACACCCACAAACACAAAAAATGATTTACTTGAGCTGTCTCTATTTCCTAACCATGTTTAGCTAAAGCAACAGTGTCCAGCCACATCTCCCAGCAGAGAGATGAGGGATGAATTGAAAAGACAGTTGCCCTTTGCATACCTCACGCTGATCTCACAGACACTTGGGATTGGTGCTTGCACTGTGATACAGATTTCGGAGATTTAGTACAAGAGGCACATGCCAGAGTGCAGAGACTCGGTGTATTCATGTTGCCTAATAATAAAGGAGGTAGGTCACAATCAGTGTTTCAGAAAACTTGCAGAATCCTACAGCATTGAGGCAGGCCATTTGGTCCATCGTGGCTGTGCTGGCTCTTTGAAAGAGGTCACCAATTAGCCCTACTCTTCCCCTGACCTGCTCCCCCCGCACCCCCATCCTTGCAAATGTTTCCCCTTCGAGTATTTATCCGATTTCCCCCACTTTTGAAAGTTCCTGTTGAATCTGCTTCCACCGCCCTTTCAGGCAGCGCCTTCCAGATCACAACAACTCGCTGTGTAAATAAAAACAAATTCTCCTCATCTCCCCCTCTGGTTCCCTTCCCGATTCTCTTCAATCTGTGTCCCCTCTGGTTACCGACCCTCCTGCCCAGTGGGAACAGTTTCTCCTTATTTACTCTGTCCGAACCCCCTTCCCGATTCTCTTCAATCTGTGTCCCCTCTGGTTACCGACCCTCCTGCCCAGTGGGAACAGTTTCTCCTTATTTACTCTGTCCGACCCCCCCCCACTTCCTGATTTTGAACGTCTCGATTCAATCTCCCCCTTAACCTTCTCCGCTCTAAGGAGAACAATCCCAGCTTCTCCACATGAACTGAAGCCCCTCATCCCTGGTCCCATTCGGAGTAAATCTCCCTCCGCTCCCTCTCCGAGGCCCTTGACATCCTTCCCAAAGCGCGGGGCCTGAAATCAGACACAGTGCTCCCGCTGGGGCCTAACCAATTTTTATTAAGGTTTGGATTAACCTCCTTGACTGTAATAGAAAATATCGGACGGTTTGAATATTATTTTTCTGAGGCTGCAAATCTCTCTTCCTTGGGCTCCGCCGGCTTCTACTCAAAGTAAGTAAAATGTTTAAAACTGATGAGAAGGATTCATGCTTATCAACCTGCTTCTGTCATTGTAGCACCAAGCAGCTAATCGTAGACGTAATCAGATCGCAAACTGGAGACTCGTTAGCTGAAATATTACAGACGTCAGCCTCAAAGGATCAGGTGAGTCCAGCAGGTTGGGGGGAGAGGGTGAAGGAAGCTTTGGAGCAGATCCTGAATGCCTCAGTGGGCACCTGCATGGCCTGATGCGCTGAGGACAATTGGGGTTCAGTGTATTGAGCCGGTGGAGTTTGGTGAGAGGTAGTGGATTTGGCCTCAGTGCGCCCCAAACCCCCCTCTCCGGTCGGGTTGGAGAGGGGACGAATTGGCTAGGGTTTCCTGCTTCGAGCGGCTATCTAGTGTTGCCAACAGCTAAGGGCAGTCTCCTGCGATCTTCTCCCGACCCACCCTGTGTAAATGTCAACACCGTTCTCGGGTGAACTGGCAAAAAGGGTAACTGGAATAGAGCGGAGTTGATGCCCTCAGCAGGCTGCTTCCCAGTTATTGAGTCCGCCGGGAAAGAGATTGGCTCGCTGTGTCACCCCAAGGTTGACAAGCCGGCCAGAAGGGAAATGGCTGTGCGAAGCTCCGTTGCCTCCGATGCGCTTGTTCCCCATCACAGACTGGTCAGGCGGTGTGTGCGCGCGCACGGAGTCAGTGTCTTCACTCTGGGCAGAGTTTACCCGTTTGTCTGGTTTTTTTCCCCCGTGTCTAGGTGGCTGACCACCACCGCCTCGTTCAGAAGCGAGCGCTGCGTGACGCGCGCACTCCGGAGAAGCTGAAGCGAAACCAGACCCTGGTCCTCGACAACAACCTGTCGATCGAGGAGAAGAAGAGGAAGATCGTCCGAAGCCTCAGGAAGCTGGAAGCTGTCGGCCTCGTCTGCGCGGCCAACGATTACCAACAGTTGGTCAATGAGCTAGCCAGGGTGAGAGAACAGGGGAAACCTTTCCTCAGCAGAGTTGCTGAGGCCTTGGGCTGGGAGGGCTGGGTGAGGGAACAGGTCACTGTTGCTGTCCTGTCTCCCGTGGGACTGTCCAGCTTGATAGAACCAGAAGTACCTCTCGTCTGACTGTGTAAACTCAAAGTGAATTTACCTGGGTCCAGTGACATTCCACCCGCTAAAGGGTGTTCCACAGAGAACAAAACTGACCATAATCAAACAGTCCATCGGCCGTCATAGCCCAAAGAATTAATGCACCAAAAAGACAAATAACACATTCGAGTGTATCCCAGCTAATGCGCCTGTCAATTTGGTGCTAAGTGATAGGGATGATTTCCTCAAAGGGATTTCCTCTGTGCGAGTTAGTGTTTCATTAAACAAGTGTATGATTTTTCTGAAGCCAGTGCACAAACAAAAAGCTGAGACAGTGTAGAGGGAGCTTTACTCTGTATCTAACCCCGTGCTGTACCTGTCCTGGGAGTGTTTGATGGGGACAGTGTAGAGGGAGCTTTACTCTGTATCTAACCCCGTGCTGTACCTGTCCTGGGAGTGTTTGATGGGGACAGTGTAGAGGGAGCTTTACTCTGTATCTAACCCCGTGCTGTACCTGTCCTGGGAGTGTTTGATGGGGACAGTGTAGAGGGAGCTTTACTCTGTGTCTAACCCCGTGCTGTACCTGTCCTGGGAGTGTTTGATGGGGACAGTGTAGAGGGAGCTTTACTCTGTATCTAACCCCGTGCTGTACCTGTCCTGGGAGTGTTTGATGGGGACAGTGTAGAGGGAGCTTTACTCTGTATCTAACCCCGTGCTGTACCTGTCCTGGGAGTGTTTGATGGGGACGGTGTAGAGGGAGCTTTACTCTGTATCTAACCCCGTGCTGTACCCGTCCTGGGAGTGTTTGATAGGGACAGTGTAGAGGGATCTTTACTCTGTATCTCACCCCATGCTGTACCTGTCCTGGGAGTGTTTGATGGGGACAGTGTAGATGGAGTTTTACTCTGTATCTAACCCCGTGCTGTACCTGTCCTGGGAGTGTTTGATGGGGACAGTGTAGAGGGATCTTTACTCTGTATCTAACCCCGTGCTGTACCTGTCCTGGGAGTGTTTGATATTGGATATGCTGGAGACAAGTGATGGAAACTCTTTCCTTTCCCAGGAGTACACTCCCCTTAGGGCACAAAAACTCTAGAGGGCTGTAACTTGCTAACAGTTAATGTGAATCATGGACTAATTTGTTCGGCGGCTCCCTTCTCCCCTGGGGAGATATCTGCCCTCCCTTCAGTGTGGCTCTGTGGTAGCAATCAATAAATCATAAAACAAGCATTCCATTGCTCTAAAACACAGCTCCTTGCAGCCGTTAGCAAATGTGGAGCATATTTGAATGTAAGATGTGTTTGAGTGAAATCTCCTTCCCAGACTTGTAAGCTACAGGAGCAAAGGACAGAATTTGAGGAGCTGTTTTGCTGTATGTTTTATTGAAGTACATTTTCTGACAAACATTCACAGTCCACAGTGCATGGATAAACAAAATGCTGTGTAGCTGGCTGACGTTAATAGGGGCTGCATTTGTCCCTGTGCTAAGGAGGGGAACATCAGCTGTTTGCAGGGTCTCAACTAAGCCCAGCAGAGAAATGTTTTGTGGGCACAGAGCAAAGGTTGTCATGATGCCCCCGCAGTCGAATACCCACTCCACTGTCTAGCACGTGAACAGTGGCCCCCTGTGCAATGCACTAACTGGTGGAGCAGCAAAGGTCTAATGCTGATAGTTGAGCCTTCTTCCATCCTCCCTCAAGTGGAGCACTCGTGCCAGCACAGACTGGTTGAGCTGAATGGCCTGTGTTCTCTGGAGTTTAGAAGAACGGGAGGTGACCTCATTGAAACATATAAGATTCTGAAGGGAAGAGAGACTTGAGAAGTTCTTTCCCTGGCGCAGCCTCAGGGTAAGGGGCTGACCGTATGAGGCTGAAATGTATTATGAATCTTTGGAATTCTCTACCCCAGAGGGTTGTGGATGCTCCATCGTTGAATATATTTGAAGGCTGAGACAGACTGATTTTTGGTGTCTCGGGGAATCAGGGGAAATGGGGAGTTGGCAGGAAAATGAATCTGAGGCCCAAAGTCGGCGGTGATCATATGGTTTCTGTGTGATGTATTCTGTGTAACTCTTTGGGGGTGGGGGGGGGGTGCAGGCGGACTCTCTGCCTCACGCTCCGGTATCTCCGCTCATCACAGGACATCCAGAATCACCGGCGTTACAGGCAGCAGCGCAAGGCTGAGCTGACCAAGCTGAAAGAGACGCTGCACAGGATGAACTCCAAGACGGCCTTTTACGAGGAGCAGATCGACTACTACAACCAGTACATCAAGACCTGCCTGGACAGCCTGGCAACCAGGGGACAGTAGGTATCTGGCTGCTCGTGCGGCAGGGTTTAACCTGACAACCTGGCGCGCGCGCACACACACACACACACACACACACACACACCCCTCCTCCCCCCCCCCCCCCCCCCCCCCCACACCCCCCCCCCACCACCCCCCCCACCCCACCCCGGCCGGGGCACCTGGTGTTTGTTCGTGGCTAGAACCCAGGCCCTCCAGTCACAGCCCAAAGTGCTGGCAGCGCGCAGCAGGTCAACAGCGAGGTGGCGGGGGTGGGGCAAGGTGGGAGGCCTAATGTCAGAGTTCAGAGCTAATACAAAAGGTCAAAGGCCGCAAACCTGCGGTAAAAGCCGAAAATGCTGGAAACACCCAGCATCGGTGGAGAGGGAAACAGAGTTTCATGCTTCAGCTCTTGCGACCCTTTCTCGGAACTGGGGAGTATTAGCGCCGTAATTGGGTTTTAAGCAAACGCGGTGGTGGGGAGGGTGTCTGGGTAGCGCTGTGGGCAGCTGATCTCCGTCCATTGGAGTCTGAGACAGGAGCAGAGATTCGATATACTGCAACATCAGTTTGGTGAACACCTTCGTTCAGTCCATAAGCATGACCCTGAGCTTCCAGTCTCTTGTCATTTCAATTCACCACCCCCCCGACTCTGCCCCTTGGCCTCCAAAACTGTCCCAGCGTGGGTTTGAAGAACATCACTACGCCTTTGTTCAGGCAGTTCCGGACCCGACCAGCCATTTCAGATCTTTACTTTCACAGGCCCGGTGCTGCGAACAATTCCGTTGCCCTTTAAGCCTTAACCTCAGACCCTCGGCTGCGCCCAGCGTTGCAACCGAGGCCTCGTCCGGTCCCGGCGCACAACGCTTGCCAGCCAGGGGGCAGGCTGTGGGGCCAAGGCTGGCGCTCGCTTCTCCGCCAAAACCCCCCCCCGCCCCCCCACCACACCAACTCAGCGCCCCGGTTGCCATCCTGGCTCAGGCCAGCTAGCCGGGTGACACCCCATCTCCCTGATCGGATGTGGGTCACGGCGGTTGGCCTCTCTTGTCTTGCAACACCGGGCGATTAAGCCGCGAAGGAGGGGTCCCGACGCCCCTGAACACCGTCTTCGGCCCAGCAATGGAAAGGGTTTCAGAGATCCGAGTGCAGAGATCGCCCAGCCTGGATTTGGAAACCCCCCACCACCCCCCCTCGTCCTTGATATCGAGTCAGCCTCCTCGTGGGGGTGGGTGGGGGGGGTTTGGGAGTTGCGGGGGGTGGTGGGGTGGGGGGGGGGGTTGGGGGTTGGGGGTTGCGGGGGGAGGGGTGGGTGGGGGGGGGGGGGGGGGGGGGGGCACTTGCCCAGTCCAGGCTGGTCACCCTCGCTGTGGCTGTCTGCCTGTGAATAACCCTCTTGTGACCTTTGCAGGGGCCCCGGGAAGAAGCCGGCAGAGGGGAGGGGGAGGAGTGGCAAAGCCCCGTCCCTGAACTACACCGCCGCTCGACTGCAAGAGAAGGGGGTGCTGCTGGACATCGAGGATCTGCCCGTCAGCCAGTAAGTCGGGCTGATTTTTTTTAAAAAAAAATTTATATAATTTTTAAAAAACAAAAAATCCCTTCCAGTGCCTGTAGGAGGCGAAGGAGCAGAGCGTGAACTTTGGAGACAGGGTATCGTGGAGACGCCGGGGGGGGGTTGGCGGGGGGGTTTGATCAGCTGCTTCTCTCTGAGGTGGCCTGGCACAGTGCGAACCCAGATAGGCCGCTGGGTTTGAAAGAGGCAGCGTTCTACCGTACCCTGAGTACAGGTCAGCAACCGCGGTCAACTGAGACACGTCAGTCGGTGGCGCTAACGGGAGCCGGTGGTGCAGAAACCGGTGTTGAAACCCACACGGCCTTTTGTAGCGGTGGGTATTCCATTTTACATCCGGATTCCATGGTGAAACTTGACTCGGGTTGGCTCCTCGTGCTACAGCGTGATCTATAGGTAGAGATTGCTCACTCCCCCACCCCCGCCCCCACAGAAAGATAAGTGAGTATATTGTGGATTTGCGTTGTGTGGTCATGCGTCTCAGTGGGTCGCAAGCACTCCCACCTCTTGAGTCATAAGGTCGTGGGGTCAGCACAGACGGACGGCTTGGGTCGTCATCAGGTCGCTGTCCGTGCGGGCACATTCGGCCGCCCTCTCCCTACATTCCCAGCATGCGAATGAGGGGCAGGAGGAGGCCGTTCTGCCCCCTCGGGCCTGCTCTCAATCCGTGGCTGGTCTGATTGTGGCCTCTTTCCCCGCCCCCCCCCCTCAGACCCCCGATAACCTTGGTCTCCCTTGTTGGTCAAGAATCCATCTCCCCTGAGTGTGTGCCCTGTACCTCTACCAGCTCTCCCCTGAGTGTGTGCCCTGTACCTCTACCAGCTCTCCCCTGAGTGTGTGCCCTGTACCTCTACCTGCTCTCCCCTGAGTGTGTGCCCTGTACCTCTACCTGCTCTCCCCTGAGTGTGTGCCCTGTACCTCTACCTGCTCTCCCCTGAGTGTGTGCCCTGTACCTCTACCTGCTCTCCCCTGAGTGTGTGCCCTGTACCTCTACCTGCTCTCCCCTGAGTGTGTGCCCTGTACCTCTACCTGCTCTCCCCAAGTGTGTGCCCTGTACCTCTACCTGCTCTCCCCTGAGCGTGTGACCTGTATCTCTACCTGCTCCCTCCCTGAGCGTGTGACCTGTATCTCTACCTGCTCCCTCCCTGAGTGTGTGCCCTGTACGTCTACCTGCTCTCCCCTGAGTGTGTGCCCTGTACCTCTACCTGCTCTCCCCTGAGTGTGTGCCCTGTACCTCTACCTGCTCTCCCCTGAGTGTGTGCCCTGTACCTCTACCTGCTCTCCCCTGAGCGTATGCCCTGTACCTCTACCTGCTCTCCCCTGAGCGAGTGCCCTGTACCTCTACCTGCTCCCTCCCTGAGCGTGTGCCCTGTACCTCTACCAGCTCCCTCCCTGAGTGTGTGACCTGTACCTCTACCAGCTCTCCTCTGAGTGTGTGCCCTGTACCTCTACCTGCTCTCCCCTGAGTGTGTGCCCTGTACCTCTACCTGCTCTCCCCTGAGTGTGTGCCCTGTACCTCTACCTGCTCTCCCCTGAGTGTGTGCCCTGTACCTCTACCTGCTCTCCCCTGAGTGTGTGCCCTGTACCTCTACCTGCTCTCCCCTGAGTGTGTGCCCTGTACCTCTACCTGCTCTCCCCTGAGTGTGTGCCCTGTACCTCTACCTGCTCTCCCCTGAGTGTGTGCCCTGTACCTCTACCTGCTCTCCCCTGAGTATGTACCCTGCATCTCTACCTGCTCTCCCCTGAGTGTGTGCCCTGTACCTCTACCTGCTCTCCCCTGAGTGTGTGCCCTGTACCTCTACCTGCTCTCCCCTGAGTGTGTGCCCTGTACCTCTACCTGCTCTCCCCTGAGTGTGTACCCTGTACCTCTACCTGCTCCCTCCCTGAGTGTGTGCCCTGTGTCTCTACCTGCTCCCTCCCTGAGCGAGTGCCCTCTACCTGCTCTCCCCCTGAGCGTGTGCCCTGTGTCTCTACCTGCTCTCCCCTGAGTCAGTTCCCTGCTGTGCTGCCATTTTCAGTGACCTCTTGGTACATGTTTTCTGCCAGTACCTGTGCTGGGCTTGGTGTGTTTGTGCCAATTGGTCACTGCCTGTTCTTTAATGCATACTTGTTGTTACTGATCTTAAATGGGTCAATGGTATCTCACGTGAGTTCAGAAATGTGCTGTGCTGTCAAGGGACCTATCGATACACGGTTTGTAAAAGCTCCTGGGCCGATTAATTTCTTCCAATCAACTGGGACAAAGTTGAAACTGAGCAGACTTAGACCAGTGGGAATGCGTAGCATCGTGTTAATGGCTGGGTTATTATTTCTTTGGAAACCCCTCACAATAGCAACAACTTGTATTGATGTGAAACATCCCAAGGTTCTTCACAGGAGCATGGTCAGACAAAATTCAACACCAAACCATGTAAAAGAGATTCGGACATCGTTACACAGGATTTAAGGCACAGCAACAGACCAATTGGCCCAGCCATGCCAGCGTTAATGCTGCCTTTTCTCATCTAAATCTGCCACTTGGTCAAAAGGTTTGTTTCAAAAGGCTTCTTAAAGGAGGGGAGAGAGAGGGCGGAGAGGTTTAGGGAAGGAATTCCAGGGCTTAGGACCCCCAGGCAGCTGAAGGCACGGCTGCCAATGGTGCAGCGTTGGGAATCGGGGGATGCTCAAGAAGCCGGAATTGGAGGAGCACAGACATCTCGGAGGGGTGTAGGGGCTGGAGGAGGTTACAGAGATAGGGAGGGGTGTAGGGGCTGGAGGAGGTTACAGAGATAGGGAGGGGTGTAGGGGCTGGAGGAGGTTACTGAGATAGGGAGGGGTGTAGGGGCTGGAGGAGGTTACAGAGATAGGGAGGTGTGTAGGAGCTGGAGAAGGTTACACAGATAGGGAGGGGTGTAGGGGCTGGAGGAGGTTACAGAGATAGGGAGGGGTGTAGGGGCTGGAGGAGGAGGTTACAGAGATAGGGAGGGGTGTAGGGGCTGGTGGAGGTTACAGAGATAGGGAGGGGTGTAGGGGCTGGAGGAGGTTGCAGAGATAGGGACGGGTGTAGGTGCTGGAGGAGGTTACAGAGATAGGGAGGGTGTAGGGGCTGGAGGAGGTTACAGAGATAGGGATTGGTGCAGGGGCTGGAGGAGGTTACAGAGATAGGGAGGGGTGTAGGGGCTGGAGGAGGTTACAGTGATAGGGAAGGGTGTAGGGGCTGGAGGAGGTTACAGAGATAGGGAGGGGTGTAGGGGCAGGAGGTAGTTACAGAGATAGGGAGGGGTGTAGGGGCTGGAGGAGGTTACAGAGATAGGGAGGGGTGTAGGGGCTGGAGGAGGTTACAGAGATAGGGAGGGGTGTAGGTGCTGGAGGAGGTTACAGAGATGGGGAGGGTGTAGGGGCTGGAGGAGGTTACAGAGATGGGGAGGGTGTAGGGGCTGGAGGGGGTTACAGAGATAGGGAGGGGTGTAGGGGCTGGAGGAGGTTACAGAGATAGGGAGGGGTGTAGGTGCTGGAGGAGGTTACAGATATGGGGAGCGTGTAGGGGCTGGAGGAGGTTACAGAGAGAGGGAGAGGTGTAGGGGCTGGAGGAGGTTACAGAGATAGGGAGGGGTGTAGGGGCTGGAGGAGGTTACAGAGATAGGGAGGGGTGTAGGGGCTGGAGGAGGTTACAGGGATAGGGAGGGGTGTAGGGGCTGGAGGAGGTTACAGAGATAGGGAGGGGTGTAGGGGCTGGAAGAGGTTACAGAGATAGGGAGGGGTGTATGGGCAGGAGGAGGTTACAGAGATAGGGAGGGGTGTAGGGGCTGGAGGAGGAGGTTACAGAGATAGGGAGGGGTGTTGGGGCTGGAGGAGGTTACAGATATGGGGAGCGTGTAGGGGCTGGAGGAGGTTACAGAGATAGGGAGGGGTGTAGGGGCTGGAGGAGGTTACAGAGATAGGGAGGGGTGTAGGGGCTGGAGGAGGTTACAGAGATAGGGAGGGGTGTAGGGGCTGGAGGAGGTTACAGAGATAGGGAGAGGTGTAGGGGCTGGAGGAGGTTACAGAGATAGGGAGGGGTGTAGGGGCTGGAGGAGGTTACAGAGATAGGGAGGGGTGTAGGGGCTGGAGGAGGTTACAGGGATAGGGAGGGGTGTAGGGGCTGGAGGAGGTTACAGAGATAGGGAGGGGTGTAGGGGCTGGAAGAGGTTACAGAGATAGGGAGGGGTGTATGGGCAGGAGGAGGTTACAGAGATAGGGAGGGGTGTAGGGGCTGGAGGAGGAGGTTACAGAGATAGGGAGGGGTGTTGGGGCTGGAGGAGGTTACAGAGATAGGGAGGGGTGTAGGGGCTGGAGGAGGTTACAGAGATAGGGAGGGGTGTAGGGGCTGGAGGAGGTTACAGAGATAGGGAGTGGTGTAGGAGCTGGAGGAGGTTACAGAGATAGGGATTGGTGTAGGGGCTGGAGGAGGTTACAGAGATAGGGAGGGGTGTAGGGACTGGAGGAGGTTAGAGAGATAGGGAGGGGTGTAGGGTCTGGAGGAGGAGGTTACAGAGATAGGAAGGGGTGTAGGGGCTGGAGGAGGTTACAGAGATAGGGAGGGGTGTAGGGGCAGGAGGAGGTTACAGAGATAGTGAGGGGTGTAGAGGCTGGAGGAGGTTACAGAGATAGGGAGAGTTGTAGGGGATGGAGGAGGTTACAGAGATAGGGAGGGGTGTAGGGGCTGGAGGAGGTGTCAGATAGGGAGGGGCGTAGGGACTGGAGGAGTTTACAGAGATAGGGAGGGGTGTAGGGGATGGAGGAGGTTACAGATATAGGGAGGTGTGTAGGGGCTGGAGGAGGTTACAGAGATAGTGAGGGGTGTAGGGGTTGGAGGAGGTTACAGAGATAGGGAAGGGTGTAGGGGCTGGAGGAGGAGGTTACAGAGATAGGGAGGGGTGTAGGGGCTGGAGGTGGTTACAGAGATAGGGAGGGGTGTAGGGGCTGGAGGAGGTTACAGAGATAGGGAGGGGTGTAGGGGCTGGAGGAGGTTACAGAGATAGGGTGGGGTGTAGGGGCTGGAGGAGGTTACAGAGATAGGGAGGGTGTAGGGGCTGGAGGAGGAGGTTACAGAGGAAGGAAGGGGAAAGATCAGCACGAGTTTAATAAACAATGAAAATTTTTAAATTATTCTTCCACGTGACTGCACAGAGAGCACTCAGTCATTTGTGCACAAGCTGGTGTGGACACTTGCAGAATGCTATCATCTTCCAATTGAAGCAAAGTGTCAATTTTTAAATTCTCACCTGTGTTTACAAATTCCTCCGTAACCTTGAGCTTCTCTCGCTCTGTGACCTCCTCCGAGATCTCTGCTCTCCTCCGATTCCGGCCTCTTGGGCATCCCCCCGATTCCCATCGCTCCACCATTGGCGGCCTTGCCTTCAGCTGCTTGGCGGGGGGGGTGGGCCTGAGCTCTGGAATTCCCTCCCTCAACCTCTCCGTCGCTCCTCTCCCATGCTCTTCTCTTTCTCGCACTCTCCCTCTCTCTCTCTCTTGTTTTCTCCTTAAAACCCACCTCTTTCACCCAGCTTTTGGTCACCTGTCCCTAATACCACCTCATCGTTTTTGTTTGCACCTGGTGAAGTATCTTGGGACATTATAGGTGCTATATAAATACAAGTTGTTGTTGCTGTTACTTCCCTGTCTGGAATTTGGACGTGAATCTGGTCGTCTGGCGAGACTGAGTGTATCGTCTGTGCTGTATAAAGCAGACACACCAAGCTTGCTCTGCTGGCTGCCGGTGCAACCTTCTCATGCCAGTTTTGACTCCTGTCTCGTTGCAGATTTAGGAATGTGATTTTTGACATCGTGCAGAGGGAGGAAGCGGGAACCTTTGACGTGAAGGCCAGGTTCATGGGTGTGGACATGGAGAAGTTCCAGCTCCAGTACCAGGTGAGATCCGTACCCACCGTGTTCAGCCAGCGGGTGTTTCACAAGGTGGGAGGCCAGGTGAGAGTACCTTAGCAAAGGTTTGCACCTTCATGGGAGAGAACTTTGGGGGGAGTCGACCTGAGGGGTCTGCGTTGTGACAGGGGAACTTGCTGCTCTGAAAACTGCTGGAGTCCACTTAACGCTAGACTCTGTCTGCACCCGTGCTCCAGCACTCAGCGAGTTCAACGTCTGGCACGACTCATCGCCTGCCCTCGCCTGCTATCAGGAAGCTGCGCTGTGCGATTCTGGGCAATGTAGCCCCACGAGCTTGATCCATCATTCAGTGAGACCAGGGCTGACCTGTGGCCCCTAACTCCATCCACCCACCTTTGCCCCTTATCCCTTAATACCTTTGGATAACAAAAACCTATCAATCTCTGATTTAAAATTAACTGGTCACGCACCACTTGGTGTTTGCGGAAGAGAGTTCCAAACTTCTCCCACCCCCTCCTGTGTGCAAATGTTTCCTAATTTCACTCCTGAAAGATCCGGCTGGAATTTTTTGACTTGCTGTCCTCCTAGCCTTAGACTCCTCGACCAGCAGAAATAGTTTCTCTCTCTCCCCCTGCACCCTATCAGTCCCCACTAATATCCTGGAAACTTTGATCAAATCTTACCTCCTTAACCTCCTAACTTCCAGGGACTACAACCCTAGTTTGTGTAATCGCTCCTTGTGGTCGAACTCTTCAAGTCCAGGATGATTCCTGAAAATCTCAACTGCACTTCCCACAAAGGCCAATATATCCTTCCTGAGGTACGGTGCCCAGAGTTCTCCAGGTGTGGCCAGCTTTTCGGCTGGCTGTTTGACTGGGGATAGCATCACAGTTGAACCTCCTCCTGTTACAATGTCCAAACGCATTTGCAGCTCCCACCAGAAATCACTGGATGGATGGTTGGTCAGGGGCTGGAACACGAGCTGACCTTTGCCTTTGTCTTCGACTCCCTGGTCCAGGGCTGCCCCGGTGCTGCTAATGGCCACCAGCCACCTCGGGGCAAGTCCGAGACCGATTCTGGGACCTTCCGGCCCTGGTTCACAGCGGCTGGTGCGCGGACCCATCGCGCCATCAAGCGTGAGGCTGTCAGATCCTCGGTCGCGGTTCGTTACAACTGCGGGTCTCGCTCGGCCGTTTCAGAGGGCGTGGAAAAGAGTCAGCCCACGTGGGCTGTGGGGTCTGGAGTCACGTGTAGGCCAGACCGAGTAAGGAGGGCAGATTTCCCTCCCTCGAGGGACATTCGGGAAGGAAAAAGGACTTGGTGTACTTTGACTTTTTTGCAGTGCGCCCTGTGTGGCTCCCCTTTCCCGATTCCCATCGCTGCACCGTTGGCGGCCGTGCCTGCGGCCGCCTGGGGGCCCTGAGCTCCGGCATTCCCGATTCCCTCCCTCAACCCCTCCGCCTCGCGCGCTGCTCCTTAAAACCGACCTCTTTGACCGAGCTTCAGGTCACCTGTCCTAATTTCTCCCCACCCCCGCGCTGAATTTTGTTTGCTAACTTGCAGCCACGAAGAGCTTCGGGACGTTTCACTGTGTTTAAACCCTCGCCCCCCCCCCCCCCCCCAACCGCCTCCCAACCACCCCCCACCCTGTGTGTAAAATGCAAGTAACGTGGATCTGGGATTTCTCTTCCCTTCGGCCCTGGCAGGATCTACTCCAGTTGCAGTACGAAGGAGTGGCTGTGATGAAAATGTTCGACAAAGCCAAGGTCAACGTCAATCTCCTGATCTTCCTGCTCAACAAAAAGTTCTTCAAGAAATGACTGAGGAAGGATCCCTCTCTCTCTCTCTCTCTCTCTCGCTCTGTGTCCCTCCCCCATGGCCATAGTGAAATGCTGCTTTCTCCTTGCAAGATTGAAACTTGTGTTTCTGCTGTGCAGACACAATCAGCCACCGACACTGAGCTAGTAGAGTTAGAGTACCTGTGGCACGTGTGCCAGTGCATTTATTTATATACGTTTTATGCTGCGGATCAACCCTGAGACTGGATTACTTAGGAATCTAACTCCTCCCTGACACTTAATTTCCCCCTAATCGGACTCTTTTACAGAAGATTGTGTGTTGGATCTGGTCATTCGATGCCCGCTGCCCCTGCAGGTGCACGGCATGAAATTACCCGGGCACATCTCCGTGAGGCCCCGGGTCTTGGGTTGGCAAGGGCTCCGACAGAGGGAGCCTGCGCAGGACCAGGGACTCCCTGTCTCCACCACCCCAGGGGAGGGCCTCCCAGTCTGCACTCCCGGGCTTCTCCTGGGGTCTTGTCGAAACTGGGCTTGTGGGGGTGGGTGGGTTTGTAGACTGGCTCCCAGACCCCCTGAGATACGGTAATCCAGCCCAGGCAGCTCTGTTCCATTTGCACTCGTTTCTCGTTTGCTGGGGTTTGTTTTTAAAAAAAAAAAAAATGTTTGCGGACAAATCCCAGCCAGAACCCCCCCCCCCCCCGGAGCTGTTGATAGCGGCGGCCTGTGGTCAACGCAGGGCTTAGAACTTTAGCTGCCATCTTGATACTCCATGGTCCCTGCCTCTGTGTGGTCAGAATTCGGAGAGTACCCCCCCCCTGCCCACTGCCGCTCTCCTGGAAACACTACAGCGCGATCTTCCTTTGCCACGTGTAATCCAACCTCAGTGAGCCTGGGTGTGACACCCCAGGGCAGCTGTCCCCAGACTCTCTCACCAGCAGTCCTCAGTTTTAAATGAGAGTTTTATTTTTAAAGAGTAAATTGCGTCGATTTTCTTTATTTTCCACCACCCCCCCCCCGCCTCAATCTATCTCTGTTTAACCAATCACCTTCCAGAGGACCTTGTGCTGAGCAAAGTTTTCTTGAAGTCAGTGTAGGCTCAACGCCTTGCGCCGGCAGGTCGTTCCCCACAGAACCCGGTTTATTATGTGAGGGCCTTTGTATCGAGCCTCTCTATTTCACAGGGAGCTCCCTGGATCTCTTTAACGAGCAGGGCAAGAGATTATTGTGAACCCCCCCCCACCCCCCCTGTAAGCTTCTACATCTGCTGCCTGACACTGGAGGTCCCACAGACACTGGGGAAAGCTCAGTGCTGAGGAGCAGAAAGTTGCAGCAGTGATTGAGTTAACGCCAGCGCTTTAAAATATCCCAAAATTTTAAGTAAGTGCTGTTTGCAGGATCTCAGAACAGATGCAGAGCTTACAATCTAGGCCAGTGATAACAAATTTCACGTGAGATAAACACTATACTTAATGGTTTAGTTTTTAAGCACCAAGCTCACAAAGTGGGGGGCTGGGGGCAGGGTCTTTATTCCGATTGGTTGGGTTCTGATGAATGTCGCTGCTCTGCTGGGCCTGAAACGTTCTAGCGTCTTTCTCTAGCAGATGCTGTCCGAGCCGTTCCTGCGTTTTTCCCTCTTTTGTTGTTGGTGCCAGTGAAAGGCAGAGAGGGCTCCTGGTGTCGGGCGGACTGTCAGGAACGAACTCGTCTCTGCTGTCACTCGCCAAACACAGCGTCCAGCCGAGAGCCAGGGCAGGCAGATTGTCAGAGCCACCCGCTCGGGGCAATCTAATAATAGCAGGCAACCATCTCCCCCCCTGTCTTGGCTGGGTATAGGCACCAGCCGACTGAGTGAGACCAGGGGACCCGATTCCAGAAGGAACCTGCGGAGCTTAGACAGGGAAGCAAGGGAGCGTTGTCCTGAGATGCGGAGTGGGAGATAATGAGCCAGGGACTCGTATTTATATCATCAGTCAGGAAGAGCAATCTCGGGTCTTTAAACAGCGCCCACCGTTGGGCACTGCCCTTGTGTAGGTGACTGGTAGTGATGCGTCCCTACAGGCAGATAACTTGCGGCCGATCACTGCACGAGAAACAAATTGCAGAGACAAAGAAATGATTTTTTTTTTAAAAACGGTACAGAAATCAAAACGGTTTCAGTGTGACTGAATTCTCCGTCGTCTAGACACTTGCTGGAAACACTGCACTCCTGTAAATATTTATCTGTGATCCTCATCTCCTTTTCTGTTTCTGCCCGTTGCCCTATGTGCTGCTGTCTAATTTCCACATGCAGGCACTGAGAGGCTGCAGAGTGCACTTGGATTGCAAGCTTCGCTTCGGAGCATTCAGACCAGCTCCCTGAATGGCTGTCAGTCAACCAGAGGCTCCCAAGCAATGTTGGCAGCCTGCTGATTGGGTGGTGAGTGAGGTTGTGGGGGGGGTGGGGGAAAGGGAGTGCGAGTTGGTTAGTGCATACCTGGGATGTGAGATGCAGTCCAAAGCACATCATCAGGATGAGAATCTCCCTTGTTGCTGCTGTGAAAGTTCACACTGAGCCTCTTAACCGGTGGGACCGGAGTTTTGGTGCGGAATTATCCATCTGTTAACACCAGTTTCAACACATTCAATCTCACTCTGAGAAGCCAAGAGGACAGCAGGTGTGAAAAACAGAAACAATCTGTCTCCACAGTATTTCTTGAAACAAGGACACAAGTATTCTGTATCTAACCCCGTGCTGTACCTGTCCTGGGAGTGTTTGATGGGGACAGTGTAGAGGGAGCTTTACTCTGTATCTAACCCCGTGCTGTACCTGTCCTGGGAGTGTTTGATGGGGACAGTGTAGAGGGAGCTTTACTCTGTATCTAACCCCGTGCTGTACCTGTCCTGGGAGTGTTTGGTAGTGTAGTTGTGGATGTAGACTGCAGAGAGGAGAGAGATTTCCTCTCTGGTTGTGTGTGGAAATAGCTGATCTGGGTTCTTCACGCGCGCTTTGCAGCTGAGGCAGGTGGGCAAGAGTTGAGGCCCCTGCCGGAGATTGCTGTCCACCGCTGCTTTCTGGAGAGGGCACGTCTGGTGTGATCTGACTCTCAGCTACATCGAACTGCACCCAGGATATCAGGGTGGGAAAGCAGCTCCACGAGTACACCCGAGAGATGGGGGAGGAGGCGAGTAACTGCAAGGGGAGGGGTGGGGTGTGTGCAAGGCGGAGTCCTGCTGGAGGAGAATATTCTGAAGTCCGTGTTTTTGCCTCTGTTTGGTGGGGGGGGCGGTGTGGAAATAAGGAAACGTGTGTCTTCTGTAAATCATCATTGCTTTCTGCTTAGAGAATCGAAAGATCAGTTGCCATGGTGACTGGGTAGCACACTGAAGACTGTACAGCAGCCCTGGTGCCCCAATGGCCTCTCTCCCTGTCAGTTGTTGTTTACATCCCATAAACCCAATTGCAGAAGAGGAGTTGAGCCTCAATTCCTTACAGGGAAAGTGCACTGCCTCAGTACAAAATGCAGAGGGAATCGGCCGCAAAACAGACCAGCAGAGGCCATGGGACGGGGGGGGGGTGGGTACAGCTGGCAGAATGTGGTGCTCTGTAGCGTCCAGTGAAAGCTGTGATGTACATTCTCTCAATGCCCTGCTCGAGTTCACCGTCTGGGTGCAGCTGGGTGTACATCAGTGCCTGTGGCCTGGATCTCTCCCCAGAGAAGGGGGGAAGAAGTGTCGGAGGATAGGACAAACAGCAGTGTTGACGTACTGGCGCTTGAGGGCTATGTCCTCTGGAGCCAGTCGATGCAGCCTTGGCAAATTCCATGGGTCTTGCCCGGTTTCTCTCCTTTCCCCTCGGGCACTTGGGTCAAAATCGAGCCCCGACGGAGTCAGTGCAGGTCTGCACTCTGCTTGCTTGAACACTGGGATCAGTCACTCAGGAGCAAGAGGTCGCGTGGACAGCTCGGGCACAGCCCATCTTCTCATCTCTTGGATGCTGTCAGCTGTGACTTCACTGGTGGGGTGATCAGCAGGCTGCCAAACGCTTGGCGTCTAGGTCCATAGGTGAAGGTCTTGGGGGTGGGAGCGAGGGGTTTACCGGTTCCCTGGAATGGGACCCTGGCCTAAACCCGGTGGATCAGCAGCTGGTGATCAAAGAGCGCTCTGCAGCCTGAGGGGGCCTCGTTTCCAACAATGCATCATGCCAAAAACAAATCGAATCTTGACTTCATTTTTTTTCATTTGCTTTCTAAATAAAGTATTTAAATTGTTTCCTGAATTGTCTCTCGTATCTGACACTCGCAGTGAGGCACTCCTTGGTCTGGCTGTTTGTAATAACTTCCTGGGGCCCTTGGTGCACACAAGGGCAGGAAGCTGGTGCCAGAGGGCAGGGAGCTGGGTGAGCAGCGGCTGCCCCGAGTGATACATCAACACTGCTTCGGCTCCGCTGAGGAACTCTTGTGCTGGCTGCAGGCCAACCTTTCGCAATCTACTGTTTGTCTTTGTTGGTGCTCAATCCTGTCCCCTGAAGTAAATTTTCCGAAAGCTTTCCTTACAATTCCATCTGCTTCAAAACGAGGAAGGACGTAGGGAAGGTGTTTCCGCTTGTTGGGGGTCCAACATTATGGGCCATAGATCGTCACGAATGAAGAACGCAGGAGAAATACCTTTCACCGGAAATTGTTGAGAATGTCATACTCCTCAGGTGTTCAAGCAGCCAGTACTTCCATGTGTGGCAAGAAACATTCGCGCCACACAAGTACCAGGCATTGACCATCTCCAACAAGACAGAACCTATCCATCTCCCCATGACATTCAATGGCATTACTATCACTGAATCCCCCACTATCAACATCCTGGGGATTATCATTGACCAGAAACTGAACTGGACCAGCCATATAAATACTGTGGCTACAAGAGCAGGTCAGAGGCTGGGAATTCTTCAACAAGTAAATCACTTCCTGACTCCCCAAAGCCTGTCCACCATCTACAAGGCACAAGTCAGGAGTGTGATGGAATACTCCCCACTTGCCTGGATGAGTGCAGCTCCCACAACACTCAAGAAGCTCGACACCATCCAGGACAAAGCAGCCCCGCTTGATGGGCACCCCATCCACAAACATTCACTCCCTCCATCACTGACGCACAGTAGCAGCAGTGTGTGTACCATCTACAAGATGCACTGCAGGAATTCACCAAGGCTCCTTAGACAGCACCTTCCAAACCTACGACCACTACCATCTAGAAGGACAAGGGCAGCAGACACATGGGGAACACCACCACCTGGAAGTTCCCCTCCAAGCCCCTCACCAGCCTGACTTGGAAACATATCGGCCGTTCCTTCACTGTCGCTGGGTCCAAATCCTGGAACTCCCTCCCTAACAGCACTGTGGGTGTACCTACACCACAGTGGTTCAAGAAGGCAGCTCACCACCACCTTCTCAAGGGGGCAATTAGGGATGGGCAATAAATGCTGGCCTAGCCAGTGGTGCTCACACCTCAGGATGGATGGGATTGTGATGAGCTGTGATGCCTGGCTGCAGCTGAACAGCCTGACGTTTTCTCATACCCACAAAGCCTCGATGCCGTCAGGCGAGGAGTTTTGGGAGGGGAGGGGGTGGGGGGGGGGGGAACTAAAACCACAGCAGCGTTCTTACAAACCCGAGCTCCTGTCAGTGGGTTCCGATCGTGCCTGTGCAGGAGGAGATTTTGTTTTAGTCGCACCTTGGGCCTTTTTCTTTCCCCTCGTGTGCACAGCTGCACCCTTGTCCAGAGGAATATTGCAGAGCATCGCGACCAAGAATCACTCTTCATTCTTCAGTCAATTTGGCCATTTGGCTGCCTGTCCCTAACTGCCCAAGAAGGAGATGGACTTTCTTAACTAATCACTTGCACATCAGACGCGAAAGAGAGTCAACTCTCGTCATGTGGAGCAAGAGTTACCCGTTGGCCCAGACAGGATAGCGGTGTCAGGTTCCCTTCTCGAAAGAGGGACATGGATTGAAGAGATTCGGGGAAAGGACCAGAGGGGGTGATGAGAATTTTTTTTTTTTTTTTACACAGAGTTGTGATCCGAAAGGGCGGTGGAAGCAGATTCAATAGGAACTTTCAAAAGGGGGGGGAATCGGAGAAATACTTGAAGGGGAATAATTTGCAGAGCTATGGGGAGAAAGGGCGGTGGGGGGACGAATTGGATCGCTGTTTCAAATGGCCTGCGACGTGAGTTTGTAAAGCGTGGTGGGAGTCGAACGCCTCCAGGAAAATGCTCAGCAGCTGGGAAGAGGATGGGCGAGCCATATTTTCAGCTCTGGGCCCCCACTTTGTCCTGCCTGTCCGGCTCAGCGGGTCGCTCGCTCATCTCTGAGTCAGGAAGCTGTGGGTTCGAGTCGCCACTCCAGAAACGCGAGCCTACAAGGCAGGCTGACACTCCCAAGTGCCAGTGCTGAGAGAGCGCAGCATGGCCGGAGGTGTCGTCTCTCCGGTGGAGATGTTAAACCGAGGCCCCACCCCAGTCTGCCCTCTCAGTTGAACATAACGATCCCACCACCACTGTTGGAAAAAGAGCCAGGGGGGAGTTCTCTCTGCTGTCCTGGACAGTGCCCTCAACACTTGCGACCCTGCTGTTTGTGGGAGCTTGCTGTGCACAAATCAGCTGCTGCATTTCCTACATCACAACAGTGACCACACTTCAATAAAGGCACTTCATTGGTTGTGAAGTGTTTTGGGACACATCCTGAGATCATGAAAGGCACAATAGAAATGTTGGGGGAGGGGGTGGTGGTGGTGTCTGGCCTGCATAGCATTAGCAGGACTTTTTCTATTATCTCCAACCCCCGCATTAAATATTGAATTTCTTTGACAAAATCTATCCATCTCATTTTTGTAATTACATCGGGTAAGGGGATTAAGGGTTACGGAAGCAAGGCAGGTGGATGGGAGTTAAGATGCAGATCGGCCGCGGTCTGACTGAACAGGTTCGAGGGGCCAAATGGCCTACTTGTGTTTCACCGTCTTCCAAGAGACAAGGAACGTCCCCGGGGTCTGTCAATAAAGAAAACCAGGTAGCAAATTCACAGCAAGCCTAACAACCTGTTTAATTGCGCCATACCTGAGGGCACAATCCTAAACAAAACCAGAAATAGCTGGAAAAACTCAGCAGGTCTGGCAGCAGCGGCGGAGAAGAGCAAAGTTGACTTTCGAGTCCTCATGACCCTTCGACAGAACTAAGAAATTTATACTATTTCTATTTAGTTCTGTCGAAGGGTCACGAGGACTCGAAACGTCAACTTTGCTCTTCTCCGCCGATGCTGCCAGACCTGCTGAGTTTTTCCAGCTATTTGTTTCTGTTTTTAAACCTAAACTGGGTGTGTCAATTGAACTGACAATAGGAATGACCAGGGGCACTGAATCAAAAGGGCTGCATCTCACTCAAGTGTTTTTAAGTTTGTGTTAACCAAACAGAGCAATGGGTTGGCTGACTGAAAGTTATTGGTTGGGCCCACACACACACACACACACACACACACACACACACACAATGGGGAAACCCACCTTTCCTTGTCCCTGGGAGGATTTGTGCTTAATGAAGGCGGTGAGTATAAGCCTCCTCAACTTGAGAGCGTCAGCCTAAGAATAATAAAATTGCCTCAGCGACCAGACCACACAATGGATGCAAAGCACAGTCGACGCTTTTATCCATGCTCCCACAGTCAACAGTTTTATCCACGTTCCCATCCCATCTCTAACAGGAGCCCTCGAGGGTCTCTGAGTTACCATCTCCCTGCCTTAACTCCTCAGAAACTTCAACCCACATCCTCATTGGTGGACACTCCCATTGCTTCCCCCCTTCGTCTCTAAGAAGATCTCCTTCCTGTGTTGGCTGGCATGCACCTCCTCCTCCTCTCACTCTTTTTTGCCTCTGCTATTTATTCAGCTGCTTCATCGATAGAGGACGAAAGGAGGAGAGTTTCCCCACCCCGAACCGTTATAGTGCTCTGGTTCAGCCACAAAGAGCCACCGTCACTTCAGGGAGGGGTGAGGGGGAGTTTTATCGACGAGGTTCGGGTTGGAGAAGGTGGGCTTTGCTCGCCTTGCAGCAAAGGAGATTGAGGGGAGATGTGATAAGAGGTGTACAAGGTTAGAACAGGTGAACAAAAAATAAGATTTTTTTTAAAAAAACTTCCCATTGGCTGATGATATAAGGTGGGGGGGGGGGGGGGGGGGGCACAGATTTAAGGTTTTGGGGTTTGCAGCGGGTTGGGGGGGTGGTGGGATGTGAGGAGGAACTTTTTTACCCAGCGAGTGAGAATGACCTGGGACACTCTGCCCACGAGGTGGGGAGTGGGGGTGGAAGCAGAGACAACGAATGATTTCAAAAGGAAATTAGATGGGCACTTGTGGGAAATGGGAAATAAACTCACAGGCCGACGGGCATAGAGAGGGGGGGGATGGGACTGACTGGATTGCTGTACAGAGAGCCGGCATGGGCTGAACGGCCTCCTCCTGCGCAGCATTGACCCCAACACGTTGCGCTGCTACCTTCTCAGCTAACCTGCCATGCTGTGTCTCTCCGCCCGCTTTCAAAAGGAGCAAAGCCCTTCTGTCCGCCAATGTCTGCGGTTCCCTGTCCCGCCCTCTCCTCCACCCACTGTTTTCGCCCCTTTCGCAGGGTCTTCGTTCCTCGGGGTGAACTGCACAGGCATCGCTGGCTGTGTTGAGCACCCGTGCAGCGGGTGAGCCGCGAGTTCCAAGTGTCGCCCTGCGTCCGAGCTTTTGAGAAGATACCAGGTCAAAATTGTAGAACAGGAAAGGTCAAAAGAAGGCCATTCAGCCCTCTGAGTCTGCACTAGCTCTTTCAAAGAACAATCCAGCTAGTTCCGCGCTCTCTCCACATTCCGGCCAGTATTTATCCGATTCCCCCCACCTTTTGAAAGTTCCTACTGAATCTGCTTCCACCGCCCTTTCAGGCAGCGCCTTCCAGATCACAACAACTCGCTGTGTAAATAAAAACAAATTCTCCTCATCTCCCCCTCTGGTTCCCTTCCCGATTCTCTTCAATCTGTGTCCCCTCTGGTTACCGACCCTCCTGCCCAGTGGAAACAGTCTCTCCTTATTTACTCTGTCCGAACCCCCTTCCTGATTTTGAACGCCTCGATTCAATCTCCCCCTTAACCTTCTCCGCTCCAAGGAGAACAATCCCAGCCTCTCCACGTCCCAGGTAACATTCAAAAAATCCCTCTGCATCCACTCAAAGACTTTGACGTCCTTCCCAAAGTGTGGTGTCGAGAATCGGAGTTGGATTTCACCGTAAGCACCTGCTGGTGGGAATTGTTAAGCGATCTGAGATCTTTCTAGAGTGTTGTTGCCAAGAGGGATTTATTTACGTGAGGGAGTGTGCGGAGCAGTGTGCGGTCGGGACGAGGGTTACCAGGACTCTCGCAAGCAGCCTGAACGGGTGGGTTTGTTCGTGATACCCCGAATACGTCCTTATCTCTGCCTCTGGCTCCTTTGCCAATCACGGACCGAGGGTCCTCATGGAGTCCAGTTGGAAGGTCTGGGGTGGCAAACAGCGAATAGATTGGGGCCGGACCTGTTGGCTCACCCAGGGGCTGCACGGAGAGGAATCCATCACCGAAACCCCGTGAGAATATCTGTGGCGGGGGGCGGGGGGGGGGGGGGTGGCTGGGGGGAAGAAAAAATATCCCACTTCAGGTGGAAACCCAACTCAGGAAGATTTAAAAAGAGAAGATCACTGGGATTGCATCGCCATGGCAACGGTCGCTCCGAGCAATCGTCAGCTTGCTTTGTCTTTGCTGCTCTGTTGGTGGAGTCAGTGCCAGGATTGAGGCATCTGGGTGGTTCGGGGAGAGGGGTGGGGGGGGTTCTCCAGCCTCTGAAGGAACTGGCTCCTCTTCCCAACGAGGCTCGGGGCAGCCAGGGATGGTGGGGCAGCTAAAGTCTTGCTGAGGTTGGTCAGGAAACCGGTGAGCCTCTCTGCTGACTGCTCTCACCGCTCGAGGGGAGGCAAGCCTACTGGACAACACAACAAAGGTAAGTGAGACATCGGGGCTTGACGTGGGCAAACCAGGACGAGCCATTTCACGATTACCTCCTTACCTCACTTCATTGGAATGAGGACCAGTAAAACTACAGGAGGAAGGGGCCACTGTTGTAAACCTGGCAGAGCATTACCCTGCATCGGACCTGCCCTGGGAGTGATTGATGGGGACAGTGTAGAGGGAGCTTGATTCTGTATTTAAACCGTGCTGTATCTGCCCTGGGAGTGTTTGAGGGGGACAGTGTAGAGGGAGTTTTACTCTGTATCTAACCCCATGCTGTACCTGTCCTGGGAGTGTTTGATGGGGACAGTGTAGAGGGAGGTTTACTCTGTATCTAACCCCGTGCTGTACCTGTCCTGGGAGTGTTTGATGGGGACAGTGTAGAGGGAGCTTTACTCTGTATCTAACCCCATGCTGTACCTGTCCTGGGAGTGTTTGATGGGGACAGTGTAGAGGGAGCTTTACTCTGTATCTAACCCCATGCTGTACCTGTCCTGGGAGTGTTTGATGGGGACAGTGTAGAGGGAGTTTTACTCTGTATCTAACCCTATGCTGTACCTGTCCTGGGAGTGTTTGATGGGGACAGTGTAGAGGGAGCTTTACTCTGTATCTAACCCCATGCTGTACCTGTCCTGGGAATGTTTGAAGGGGACAGTGTAGAAGGAGATTTACTCTGTATCTAACCCCGTGCTGTACCTGTCCTGGGAGTGTTTGATGGGGACAATGTAGATGGAGCTTTACTCTGTATCTAACCCCATGCTGTACCTGTCCTGGGAGTGTTTGATGGGGACAGTGTAGAGGGAGCTTTACTCTGTATCTAACCCCATGCTGTACCTGTCCTGCAGTGTTTGGTAGGACAGCATATATATTGTGTTGTGTGGCACAACCACCATGCCAAAAATGGGATAGATTTTGAACAGATCTCGCAATTTAAGACTGGGTATCCATGAGGTGCTGTGGGCCATCAGCAGCAGCAGAGTTGTACTCAAACACAATCTGTAACCTCATGGCCCAGCATATCCCCCACTCTACCATTACCATCAAACCAGGAGATCAATCCAGGTTCAATGACGAGCGCATGCCAGGAGCAGCACCCGGCTTACCTAAATATTAAGTGTCAACCTGGTTAAGCTACAACACAGGACAACTTGTGTGACAAACAGCATAAGCAGCAAGTGATAGGCAGAGCTAAGTGATCCCACAACCAACAGATCAGATCTAAGCTCCAGTCCTGCCACATCCAGTTGTGAATGGTGGTGGACAATTAAACAACTCACAGGAGGAGGAGGCTCCACAAATATCCCCATCCTCAATGATGGAGGAGCCCAGCACATCAGTGCAAAATATAAGGCTGAAGCATTTGCTACAATCTTCAGCCAGAAGTGTTGAGTGGATGATCCATCTCAGCCTCCTCCGGAGGTCCCCAGCATCACAGGTACCAGTCTCCGGCCAATTTAATTCACTCCACATGATATCAGGAAATGGCTGAAGGCACTGGATACTGCAAAGGCTATGGGCTCTGACAAGGTTCCAGCAATAGTACTGAAGACTTGTGCTCCAGAACTTGCTGCATCCCTAGCCAAGCTGTTCCAGTACAGCTACAACACTGGCATCTACCCAGGTATATGGAAAATTACCCAAGTAAGTCCTGCACAAACAAAGCAGGACAAATCCAACCTGGCCAATTACCCACCCCATTAGTTTACTTTTGATCATCAGTAAAGTAATGGAAGGGGTCATCAACAGTGCTATCAAGCGGCACTTGCTTAGCATTAACCTGCTCATTGACACTCAGTTTGGGTTCCACCAGAGTCACTCAGTTTTTGACATCATTACAGCCTTGGTTCAAACATGGACAAAAGAGCTGAACTCGCGAGGTGAGGTGAGAGTGACTGCCCTTGACATCAAGGCAGCATTTGACCGAGTGTGGCATCAAGGAGCCCCAGCAAAACTGGAGTCACTGGGAATCAGGGGGAAAACTCTGCTAGTTGGAGTCATACCGAGCACAAAGGAAGATGGTTGTGGTTGTTGGAGGTCAATCATCTCAGCTCCAGGACATCACTGCAGGAGTTCCTCAGGGTAGTGTCCTCGGCCCAACCATCTTCAGCTGCTTCATCAATGACCTTCCTTCCATTATAAGGTCAGAAGTGGGGATGTTCGCTGATGATTGCACAATGTTCAGCACCATTCGCGACTCCTCAGATACTGAAGCAGTCCATGTCCAAATGCAACAAGACCTGGACAATATCCAGGCTTGGGCTGACAAGTGGCAAGTAACGTTCACACAAGTGTCAGGCAATGACCATCTCCAACAAGAGAATCCATCCATTGCCCCTTGACGTTCAATGGCATTACCATCGCTGAATTCCCCACTATCAACATCCTGGGGGTTACCATTGACCAGAAACTGAACTGGACCAGCCATATAAATACTGTGGCTACAAGAGCAGGTCAGAGGCTGGGAATCCTGCAGTGAGTAACTCACCTCCTGACTCCCCAAAGCCTGTCCACCATCTACAAGGCACAAGTCAGGAGTGTGATGGAATACTCCCCACTTGCCTGGACGAATGCAGCTCCCACAACACTCAAGAAGCTCGACACCATCCAGAACAAAGCAGCCCCGCTTGATGGGCACCCCATCCACAAACATTCACTCCCTCCACCACCGACGTACAGTAGCAGCAGTGTGTGTACCATCTACAAGATGCACTGCAGCAACTCACCAAGGCTCCTTAGACAGCACCTTCCAAACCCACCACCACTACCATCTAGAAGGACAAGGGCAGCAGACACATGGGGAACACCACCACCTGGAAGTTCCCCTCCGAGCCACTCACCATCCTGACTTGGGAAATATATCGGCTGTTCCTTCACTGTCGCTGGGTCCAAATCCTGGAACTCCCTCCCTAACAGCACGGTGGGTGTACCTACCCCACAGGGACTGCAGCGGTTCAAGAAGGCAGCTCACCACCACTTTCTCAAGGGGGCAATTAGGGACGGGCAATAAATGCTGGCCTGGCCAGTGAAGCCCACAACCCATGAAAGAACAGGTAAAAATGAACACCTAACTGGTTTAGTGATGTTGACTGAGGGATAAAATGTGCCCCAGATCACCGTAGAGAATTGACCCCTCCAACCCCCACCGCTCCTCTTCATGTGTCTGTTGGATGTTGTCCATGCACCTGAGAGGGCAGATAGGGCCTATGTCTAGCATTTCAACTGACATAAGGCACCTTCGACAGTGTAGTATACCCTCAATACTCGCACAGGGCATGTCGGCCTGGATAATGGGGTCAAATCTCGCGAGTGAGGACTCAAATCCACAACCTTCTCACTCCAAGACGAGAGAGTGTTACTGTTGAGGTACCTCGTCATCAACCTCCTTCATCTTAATGAGTCTCAGAAAGTAAGCAAAGAACAAACTGGTATTACATTTTAAAAACCAGTGTGTATGGACATGATAGTCAGACGCTGCCTCAAGAGAGACTTTAAGGTGCGAGAAGGAGCATTGATGAGCCACTGGGCATCACCACAAACTTGAAATTATCTGCTTCAATTAGCAAAGTGTTTGTTTTATGAGAGTGCATTTAAACAAAGGCTCAGTATACCAGGAGGTTATGAAAGATCCCAAGGCCAGTGTTGGAAGAACTGGGGCAATGGTGGGATTTCTCTCCGAAATCCTGGCCAAATATTTAACATGAGTCACATCACCTTATGTCTGTTTCGATCCCAAACTAATCCCACCGCCCTGCTCTCTCCTCATAGCCCTGTATCAATCCCAGACTAATCCCACTGTCCCACTCTCGCCCCATAGCCCTGTATCAATCCCAGACTAATCCCATTGCCCGGTTCTCGCCCCATAGCCCTGTATCAATCCTAGACTAATCCCACTGCCCCGCTCTCGTCCCCCAGCCCTGTATCAATTCCAGACTAATCCCACTGCCCCGCTCTCTCCCCATAGCCCTGTATCAATCTCCAAACTAATCCCACTGCCCCGCTCTCTCCCCATAGCCCTGTATCAATCCCCAAACTAATCTCACTGCCTCGCTCTCTCCCCATAGCCCTGTATCAATCCCACGGCCCCACTCTCTCCCATAAGACCATAAGACGTAGGAGCAGAAATTAGGCCATTCGGCCCATCGAGTCTGCTCCGCCATTCAATCATGACTGATAAGTTTCTCAACCCCATTCTCCCGCCTTCTCCCCGTAGCCTTTGACCCCCTTACCAATCAAGAACCTATCTATCTCGGTCTTAAATACACTCAATGACCTGGCCTCCACAGCCTTCTGTGGCAATGAATTCCAGAGATTCACCACTCTCTGGCTAAAGAAGTTTCTCCTCATCTCTGTTCTAAAAGGTCTTCCCTTTACTCTGAGGCTGTGCCCTCGGGTCCTAGTCTCTCCTACTAATGGAAACATCTTCCCCACGTCCACTCTATCCAGGCCTTTCAGTATTCTGTAAGTTTCAATCAGATCCCCCCTCATCCTTCTAAACTCCATCAAGGATAGACACAGAGTCCTCAAACGTTCCTCATATGTTAAGCCTTTCATTCCTGGGATCGTTCTTGTGAACCTCCTCTGGACTCTCTACAGGGCCGGAACATCCTTCCTGAGATACGGGGCCAACATTGCTCACAATATTCTAAATGTGGTCTGACCAGAGCCTTATAAAGTCTCAGCAGCACATCCCTGCTTTTATATTCTAGTCCTCTCGAAATAAATGCCAACATTGCATTTGCCTTCCTAACTACCGACTCAACCTGCAAGTTAACGTTAAGAGAATCCTGGACTAGGACTCCCAAGTCCCTTTGTACTCCAGATTTCTGAATTCTCTCCCCATTTAGAAAATAGTCCATGCCTCTATTCTTCCTACCAAAGTGCATGACCTCACACTTCCCCATGTTGTATTCCATCTGCCACTTCTTTGCCCATTCTCCTAACCTGTCCAAATCCTTCTGCAGCCTTCCCGCCTCCTCAATACTACCTGTCCCTCCACCTATCTTTGTATCATCTGCAAACTTGGCCAGGATGCCCTCAGTTCCTTCATCTAGATCATTAATGTATAAAGTGAAAAGTTGTGGTCCCAACACTGACCCCTGCGGAACTCCACTAGTCACCGGCCGCCATCCTGAGAAGGTCCCCCTTATCTCCACTCTCTGCCTCCTGCCAGACAGCCAATCTTCTATCCATGCTAGTACCTTGCCTCTAACACCACGGGCTCTTATCTTACTGAGCAGCCTCCTGTGCGGCACCTTGTCAAAGGCCTTCTGGAAGTCCAAGTAGATAACATCCATTGGCTCTCCTTTGTCTAACCTACTCGTTACCTCCTCAAAGAATTCTAACAGATTTGTCAGGCATGACCTCCCCTTGATGAAACCATGCTGACTTTGCCCGATTTTACCATGCACTTCCAAGTATTCTGAAATCTCATCCTTAATAATGGACTCTAAAATCTTTCCAGCGACTGAGGTCAGGATAATCGGCCTGTAATTTCCCGTCTTTTGCCTCGCTCCCTTCTTAAACAGGGGGGTTACATTAGCGATTTTCCAGTCCTCTGGGACCCTCCCTGACTCCAGTGATTCCTGAAAGATCACCACTAACGCCTCCACTATCTCTTCAGCTATCTCCTTCAGAACTTTGGAGTGTAATCCATCTGGTCCAGGTGATTTATCCACCTTCAGACCTTTCAGTTTTCCTAGCACCTTCTCCTTGGTAAAGGCCACCGTACTCACCTCTGCCTCCCAACTCTCTTGAACTTTGGGGATGTTACTCGTGTCTTCCACCATGAAGACTGACGCAAAGTACCTATTCAGTTCCTCCACCATTTCTTTGTTCCCCACTACTACTCCAGTGTCATTTTCCAGCAGCCCAGTGTCCACTTTTGCCTCTCTCTTACCTTTTATATATCCAAAAAATCTCTTGCAATCTTCTTTTATATTACTGGCTAGTTTACCCTCATATTTAATCTTCTCCCTCCTTATTTCTTTTTTAGTTGTCCTCTGTTGGTCTTTGTAGACTTCCCAATCCCCTGGTTTCCCACTGCTCTTCACCACATTGTATGCTTTCTCTTTAGCTTTTATGCTGTCCCTGACTTCCCTTGTCAGCCACGGTTGCCTCGTCCTCCCTTTAGTATGCTTCTTCTTCCTAGGGATGAATTTTTGCTGTGTCTCCCAAATTACTCCCAGAAACTCCTGCCATTGCTGTTCCACTGTCTTACCTGCTAGGCTCATCTCCCAGTCAATTCTGGCCAGCTCATGCCTCTGTAGTTGCCTTTATTCAACTGTAATATCGTTACATCTGATTCCAGCTTTTTCCTCTCAAATTGCAGGGTAAATTCTATCATATTATGGTCACTTCCTCCTAAGGGTTCCCTCACCTTAAGTTCCCTTATCAAATCTGCCTCATTTCACGTCACTAAATCTAGAATTGCCTATTCCCCAGTGGACTCCACCACAAGCTGCTCCAAAAAGCCATCTCGTAAACATTCCACAAATTCCTTTTCCTGGGATCCACTACCAACCTGATTTTCCCAGTCTACCTGCATATTGAAATCCCCCATGATCACTGTAACCTTGCCTTTCTTACACACCTTTTCCATCTCCTGGTGTATCTTGTGCCCCACATCCTAACTACTGTTCGGAGGCCTGTACATAACTCCCATTATGGTTTTTTTACCTTTGCGGTTCCTCAACTCTACCCACGCAGATTCTGCATCATCTGACCCTACATCATTTCTTGCTATCGATTTAATTTCATTTCTTACTAACAAAGCAACCCCATGCCCTCTGCCAACCTGCCTATCTTTTCGATAGGATGTATATCCTTGGATATTTAGCTCCCAGTCCTGATCCCCTTGCAGCCATGTCTCCGTGATGCCCACCACATCATACCTGCCAATTTCAATCTGCACCACAAGCTCATTTACCTTATTTCGTATACTGCGTGCATTCAGATACAACACCTTCAATCCTGTGTTTCCTGACCCCTTTCTTATTGTCGTCTCTTTATCTGATGTGCTTGAAGTTAGATTCCTAGCCCTTTCCAAACACTCTGTCCTATTTTGTGTTCTGGAGACTTTAATAGCCTCTCCTGGGCTCTCCTTTCTTTTCAGTTTTCTCATAATTTTCCATGAAGTTGAATCCAACCCCACCCCCCACACACTAACCTGCTGCTTTGTTTCCCATTAGTCATACTTCTTGGAGTTTTACCCTCCTCCCCCGCCCCCCCCCCCCCCCCACTTTCTAGTTTATGTCCTGTTGACCACCCTATTTACCCTTTTCGCTAGAACATTGGTCCCAGATCGGTTCAGGTAGAGACCATCCCAATGGTGCAGATCCCTCCTGATCCAATACTAATGCCAGTGCCCCACGAAATGGAACCCCTCTTTCCCGCACCACTCCTTTAGCCACGTGTTTACTTCCCTTATTCTCACGTCCCTATGCCAATTTGCATGTGGGTCGGGTAGTAATCCGGAGATTATAACCCTTGAGGACCTGTTCTTTAATTTAGTTCCTAGTTCCTGATAATCCCCAAACTGGTCCTCTTTCCTAGTCTTACCTATGTTATTTGTCCTGACGTGGTCCACAACAACTGGATCCTCCCCATCCCTCTCCAATATTCTTTCAAGCCGGTGAGAGATGTCCCTCACCCTGGCACCGGGCAGGCAACATACCCTGCGGGACTCTCGATCCTGCTTACAAAGGATGCTATCAATTCCCCTAATTATAGAATCCCCTACAACTACCACTTGTCTTTTTGCTCCCCCCTGTTGAATAGCCTCCTGTGCCACGGTGCCGTGGTCAGCTGGCTCATCCTCCCTACAGCCCTCTTCCTCATCCACACAGGGAGCATGTAGCTCGTACCTGTTGGACAAGGTCAAGAACTGAGGCTCCTCTGTTCCTGATCACAGGATCCATCTACCTGCCTCACTTGCAGTCACCCTGCTGACCATGACCACTGACCAGACTTGAGGTACTTAATCTACCGGGTGTGACCGCCTCCTGAAACAAAGCGTCCAGGTAACTCTCCCCCTCCCGGATGTACTGCAGCGTCCGGAGCTCGGACTCCAGCTCATCAATTCTGAGCCGGAGTTCCTCCAGCAACCAACACTTGGTGCAGATGTGGTCACTGCGGCTCGCAATGGGATCTGCCAGTTCCCACATCCTACAGCTACAGCACATCACCTGCCCAGCCATCTCGACTTAGATAATTAGTTTATTAATTAGCTTGGCGGTGTTTTTTTTTCCAATTTTGGTGCAGATTTCCTACCAACCAATCAGGTCACAGCTTTCATGTGATGTCACTTTTTCAGTTTTGGCTTCAGTTACTCTGTGCCCTGAGGTCACTGCTCCAGTGCCCCTCCCTCCGAATCTGCTAGCTGAGACAAGGTCGCAAATCCCCGAGGTTAGTTAGATTTATACCCACCACTCCGGTTCTCCTCCCTCTGAGTCTGCTCCCAGGATTTACTCACCAATCAGCTGCTTTTTCTTTAAAATCCACTTTCAGAAGAGTGACCCTCGCAGGTCTGGTGCACTCCTGAAGGCACTGCCTCTTCCTCTCTTTTTTTAGGTTTGAGGAGGAGGGTGGGATGGAAACGCTACAGCAATGTAATGTTTGGGGCTATTCCGTTCTTTGACAGTGGGTCCTCCTCGATTCCCTCCTGACTCGTGGTGGCTGCGATGACTTCTCCCAGAATGCTTCAGTCACTTCTCACTAGCGCCCTCTGTTGGATGCCCTTCCTCCTGTTGAGTGCAAGAGTCCTTCTCCTCGGTTCCCTCCTGAGTCGCGTTGGCTGCGATGACTTCTCCCAGAATGCTTCAGTCACTTCTCACCAGCGCCCTCTGTTGGAGAGTTCTCCCCATTGCCCTGTATCAATCCGAAACTAATCTCAGTGCCCCACTCTCCACCCATAGCCCTGTATCAGTCACAAACTAATCCCACTGCCCCGCTCTCTCCCCATAGCCCAGTATCAATCCAAAATTAATCCCATTGCCCTGCGCTCTCCGAATAACCCTGTTTCAACTCCCAAATTCATCATGCTGAACGGCTCTGTAACCATTGCCCTCTATCAAACTGAAACTACTCCCAATTACACCTCGCTCACCCCACAGACCAGTATCAATCCCAAACTAATCCCACAGCCACGCTCTCTCCCCATAGCCCTGTATCAATCCCAAACTAATCCCACTGCCCCGCTCTCTCCCCATAGCCCTGTATCAATCCCAAACTAATCCCACTGCCCCATTCTCTCACCATAGCCCTGTATCAATCCCAAACTAACCCACTGCCCTGCCCACATGCCATTGCCTTGTATCAAATCCAGAGTAATCCTACTGCCCTGCTCTCTCCCCATAGCCCAGTATCAAGCCCAGACTAATCCCACTGCCCCACTCTCTCCCCATAGCCCTGTATCAATCCCAAACTAATGCCACTGCCCCGTTTCTCCCCATAGCCCTGTATCAATCCCAGACTAATCCCATTGCCCAACTCTCTCCCCATAGCCCTGTATCAATCCCGATCTAACCGCATTGCCCCGCTCTCTCCCCATAGCCCTGTATCAATCCCAGACTAATATCACTGCCCACTCTCTCCCCATAGCCCTGTATCAATCCCAATTGAACCGCACTACCTCGCTCTCTCACCATAGCCCTGTATCAATCCCGAAAGTAATCTCACTTCCCCCTTCTCTCCACAGAGCCCTGTATGAATCCGAAATTAATCCCACTGGCCCATTCTCTCACCATGGCTCTGTATCAATCCCAAACTAAACCCACACTCCCTCTGTCCCCCCATAGCACTGTATCAATCCCAGAAAAATCCCACTGCTCCACTCTCTCCCCATTGCCCTGTATCCCACACTAATCCTACTGCCCTGCTCTCTCCACATAACGCTGTATCAATCCCACACTAATCCCACTGCCCTGCTTTCTCCACATAGCCCTGTATCAATCCCAGACGATTCCCACTGCCCCGCTCTCTCCCCATTGCCCTGTATCAATCCCACACTAATCCCATTGCCCTGCTCTCTCCATATAGCACTGTATCAATCCCAAACTAAACCCACTGTCCCTCTGTTCCCCCGTAGGCCTGTATCAATCCCAGACAAATCCTACTGCCCTGCTCTCTCCACATAGCACTGTATCAATCCCAAACTAATCCCACCCCCATCTCTCTCTCTCCCCCCATAGTCCTGGATCGATCCCAGACTAGTCCCTCTGACTCACTCTCTCCACATAGCACTGTATCAATCCCAAACTAATCCCATTGTCTCTCTCTCCCCCCATATCCCTGGATCGATCCCAGACTAATCCCAATGCTGCGCTATCTCCCCATAGCCCTGTATCAATCCCCAAAGTAATTCCACTGCCCCGTTCTCTCCCCAGAGCCCTGTATCAATCGCAAACTAATCTCAGTGCCCTGCTCTCCATCCAAAGCCCTGAATCAAACTCAAACTAATCCCACTGCCCAGCTCTCTCTCCATAGCCCTCTATCAATCCCAGACAAATCTCACTACCCCACGCTCTCCCCATAGCCCTGTATCAATCCCCAAACTAATCCCACTGCCCCGCTCTCTTCCCTTAGCCCTGTATCAATCCCAAACTAATCCCACTGCCCCGCTCTCTCCCCATAGCCCTGTATCAATCCCCAAACTAATCCCACTGCCCCGCTCTCTTCCCTTAGCCCTGTATCAATCCCAAACTAATCCCACTGCCCCGTTCTCTGCCCATAGACCCTGTATCAATCCCAAACTAATCCCAATGCCACGCTCTCTCCCCACAGCCCTGTATCAATCCCCAAACTAATCCCACTGCCCTACGCTCTCCACATAGCCATGTGTCAATCCCAAACTAATCCCACTGCCCCCCGTTCTCCCCATAGCCCTGTATCAATCCCAAACTAATCCCACTGTCCCACTCTCTCCCCATAGCCCTGTAACAAGCCCCAAACTAATCGCACTGCCCAGATCTCTGCGCATAGCCCTGTATCAATCCCACACTAATCCCACTGCTCTGCTCTCTCCACAGAGCACTGTATCAATCCCAAACTAAACCCACACTCCCTCTGTCCCCCCATAGCCCTGTAACATTCCCAGACGAATCACACTGCCCCGCTCTCTCCCCATAGCCCTGTATCAATCCCAAACTAATCCCACTGCCCCGCGTTCTCCCCATTGCCCTGTATCAATCCCAGGCTAAACCCACTGCCCGACTCTCTCCCCATAGCCCTGCATCAATCCCAGGCTAATCCCACTGCCACGCTCTCTCCCCATAGCCCTGTATCAATCCCCAAACTAATCCCACTGCCCTACGCTCTCCACATAGCCATGTGTCAATCCCAAACTAATCTCACTGCCCCGCGTTCTCCCCATAGCCCTGTATCAAGCCCCAAACTAATCGCACTGCCCAGATCTCTGCGCATAGCCCTGTATCAATCCCACACTAATCCCACTGCTCTGCTCTCTCCACATAGCACTGTATCAATCCCAAACTAAACCCACACTCCCTCTGTCCCCCCATAGCCCTGTAACATTCCCAGACGAATCACACTGCCCCGCTCTCTCCCCATAGCCCTGTATCAATCCCAAACTAAACCCACTACCCCGCTTTCTCCCCTTTGCCCTATGTCAATCTCCAAACTAATCCCACTGCCCTACTCTCTCCCCATAGCCCTGTATCAATCCCACACTAATCCCACTGCCCCACTCTCTCCCCATAGCCCTGTATCAATCTCAAATTATTCCCACTGCTCCGCTCTCTCCCCATTGTCCTGTATCAATCCCAGGCTAATCCCACTGCCCCACTCTTTCCTCATAGTCCTGTATTAATCCAAAATTAATCCCATTTCCCCGTGCTCTCCCCATAGCCCTGTATCAGTCCCAAACTAATCCCACTGTCCCTCTCTCTCCCCATAGCCCTGTCTCAATCCCACACTAACCCCACTGCCCCGCTCTCTCCCAATAGCACTGTATTAATCCCAAATTACTCCCATTGCCGCGCTTTCTCCCCGTCGCCCTGTGTCAAGCCCCAAACAATTCCCACAGCCCTGCTCTCCCCACATAGCCCTGCATCAATCCCAAACTATTCGCACTACCCCACTCTCTCACCATAGCCGTATATCAGTCCCAAACTAATCCCACTGCCCCACTTTCTCCCCTTTGCCCTGTGTCAATCTCCAAACTAATCCCACTATCTCACTCTCTCCCCATAGCCCTGTATCAATCCCACCGTAATCCCACTGCCACACTTACTCGCCATAGCCCTGTATCAATCCTAGACTAATCCCACTGCCCCGCTCGCTCCTCATAGCCCTATATCAATCCCACCATATTCACACTCCTCCGCTCTCTCCCCATAGCCCTGTATCAATTCCAAACGAACCACATTGCTCTGCTCTCCCCATAGCCCTGTATCAATCCCAAACTAACTGCACTGCCCCGCACTCTCCCCACAGCCCTGTATCAATCCCCAAAGTAATTTCACTGCCCCCTTCTCTCCCCAGAGACCTGTATGAATCCCAAATTAATCCCACTGGCCCATTCTCTGACCATAGCCCTGTATCATTCGCAAACTAATTCCACTGCCTCGCTCTCTCCCCATAGCCCTTATCTATCCCACACTAATCCCATTGCCCCGCTCTCTCCCCATAGCCCTGAATAAATCCCAAATGAATCCCAATGCCTTGCTCTCTGCCCATAGCCCTGTATCAATCCCAAACTATTCCCACTGCCACGCTTTCTCCCCATAGCTCTGGCTGATCCCCAAACTAATCCCACTGCCCCACCCTTTCCTAATAGCCCTGTTTCAAACTCAAACTGAGCCCACTGCCCCACTCTCCACCCATAGTCCTTTATCAATTCCCAAACTATTCCCACTGCCCTGCTCTCTCCCCATTGCCCTGTATCAATCCCAGGCTAATCCCACTGCCCCACTCTCTCCCCATAGCCCTTTATCAATCCCCAAACTAATCCCACTGCAGCGCTCTCTCCCCATAGCCCTGTGTCAATACGAAACCAATCCCACTGCCCTGATCTCTTTCCATTGCCCTGTATCAATCCGAGACTCATCCCACTGCCCCACATTCTCCCCATAGCCCTGTATCAATCCCAAACTAATCCCACTGCCCCAATTGCTCCCCATTGCCCTGTATCAATCCCACACTAATCTCACAGCCCTGCTCTATCCATATAGCACTGTTTCAATCCCAATGTAAACATGCACTCCCTCTGTCCCCTCATAGCCCTGTATCAATCCCAAACTAATCCCACTGCCCCACTCTCTCCACATAGCACCGTATCAATCCCAAACTAATCCCACTGCCCTGCTCTCTCCACATAGCACTGTATCAATCTCAAACTAAACCCACTGTCCCTCTGTCCCCCGTAGACCTGTATCAATCCCACTGTAATCCCATTGCCCCGCTCTCTCCCCATAGCCCTGAATAAATCGCAAATGAATCCCACTGCCCCGTTCTCTCCCCATAGCCCTGTATCAATCCCCAAACTAATCCCACTGCCCTACGCTCTCCACATAGTCATGTGTCAATCCCAAACTAATCCCACTGCCCTGCGTTCTCCCCATAGCCCTGTATCAATCCCAAACTAATCCCACTGCCCCGCTCTCTCCCCATAGCCCTGCATCAATCCCCAAACTAATCCCACTGCCCAGAACTCTGCGCATAGCCCTGTATCAATCCCACATTAATCCCACAGCTCTGCTCTCTCCACATAGCACTGTATCAATCCCAAACTAAACCCACACTCCCTCTGTCCCCCCATAGCCCTGTAACATTCCCAGATGAATCACACTGCCCCGCTCTTTCCCCATAGCCCTGTATCAATCCCAAACTAATCCCACTGCCCCGCGTTCTCCCCATAGCCCTGTATCAATCCCAAACTAAACCCACACTCCGTTTGTCCCCCCCATAGCCCTGTATCAATCCCAAACTAATCCCACTGCCCCGCTCTCCCCCCATAGCCCTGTAACATTCCCAGACGAATCACACTGCCCCGCTCTCTCCCCATAGCCCTGTATCAATCCCAAACTAATCCCACTGCCCCGCGTTCTCCCCATTGCCCTGTATCAATCCCAGGCTAAACCCACTGCCCGACTCTCTCCCCATAGCCCTGCATCAATCCCAGGCTAATCCCACTGCCCCACTCTCTCTCCATAGCCCTTTATCTATCCCCAAACTAATCCCACTGCCCCGCTCTCTCCCCATAGCCCTGTGTCAATATGAAACCAATCCCACTGCCCTGATCTCTTTCCATAGCCCTGTATCAATCCGAGACTCATCCCACTGCCGCACATTCTCCCCATAGCCCTGTATCAATCCGCAAACTAATCCCGCTGCCCCAATCGCTCCCCATTGCCCTGTATCAATCCCACACTAATCTCACAGCCCTGCTCTATCCATATAGCACTGTATCAATCCCAATGTAAACACGCACTCCCTCTGTCCCCTCATAGCCCTGTATCAATCCCAAACTAATCCCACTGCCCTGCTCTCTCCACATAGCACCGTATCAATCCCAAACTAATCCCACTGCCCTGCTCTCTCCACATAGCACTGTATCAATCTCAAACTAAACCCACTGTCCCTCTGTCCCCCCGTAGCCCTGTATCAATCCCACTGTAATCCCATTGCCCCGCTCTCTCCCCATAGCCCTGAATAAATCGCAAATGAATCCCACTGCCCCGTTCTCTGCCGATAGCCCTGTATCAATCCCAAACTAATCCCAATGCCACGCTCTCTCCCCATAGCCCTGTATCAATCCCCAAACTAATCCCACTGCCCTACGCTCTCCACATAGCCATGTGTCAATCCCAAACTAATCTCACTGCCCCGCGTTCTCCCCATAGCCCTGTATCAAGCCCCAAACTAATCGCACTGCCCAGATCTCTGCGCATAGCCCTGTATCAATCCCACACTAATCCCACTGCTCTGCTCTCTCCACATAGCACTGTATCAATCCCAAACTAAACCCACACTCCCTCTGTCCCCCCATAGCCCTGTAACATTCCCAGACGAATCACACTGCCCCGCTCTCTCCCCATAGCCCTGTATCAATCCCAAACTAAACCCACTACCCCGCTTTCTCCCCTTTGCCCTATGTCAATCTCCAAACTAATCCCACTGCCCTACTCTCTCCCCATAGCCCTGTATCAATCCCACACTAATCCCACTGCCCCACTCTCTCCCCATAGCCCTGTATCAATCTCAAATTATTCCCACTGCTCCGCTCTCTCCCCATTGTCCTGTATCAATCCCAGGCTAATCCCACTGCCCCACTCTTTCCTCATAGTCCTGTATTAATCCAAAATTAATCCCATTTCCCCGTGCTCTCCCCATAGCCCTGTATCAGTCCCAAACTAATCCCACTGTCCCTCTCTCTCCCCATAGCCCTGTCTCAATCCCACACTAACCCTACTGCCCCGCTCTCTCCCAATAGCACTGTATTAATCCCAAATTACTCCCATTGCCGCGCTTTCTCCCCGTGGCCCTGTGTCAAGCCCCAAACAATTCCCACAGCCCTGCTCTCCCCACATAGCCCTGCATCAATCCCAAACTATTCGCACTACCCCACTCTCTCACCATAGCCGTACATCAGTCCCAAACTAATCCCACTGCCCCACTTTCTCCCCTTTGCCCTGTGTCAATCTCTAAACTAATCCCACTATCTCACTCTCTCCCCATAGCCCTGTATCAATCCCACCGTAATCCCACTGCCACACTTACTCGCCATAGCCCTGTATCAATCCTAGACTAATCCCACTGCCCCGCTCGCTCCTCATAGCCCTATATCAATCCCACCATATTCACACTCCGCCGCTCTCTCCCCATAGCCCTGTATCAATTCCAAACGAACCACATTGCTCTGCTCTCCCCATAGCCCTGTATCAATCCCAAACTAACTGCACTGCCCCGCACTCTCCCCACAGCCCTGTATCAATCCCCAAAGTAATTTCACTGCCCCCTTCTCTCCCCAGAGACCTGTATGAATCCCAAATTAATCCCACTGGCCCATTCTCTGACCATAGCCCTGTATCATTCGCAAACTAATTCCACTGCCTCGCTCTCTCCCCATAGCCCTTATCTATCCCACACTAATCCCATTGCCCCGCTCTCTCCCCATAGCCCTGAATAAATCCCAAATGAATCCCAATGCCTTGCTCTCTGCCCATAGCCCTGTATCAATCCCAAACTATTCCCACTGCCACGCTTTCTCCCCATAGCTCTGGCTGATCCCCAAACTAATCCCACTGCCCCACCCTTTCCTAATAGCCCTGTTTCAAACTCAAACTGAGCCCACTGCCCCACTCTCCACCCATAGTCCTTTATCAATTCCCAAACTATTCCCACTGCCCTGCTCTCTCCCCATTGCCCTGTATCAATCCCAGGCTAATCCCACTGCCCCACTCTCTCCCCATAGCCCTTTATCAATCCCCAAACTAATCCCACTGCAGCGCTCTCTCCCCATAGCCCTGTGTCAATACGAAACCAATCGCACTGCCCTGATCTCTTTCCATAGCCCTGTATCAATCCGAGACTCATCCCACTGCCCCACATTCTCCCCATAGCCCTGTATCAATCCCAAACTAATCCCACTGCCCCAATTGCTCCCCATTGCCCTGTATCAATCCCACACTAATCTCACAGCCCTGCTCTATCCATATAGCACTGTTTCAATCCCAATGTAAACATGCACTCCCTCTGTCCCCTCATAGCCCTGTATCAATCCCAAACTAATCCCACTGCCCCACTCTCTCCACATAGCACCGTATCAATCCCAAACTAATCCCACTGCCCTGCTCTCTCCACATAGCACTGTATCAATCTCAAACTAAACCCACTGTCCCTCTGTCCCCCGTAGACCTGTATCAATCCCACTGTAATCCCATTGCCCCGCTCTCTCCCCATAGCCCTGAATAAATCGCAAATGAATCCCACTGCCCCGTTCTCTGCCCATAGCCCTGTATCAATCCCAAACTAATCCCAATGCCACGCTCTCTCCCCATAGCCCTGTATCAATCCCCAAACTAATCCCACTGCCCTACGCTCTCCACATAGTCATGTGTCAATCCCAAACTAATCCCACTGCCCTGCGTTCTCCCCATAGCCCTGTATCAATCCCAAACTAATCCCACTGCCCCGCTCTCTCCCCATAGCCCTGCATCAATCCCCAAACTAATCCCACTGCCCAGAACTCTGCGCATAGCCCTGTATCAATCCCACATTAATCCCACAGCTCTGCTCTCTCCACATAGCACTGTATCAATCCCAAACTAAACCCACACTCCCTCTGTCCCCCCATAGCCCTGTAACATTCCCAGATGAATCACACTGCCCCGCTCTCTCCCCATAGCCCTGTATCAATCCCAAACTAATCCCACTGCCCCGCGTTCTCCCCATAGCCCTGTATCAATCCCAAACTAAACCCACACTCCGTTTGTCCCCCCCATAGCCCTGTATCAATCCCAAACTAATCCCACTGCCCCGCTCTCCCCCAGTAGCCCGGTATCAATCCCAGCCGAATCCCACTGGTCCGCTCTCTCCACATAGCACTGTATCAATCCCAAACTAATCCCACTGTCCTGCTCTCTCCACATAGCACCATATCAATCTCAAACTAAACCCACTGTCCCTCTGTCCCCTCCGTAGTCATGTATCAATCCCACAGTAATCCCATTGCCCTGCTCTCTCCCCATAACGCTGAATAAATCGCAAATGAATCCCACTGCCCCGTTCTCTGCCAATAGCCCTGTATCAATCCCACACTAATCCCAATGCCACGCTCTCTCCCCATAGCCCTGTCTGAACCATAAACTAATCCCATGCCCCACGCTCTCTCCCCATAGCCCTGTTTCAAACTCAAACTAATCCCACTGACACGCTCTCTCCCCATAGCCCTGTATCATTCCCCAAACTAATCCCATTGCCCCACGCTCTTCACATAGCCCTGTGTCAATCCCAAACTAATCCCACTGCCCCACTCTCTCCCCATAGCCCTGTATCAATCCCAAATGAATCCCAATGCCTTGCTGTCTGCCCATAGCCCTGTATCAATCCCAAACTATTCCCACTGCCCCACTCTCTCCCCATAGCCCTGTATCAATCCCAAACTAATCCCACAGTCTCTCTCTCCCCCCATAGCCCTGGATCGATCCCAGACTAATCCCACTGCCGTGCTATCTCCCCATAGCCCTGTATCAAACTCAAACTAATGCAATTGCCCCGCTCTCTCCTCATAGGCCTGTATCAATCTCCAAATGAATCCCATTGCCCCGCTCTCTCCCAAGAGCACTGTATCAACCCCCAACTAATCCCACTGCCCCGCTCTCGGCTCATAGCCCTGTATCAATCCCAAACTAATCCCACGCTCTCTCCCCATATTCCTGTCTGATCCTCAAACTAATCCCACTGCCCCAAGCTTTCCCCCTAGCCCTGTTTCAAATTCAAACTAATCCCACTGCCCCACTCTCTCCCCATAGCCCTTTATCAATCCCCAAACTATTCCCACTGCCCCGCTCCCTCCCCATAGCTCTGTATCATTCGCAAACTACTCCCACTGGCTCGCTGTCTCCCCATAGCCCTTGGATAAATCCCAAATGAATCTCACTGCACTATTCTCTGCCCATAGCCCTGTATCAATCCCAAACTAATTCCACTGCCACTCTCTCTCCCCATAGCCCTGTCAGATCCCCAAACTAATTCCACTGCCTCACGCTTTCTCCATAGCCCTGTTTCAAATTCAAATTAATCCCACTGCCCCACTCTCTCCCCATAGTCCTGTATTAATGCAAAATTAATCCCATTGCCCCAGATCTCCGCATAGCCCTGTGTCAATCCCAAACTAATCCCACTGCCCTGATCTCTTTCCATGGCCATGTATCAATCTGAGACTCATCCCACTGTCCCGCTCTCTCGCCATAGCCCTGCAACAATCCCAGGCTAATCCCACTGCCGCACACTCTCCCCATAGTCATGTGTCAATCCAAAATTAATCCCACTGCCCTGCTCCCTCCCCATAGCCCCGTGTCAATCCCAAACTAATCCCACTGCGCCGCTCTCTCCCCATAGGCCTGTATCAATCCCAAACTAATCCCACTGCTCTGCTCTCTCCACATAGCACTGTATCAATCCCAAACTAAACCCACACTCCCTCTGTCCTCCCATAGCCCTGTAACATTCCAGACGAATCACACTGCCCCACTCTCTCCCCATAGCCCTGTATCAATCCCAAACTAAACCCACTGCCCGGCTTTCTCCCCTTTGCCCTGTGTCAATCTCCAAACTAATCCCACTGCCTCACTCTCTCCACTTAGCCCTGTGTCAATCCCCAAACTAGTCGCACGGCCCAGATCTCTGCCCATAGCCCTATATCAATCCCACACTAATCCCACTGCTCTGCTCTCTCCACATAGCACTGTATCAATCCCAGACGAATCACACTGCCCTGCTCTCTCCACATAGCACTGTATCAATTCCAAACTAAACCCACTGTCCCTATGTCCCCCCGTAGGCCTGTATCCATCCCAGTCTAATCGCAATGCCCCGCTCTCTTTCCATAGCTGTGTATCAATCCTAGATTAATCTCACTGCCCCGCTCGCTCCCCATAGCCCTATATCAATCCCACCGTATTCCCACTCCTCCACTCTCACCCCATAGCCCTGTATCAATCCCACCGTATTCCCACTCCTCCACTCTCACCCCATAGCCCTGTATCAATTCCAAATGAACCACACTGCCCTGCTCTCTCCCCATAGTCCTGTATCAATCCCAAACTAATTCCACTGCCACGCTCTCCCCCCATAGCCCTATATCAATCCCCAAACTAATCCCACTGCCCTGATCTCTCCACATAGCACTGTATCAATCCCAAACTAAACCCACACTCCCTCTGTCCCCCATAGCCCTGTATCAATCCCAGACGAATCACACTGTCCTGCTCTCTCCCCATAGACCTGTATCAATTGCACACTAATCCCACTGCCCTGCTGTCTCCACATAGCCCTGTATCAATCCCAAACTAAACCCACTGTCCCTCTGTCCCCCTGTAGGCCTGTATCCATCCCAGTCTAATCACAATGTCCCGCTCTCTTTCCATAGCTGTGTATCAATCCCTGACTCATCCCACTGCCTGGATCTCTCCCCATAGCCCTGTATCAATCCAACACTAATCCCAAAGCCCTGCTCTCTCCACGTAGCACTGTATCAATCCCAAACTAAACCCACTGTCCCTCTGTACCCCCAGAGACCTGTATCAATCCCAGGCTAATCCCACTGCCCTGCTCTCTCCCCATAGCCCTGTGTCAATCCCACACTAATCCCACTGCCTTGCTCTCTCCACATAGCACTGTATGAATCCCAAAATAATCCCACAGTCTCTCTCTCCCCCCATAGCCCTGGATCGATCCCAGACTAATCTGAATGTTGCGCTATCTCCCCATGGCCCTCTATCAAACTCAAACTAATCCCATTGCCCGGCTCTCTCCCCATAGCTGTAGATCAGTCCCAAACATATCCCACTGTCCCGCTTTCTCCCCTTTGCCCTGTGTCAATCTCCAATCTAATCCCACTGCCCCGCTCACTCCCCATAGCCCTGTATCAATCCCAAACGAATCCCACTGCCCCGCTCTGTCCCCATAGCCCTGCATCAATCCCAGACTAATCCCATTGCCCCACTCTGTCCCCATAGGCCTGTATCTATCCCAATCTAACCGCACTGCCCCGCTCTCTCCCCATAGCCCTGTATCAATCCCAGACTAATATCACTGCCCATTCTCTCCCCATAGCCCTGTATCAATCCCAATTGAACCACACTATCACTCTCTCTCACCATAGCGCTGTATCAATCCCAAAAGTAATCTCACTGCCCGCTTCTCTCCACAGAGCCCTGTATGAATCCGAAATTAATCCCACTGGCCCATTCTCTCACCATGGCTCTGTATCATTCGCAAACTAATCCCACTGCCTTGCTGTCTCCCCATAGCCCTGTATCTATCCCACAGTAATCCCATTGCTCCGCTCTCTCCCCATAGCCCGGAATAAATCCCAAATGAATCCCACTGCCCCGCTCTCTGCCCATAGCCCTATATCAATCCCAAATTAATCCCACTGCCCCACTCTCTCCCCCATAGCCCTGTATCAATCCCCAAAGTAAACTCACTGCCGCGTTCTCTCCCCAGAGTCCTGTATCAATCGCAAACTAATCTCAGTGCCCTTCTCTCCATCCAAAGCCCTGTATCAAACTCATACTAATCCCACTGCCCTGCTCTCTCCCCATAACCCTGTATCAATCCCAGACAAATCTCACCACCCCGCGCTCTCCCCATAGACCAGTATCAAACTCAAAGTGATACCACTGCCCCGCGCTTTCCCCATAGCCCTGTATCAATCCCAGGCTAATCTCACTGTACCGCTCTCTCCCCATAGCCCTGTATCATTCCCAAACTAATCCCACTGCCCCACTCTCTCTCCATAGCCCTGTATCAATCCCAAACGAATCCCATTGCCCCGCTCTCTCCCAAGAGCACTGTATCAATCCCCAACTAATCCCACAGCCCCGCTCTCTGCCCATAGCCCTGTATCAATCCCAAACTAATCCCACTGCCCCGCTCGCTGCCCATAGCCCTGTATCAATCCCAAACTAATCCAACTGCCACGCTCTCTCCCCATAGTCCTGTCTGATCCCCAAACTAATCCCACTGCCCAAGCTTTCCCCATAGCCCTTTATCAATCCCCAAACTATTCCCATTGCCCCACTCTCTCCCCATAGCCCTTGTATAAATCCCAAATGAATCTCATTGCCACGTTCTCTGCCCATAGCCCTATATCAATACCAAACTAATTCCACTGCCACGCTCTCTCCCCATAGCCCTGTCTGATCCCCAAACTAATTCCACTGCCCCACGCTTTCTCCATAGCCCTGTTTCAAATTCAAATCAATCCCACTGCCCCACTCTCTCCCCATAGTCCTGTATAAATGCAAAATTAAGCCCATTGCCCCAGCTCTCCGCATAGCCCTGTGTCATCCCAAACTAATCCCACTGCCCTGATCTCTTTCCATGGCCATGTATCAATCTGAGACTCATCCCACTGCCTTGCTCACTCTCCATAGCCCTTGTATAAATCCCAAATGAATCTCAAAGCCACGTTCTCTGCCCATATCCCTATATCAATCCCAAACTAATTCCACTGCCCAGCTCTCTCGCCATAGCCCTGCACCAATCCCAGGCTAATCCCACTGCCCTGCTCTCTACCCATAACCCTGTATCAATCCCCAAACTAATCCCACTGCCCAGATCTCTGCCCATAGCACTGTATCAATCCCACACTAATCCCACTGCTCTGCTCTCTCCACATAGCACTGTATCAATCCCAAACTAAACCCACACTCCCTCTGTCCCCCCATAGCCCTGTATCAATCCCACACTAATCCCACTGCCCGGCTCTCTCCCCAAAGCCCTGTATCAATCCCCAAACTAATCCCACTGCCCGGCTCTCTCCCCATTGCCCAGTATCAATCCGCAAACTAATCCCACGGCCCCACTCTCTCCCCATAGCCCTGTGTCAATCCCCAAACTAATCCCACTGACCCGCTCCCTCCCCATAGCCCTGTATCAATCCCACACTAATCCCACTGCCCGCTCCCTCCCCATAGCCCTGTATCAATCCCACACTAATCCCATTGCCCCACTCTTTCCCCATAGCCCTGTGTCAATCCCCAAACTAATCCCACTGCCCCGCTCCCTCCCCATAGCCCTGTATCAATCCCACACTAATCCCACTGCCCGCTCCCTCCCCATAGCCCTGTATCAATCCCACACTAATCCCACTGCCCCACTCTTTCCCATAGCCCTGTATCAATCTCACACTAATCCTACTGCCCCACTCTATCCCCATAGCCCTGTATCAATCCCACACTAATCCCACTGCTGCACTCTCTCCCCATAGCCCTGTGTCAATCCCAAACTAATCCCACTGCCCTGATCTCTTTCCATAGCCCTGTATCAATCCGAGACTCATCCCACTGCCTCACTCTCTCCCCGTAGCCCTGTATCAAACCCAGACGATTCCCACTGCCCCGCTCTCCCCCCATAGCCCTGTATCAATCCCAACTAATCCCATTGCCCCGCTCTCTCCCCATAGGCCTGTATCTATCCCACACTAATCCCACTGCCCGCTCTCTGCCCTTAGCCCTGTATCAATACCAGACGAATCCCACTGCCCCGCTCTCTCCCCAGAGCTCTGTATCAATCCCAACTAATCCCACTGCCCCGCTCTCTCCCGATAGCCTTGTATCTATCCCACACTAATCCCACTGCCCGCACTCTGCCCATAGCCCTGTATCAATCCCAAACTAATTCCAATGCTACGCTCTCTCCCCATAGCCCTGTCTGATCCACAAACTAATCCCACTGCCCCACGCTTTCCCCATAGCCCTGTTTCAAACTCAAACTAATCCCACTGACACGCTGTCTCCCCATACCCCTGCATCAATCCCAGGCTAAACCCACTGCCCATTCTCTCCCCATAGTCCTGTATCAATCCAAAATTAATCCTATTGCCCCACGCTCTCCACATAGCCCTGTATCAATCCCAAACTAATCCCACTGCCCCGTTCTCTCCCCACAGCCCTGTATCAATCCCCAAAGTAATCTCACTGCCCCGTTCTCTACCCAGTGCCCTGTATGAATCTCAAATTAATCCCACTGGCCCTCTCTCTCCATAGCTCTATATCATTCGCAAACTACTCCCACTGCCTCACTGTCTCCCCATAGCCCTTGGATAAATCCCAAATGAATCTCACTGCCCGCTCTCTGCCCATAGCCCTGTATCAATCCCAAACTAATTCCACTGCCACGCTCTCGCCCCATAGCCCTGTCTGATCCCCAAACTAATCCCTCTGCCCCACGCCTTCTCCATAGCCCTGTTTCAAATCTAAATTAATCCCATTGCCCCACACTCTCCCCATAGTCCTGTATCAATGCAAAATTAATCCAATTGCCCCAAGCTCTCCACATAGCCCTGTGTCAATCCCAAACTACTCCCACTGCCCTGATCTCTTTCCATGGCCATGTATCAATCCAAAATTAATCCCACTGCCCCGCTCTCTCCCCATAGCCCTGTGTCAATCCCAAACTAGTCCCACTGCCCCGCTCTCTCCCCGTAGCCCTGTATCAATCCCAAACTAATCCCAGTGCCCCACAATCTCCCCATTGCCCTATATCAATCCCCAAAAGTATCCCACTGCCCCGCACTCTCCCCATTGCCCTATATCAATCCCCAAAAGTATCCCACTGCCCCGCTGTCTCCACATAGCACTGTATCAATCCCAAACTAATCCCACTGCCCTGCTCTCTCCACATAGCCCTGTATCAATCCCAAACTAATCCCACTGCCCTGCTCTCTCCACATAGCCCTGTATCAATCCCAAACTAAACCCACTGTCCCTTTGTCCCCCCCGTGGCACTGTGTCAATCCCACAGTAATCCCATTGCCCTGCTCTCTCCACATAGCACTGTATCAATCCCAAAATAATCCCACTGTCTCTCTCTCTCCCAACATAGTCCTGGATCGATCCCAGCCTAATCCGAATGCCGCGCTATCTCCCCATGGCCCTGTATCAAACTCAAACTAATCCTATTGTCCTGTGCTCTCCCTATAGCTGTATATCAGTCACAAACTAATCCCACTGCCCGGCTTTCTCCCCTTTGCCCTGTGTCAATCTCCAAGCTAATCCCACTGCCCCAGTCTCTCCCCATAGCCCTGTATCAATCCCACACTAATCCCACTGCCCTGCTCTCTCCACATAGCACTGTATCAATCCCAAACTAAACCCACTGTCCCTCTATCCCCCCGTAGGCCTGTATCCATCCCAGTCTAATCGCAATGCCCCGCTCTCTTTCCATAGCCGAGTATCAATCCCTGACTCATCCAACTGCCTGGATCTCTCCCCATAGCCCTGTATCAATCCAACACTAATCCCAATGCCCTGCTCTCTCCCCATAGCCCTGTGTTATTCCCATTCTAATCCCACTGCCCTGCTCTCTCCACATAGCACTGTATGAATCCCAAAATAATCCCACTGTCTCTCTCTCCCCCCATAGTCCTTGATCGATCCCAGACTAATCTGAATGTCGCGCTATCTCCCCATGGCCCTCTATCAAACTCAAACTAATCCCATTGCCCGGCTCTCTCCCCATAGCTGTAGATCAGTCCCAACCATATCCCACTGTCCCGCTTTCTCCTCTTTGCCCTGTGTCAAACTCCAATCTAATCCCACTGCCCCACTCTCTCACCATTGCCCTGTATCAATCCCGAAAGTAATCTCACTGCCCCCTTCTCTCCATAGAGCCCTGTATGAATCCCAGATTAATCCCACTGGCCCATTCTCTCACCATGGCTCTGTATCATTCGCGAACTAATCCCACTGCCCCACTCTCTCCCCATAGCCCTGTATCTATCCCACAGTAATCCCACTGCCCCGCTCCCTCCCCATAGCCTTGTAAAATTCCCACACTAATCCCACTGCCCCACTCTGTCCCCATAGCCCTGTATCAATCCCACACTAATTCCACTGCCCCACTCTCTCCCCATAGCCTTGTATCAATGCCACACTAATCCCACTGCCCCACTCTCTCCCCATAGCCCTGTATCAATCCCACAATAATCCCACTGCCCCACTCTCTCCTCATAGCCCTGTATCAATCCCACACTAATCCCACTGCCCCACTCTATCCCCATAGCCCTGTATCAATCCCACACTAATCCCACAGCTCCACTCTCTCCCCATAGCCCTGTATCAATCCCCAAACTAATCCCACTGCCTCGCTCTATCCCCATAGCCCTGTGTCAATCCCAAACTAATCCCACTGCCCTGATCTCTTTCCATAGTCCTGTATCAATCCGAGACTCATCCCTTGCCCCACTCTCTCCCCGTAGCCCTGTATTAATCCCCAAACTAATCCCACTGCCCCAATCTCTCCCCATTGCCTTGTATCAATCCCACACTAATCTCACAGCCCTGCTCTCCCCACGTAGCACTGTATCAATCCCAAACTAAACCCACACTCCCATTGTCTCCCCATAGCTCTGTATCAATACCAGACGAATCCCACTGCCCCGCTCTCTCCCCATAGCCCTGTATCAATCCCACCCTAATCACACTGCTCTGCTCTCTCCACATAGCACTGTATCAATCCCAAACTAAACCCACACTCCCTCTGTCCCCCCATAGCCCTGTAACATTCCAGACGAATCATACTGCCATGCTCTCTCCCCATAGCCCTGTATCAATCCCAAACTAAACCCACTGCCCCGCTTTCTCCATTTTGCCCTATGTCAATCTCCAAACTAATCCCACTGCCCTACTCTCTCCCCATAGCCCTGTATCGATCCCAAACTATTCCCACTGCCTCGCTCTCTCCCTATAGCCCTGTATCAATCCCACACTAATCCCACTGCCCTGCTCTCTCCCGATAGCCCTGTATCAATCCAACACTAATCCCACTGCCCTGCTCTCTCCACATAGCACTGTATCAATCCCAAAATAATCCCACAGTCTCTCTCTCCCCCCATAGCCCTTGATCGATCCCAGACTAATCTGAATGTCGCGCTATCTCCCCATGGCCCTCTATCAAACTCAAACTAATCCCATTGCCCGCCTCTCTCCCCATAGCCGTATATCAGTCCCAAACATATCCCACTGTCCCGCTTTCTCCCCTTTGCCCTGTGTCAATCTCTAATCTAATCCCACTGCCCCGCTCACTCCCCTTTGCCCTGTATCAATCCCAGCTGAATCCTACTGCCCCGCTCTCTCCCCTTTGCCCTGTATCAATCCCAGCTGAATCCTACTGCCCCGCTCTCTCCCCTTTGCCCTGCATCAATCCCAGCTGAATCCTACTGCCCCGCTCTCTCCCCTTTGCCCTGTATCAATCCCAAACTAATCCCACTGCCCCATTCTCTCCACATAGCACCGTATCAATCTCAAACTAAACCCACTGTCCCTCTGTCCCCCCGTAGCCCTGTATCAATCCCACAGTAATCCCATTGCTCTGCTCTCTCCCCATAGCCCTGAATAAATCGCAAATGATTCCCACTGCCCTGTTCTCTGCCCATAGCCCTGTATCAATCCCAAACTAATCCCAATGCCACGCTCTCTCCCCATAGCCCTGTCTGATCCACAAACTAATCCCACTGCCCCATGCTTTCCCCATAGCCCTGTTTCAAACTCAAACTAATCCCACTGACACGCTGTCTCCCCATAGCCCTGTATCAATCCCAGGCTAAACCCACTGCCCCACTCTCTCCCCATAGCCCTGTATCAATCCCAAACTAATCCCACTGCCCCACGCTCACCACATAGCCCTGTATCAATCCCAGGCTAAACCCACTGCCTCACTCTCTCCCCATAGCCCTGTATCAATCCCAGGCTAAACCCACTGCCCCTCTCTCTCCCTATAGCCCTGTATCAATCCCCCACTAATCGCACTGACCCGCCCTCTCCCAATAGCCCTGTGTCAATCCCCAAACTAATCCCACTGCCCTGCTCTCTCCACATAGCACTATATCAATCCCAAACTAATCCCACAATCTCTCTCTCCCCCCATAGCCCTGGATCGATCCCACACTAATCCCACTGCCCTGCTCTCTCCACATAGCACTATATCAATCCCAAACTAATCCCACAATCTCTCTCTCCCCCCAGAGCCCTGGATCGATCCCAGACTAATCCCAATGCCGCGCTATCTCCCTATAGCCATGTATCAAACTCAAACTAATCCAATTGCCCCGCTCTCTCCTCATAGCCCTGTATCAGTCCCAAACGAATCCCATTGCCCCGCTCTCTCCCAAGAGCACTGTATCAATCCCAAACTAATCCCACTGCCACGCTCTCTTCCCGTCGCCCTGTCTGATCCCCAAACTAATCCCACTGACCCACGCTTTCCCCATAGCCCTGTTTCAAATTCAAACTAATCCCACTGCCCCACTCTCTCCCCATAGCTCTGTATCATTCACAAACTACTCCCACTGCCTCGCTGTCTCCCCATAGCCCTTGGATGAATCCCCAATGAATCTCACTGCCCCGTTCTCTGCCCATAGTCCTATATCAATCCCAAACTAATCCCACTGCCCCACTCTCTCCCCATAGGCCTGTGTCAATCCCAAACTAATCCCACTATCCTGCTCTCTCCCCATCACCCTATGTCAATCCCAAACTAATCCCACTGCCCCGCTCTCTCCCCATAGCCCTGTATCAATCCCAAACTAATCCCACTGCCCCGCTCTCTCCCCATAGCCCTGTATCAATCCCAAACTAAACCCACTGCCCCGCTTTCTCCATTTTGCCCTATGTCAATCTCCAAACTAATCCCACTGCCCTACTCTCTCCCCATAGCCCTGTATCGATCCCAAACTATTCCCACTGCCTCGCTCTCTCCCTATAGCCCTGTATCAATCCCAAACTAATCCCACTGCCTCGCTCTCTCCCGATAGCCCTGTATCAATCCCAGACGAATCTCACTGCCCTGCTCTCTCCCCATAGCCCTGTATCAATCCCACACTAATCCCACTGTCCTGCTCTCTCCACATAACCCTGTATCAATCCCAAACTAAACCCACTGTCCCTCTGTCCCCCCGTAGGCCTGTATCCATCCCAGTCTAATCGCAATGCCCCACTCTCTTTCCATAGCCATATATCAATCCCTGACTCATCCCACTGCCCCGATCTCTCCACATAGCACTGTATGAATCCCAAAATAATCCCACTGGCTCTCTCTCCCCCCATAGCCCTTGATCGATCCCAGACTAATCTGAATGTTGCGCTATCTCCCCATGGCCCTCTATCAAACTCAAACTAATCCCATTGCCCGGCTCTCTCCCCATAGCTGTAGATCAGTCCCAAACATATCCCACTGTCCCGCTTTCTCCCCTTTGCCCTGTGTCAATCTCCAATCTAATCCCACTGCCCCGCTCACTCCCCATAGCCCTGTATCAATCCCACACTAATCCCACTAACCCGCTCTCTCACCATAGCCGTATATCAGTGCCAAGATAATCACACTGTCCCGCCTTCTCCCCTTGGCCCTTTCTCATCCCCAAACTAATCCCACTGCCCCACGCTTTCCCCATAGCCCTGTTTCAAAGTCAAATTAATCCCACTGCGACCCTCGTACCACATAGCCCTGTATCAATCTCAAATTATTCCCACTGCCCCACTCTCTCCCCATAGCCCTGTATCAATCCCACCGTAATCCCCTTGCCACGCTTACTCCCCATAGCCCTGTATCAATCCTATACTAATTCCACTGCCCCACTCGCTCCCCATAGCCCTGTATCAATCCCACCGTATTCACACTCCTCCACTCTCTCCCCATAGCCCTGCATCAATTCCAAACGAACCACACTGCTCCGCTCTCCCCATAGTCCTGTATCAATCCCAAACTAACCGCACTGCCCCGCGCTCTCGCCACAGCCTTGTACCAATCCCCAAAGTAATTTCACTGCCCACTTCTCTCCCCAGAGACCTGTATGAATCCCAAATTAATCCCACTGGCCCATTCTCTAACCATAGCTCTGTATCATTCACAAACTAATTCCATGGCCTCGCTCTCTCCCCATAGCCCTGAATGAATCCCAATGCCTTGCTCTCTGCCCATAGCCCTGTATCAATACTAAACTATTCCCACTGCCCCACTCTCTCCCCGTAGCCCTGTATCAATCCCCAAACTAATCCCACTGCCCCAATCTCTGCCCATTGCCCTGTATCAATCCCACACTAATCTCATAGCCCTGCTCTCTCCACATAGCACTGTATCAATCCCAAACTAAACCCACACTTCCTTTGTCCCCCCATAGCCCTGTATCAATCCGAGCTGAATCCCACTGCCCCGCTCTCTCCCCATAGCCCTGTATCAATCCCAAACTAATCCCACTGCCCCGCTCTCTCCCCATAGCCCTGTATCAATCCCAAACTAACCGCACTGCCCCGCGTTCTCCCCACAGCCCTGTATCAATCCCAAACTAATCCCACTGCCCCGCTCTCTCCCTATAGCCCTGTATCAATCCCAAACTAACCGCACTGCCCCGCGTTCTCCCCACAGCCCTGTATCAATCCCCAAAGTAATTTTACTGCCCCGCTCTCTCCCCAGAGCCCTGTATGAATCCCAAATTAATTCCACTGGCCCATTCTCTCACCATAGCTCTATATCATTCGCAAACTAATCCCACTGCCTCGCTGTCTCCCCATAGCCCTGAATAAATCCCAAATGAATCCCAATGCCTTGCTCTCTGCCCATAGCCCTGTATCAATCTCAAACTATTCCTACTGCCACGCTTTCCCCCCATAGCTCTGTCTGATCCCCAAACTAATCCCACTTCCCCCCGCTTTCCCCATAGCCCTGTTTCAAACTCAAACTGCCCCACTCTCCACCCATAGCCCTTTATCAATCCCCAAACTATTCCCACTGCCCTGCTCTCTCCCCATGGCCCTATGTCAATCCCAAACTAATCCCACTGCCCTGATCTCTTTCCATAGCCCTGTATCAATCCGAGACTCATCCCACTGCCCCACACTCTCCCCGTAGCCCTGTATCAATCCGCAAACTAATCCCACTGCCCCAATCGCTCCCCATTGCCCTGTATCAATCCCACACTAATCTCACAGCCCTGCACTATCCATATAGCACTGTATCAATCCCAATGTAAACACACACTCCCTCTGTCCCCTCATAGCCCTGTATCAGTCCCAAACTAATCTCACTGCCCCGCTCTCTCCCCATAGCCCTGTATCAATCCCAAACTAATCCCACTGCCCTGCTCTCTCCACATAGCACTGTATCAATCTCAAACTAAACCCACTGTCCCTCTGTCCCCCCCATAGCCCTGTATCAATCCCACTGTAATCCCATTGCCCCGCTCTCTCCCCATAGCCCTGAATAAATCGCAAATGAATCCCACTGCCCCGTTCTCTGCCCATAGCCCTGTATCAATCCTAAACTAATCCCAATGGCACGCTCTCTCCCCATAGCCCTGTATCAATCCCCAAACTAATCCCACTGCCCTACGCTCTCCACATAGCCATGTGTCAATCCCAAACTAATTCCACTGCCCCGCGTTCTCCCCATAGCCCTGTATCAATCCCAAACTAATCCCACTGTCCCACTCTCTCCCCATAGCCCTGTAACAAGCCCTAAACTAATCGCACTGCCCAGATCTCTGCGCATAGCCCTGTATCAATCCCACACTAATCCCACTGCTCTGCTCTCTCCACATAGCACTGTATCAATCCCAAACTAAACCCACACTCGCTCTGTCCCCCCATAGCCCTGTAACATTCCCAGACGAATCACACTGCCCCGCTCTCTCCCCATAGCCCTGTATCAATCCCAAACTAATCCCACTGCCCCGCGTTCTCCCCATAGCCCTGTATCAATCCCAAACTAATCCCACTGTCCCACTCTCTCCCCACAGCCCTGTATCAAGCCTCAAACTAATCGCACTGCCCAGATCTCTGTGCATAGCCCTGTATCAATCCCACACTAATCCCACTGCTCTGCTCTCTCCACATAGCACTGTATCAATCCCAAACTAAACCCACACTCCCTCTGTCCCCCCATAGCCCTGTAACATTCCCGGACGAATCACACTGCCCCGCTCTCTCCCCATAGCCCTGTATCAATCCCAAACTAAACCCACTGCCCCGCTTTCTCCCCTTTGCCCTATGTCAATCTCCAAACTAATCCCACTACCCCACTCTCTCCCCATAGCCCTGTATCAATCTCAAATTATTCCCACTGCTCCGCTCTCTCCCCATTGCCCTGTATCAATCCCAGGCTAATCCCACTGCCCCACTCTTTCCTCATAGTCCTGTATTAATCCAAAATTAATCCCATTTCCCCGTGCTCTCCCCATAGCCCTGTATCAGTCCCAAACTAATTCCACTGTTCCTCTCTCTCCCCATAGCCCTGTCTCAATCCCACACTAACCCCACTGCCCCGCTCTCTCCCAATAGCACTGTATTAATCCCAAATTACTCCCATTGCCGCGCTTTCTCCCCTTGGCCCTGTGTCAAGCCCCAAACAATTCCCACAGCACCGCTCTCCCCACATAGCCCTGCATCAATCCCACCGTAATCCCACTGCCACACTTACTCCCTATAGCCCTGTATCAATCCTAGACTAATCCCACTGCCCCACTCGCTCCTCATAGCCCTATATCAATCCCACCATATTCACACTCCTCTGCTCTCTCCCCATAGCGCTGTATCAATTCCAAACGAACCACATTGCTGCGCTCTCCCCATAGCCCTGTATCAATCCCAAACCAACTGCACTGCCCCGCACTCTCCCCACAGCCCTGTATCAATCCCCAAAGTAATTTCACTGCCCCCTTCTCTCCCTAGAGACCTGTATGAATCCCAAATTAATCCCACTGGCCCATTCTCTGACCATAGCCCTGTATCATTCGCAAACTATTTCCACTGCCTCGCTCTCTCCCCATAGCCCTGAATAAATCTCAAATGAATCCCAATGCCTTGCTCTCTGCCCATAGCCCTGTATCAATCCCTAACTATTCCCACTGCCCCACTCTCTCCCCATTGCCCTGTATCAATCCCACACTAATCTCACAGCCCTGCTCTCTCCACATAGCACTGTATCAATCCCAAACTAAACCCACACTCCCTTTGTCCCCCCCATAGCCCTGTATCAATCCCAAACTAATCCCACTGCCCCACTCTCCCCCAATAGCCCAGTATCAATCGCAGCCGAATCCCACTGCCCCGCTCTCTCCATGTAGCACTGTATCAATCCCAAACTAATCCCACTGCAGCGCTCTCTCCCCATAGCCCTGTATCAATCCCAAACTAATCCCACTGCCCCGCTCTCTCCACGTAGCACTGTATCAATCCCAAACTAATCCCACTGCCCTGCTCTCTCCACATAGCACTGTATCAATCCCAAACTAATCCCACTGTCCCTCTGTCCCCCCCGTAGTCATGTTTCAATCCCACAGTAATCCCACTGCCCTGCTCTCTCCCCATAACGCTGAATAAATCGTAAATGAATCCCACTGCCCCGTTCTCTGCCCATAGCCCTGTATCAATCCCACACTAATCCCAATGCCACGCTCTCTCCCCATAGCCCTGTCTGAACCACAAACTAATCCCATGCTCCACGCTCTCTCCCCATAGCCCTGTTTCAAACTCAAACTAATCCCACTGACACGCTCTCCCCATAGCCCTGTATCAATCCCCACACTAATCCCACTGCCCCATGCTCTTCACATAGCCCTGTGTCAATCCCAAACTAATCGCACGGACCCGCCCTCTCCCCATAGCACTGTATCAATCCCAAACTAATCCCATTGCCCCGTTCTCTCCCAATAGCCCTGTATCAATCCCCAAACTAATCCCACGCTCTCTCCCCATATTCCTGTCTGATCCTCAAACTAATCCCACTGCCCCAAGCTTTCCCCATAGCCCTGTTTCAAATTCAAACTAATCCCACTGCCCCACTCTCTCCCCATACCCCTGTATCAATATCCAAACTAATCCCACTGTACCGCTCTCTCCCCATAGCCCTGTATCAATCCCCCACTAATCGCACGGACCCGCCCTCTCCCCATAGCACTGTATCAATCCCAAACTAATCCCATTGCCCCGTTCTCTCCCAATAGCCCTGTATCAATCCCCAAACTAATCCCACGCTCTCTCCCCATATTCCTGTCTGATCCTCAAACTAATCCCACTGCCCCAAGCTTTCCCCATAGCCCTGTTTCAAATTCAAACTAATCCCACTGCCCCACTCTCTCCCCATAGCCCTTTATCAATCCCCAAACTATTCCCACTGCCCCGCTCCCTCCCCATAGCTCTGTATCATTCGCAAACTACTCCCACTGGCTCGCTGTCTCCCCATAGCCCTTGGATAAATCCCCAATGAATCTCACTGCCCCGTTCTCTGCCCATAGCCCTATATCAATCCCAAACTAATTCCACTGCCACCCTCTCTCCCCATAGCCCTGTCAGATCCCCAAACTAATTCCACTGCCCCACGCTTTCTCCGTAGCCCTGTTTCAAATTCAAATTAATCCCACTGCCCCACTCTCTCCCCATAGTCCTGTATCAATGCAAAATTAATCCCATTGCCCCAGATCTCCGCATAGCCCTGTGTCAATCCCAAACTAATCCCACTGCCCTGATCTCTTTCCATGGCCATGTATCAATGTGAGACTCATCCCACTGCCCTGCTCTCTCGCCATAGCCCTGCAACAATCCCAGGCTAATCCCACTGCCGCACACTCTCCCCATAGTCATGTGTCAATCCAAAATTAATCCCACTGCCCTGCTCCCTCCCCATAGCCCCGTGTCAATCCCAAACTAATCCCACTGCGCCGCTCTCTCCCCATAGGCCTGTATCAATCCCAAACTAATCCCACTGCTCTGCTCTCTCCACATAGCCCTGTATCAATCCCAAACTAAACCCACTGCCCGGCTTTCTCCCCTTTGCCCTGTGTCAATCTCCAAACTAATCCCACTGCCTCACTCTCTCCACATAGCCCTGTGTCAATCCCCAAACTAGTCGCACGGCCCAGATCTCTGCCCATAGCCCTATATCAATCCCACACTAATCCCACTGCTCTGCTCTCTCCACATAGCACTGTATCAATCCCAGACGAATCACACTGCCCTGCTCTCTCCACATAGCACTGTATCAATTCCAAACTAAACCCACTGTCCCTATGTCCCCCCGTAGGCCTGTATCCATCCCAGTCTAATCGCAATGCCCCGCTCTCTTTCCATAGCTGTGTATCAATCCTAGACTAATCTCACTGCCCCGCTCGCTCCCATAGCCCTATATCAATCCCACCGTATTCCCACTCCTCCACTCTCACCCCATAGCCCTGTATCAATTCCAAATGAACCACACTGCCCTGCTCTCTCCCCATAGTCCTGTATCAATCCCAAACTAATTCCACTGCCACGCTCTCCCCCCATAGCCCTATATCAATCCCCAAACTAATCCCACTGCCCTGATCTCTCCACATAGCACTGTATCAATCCCAAACTAAACCCACACTCCCTCTGTCCCCCATAGCCCTGTATCAATCCCAGACGAATCACACTGTCCTGCTCTCTCCCCATAGACCTGTATCAATTGCACACTAATCCCACTGCCCTGCTGTCTCCACATAGCCCTGTATCAATCCCAAACTATCCCACTGTCCTTCTGTCCCCCTGTAGGCCTGTATCCATCCCAGTCTAATCACAATGTCCTGCTCTCTTTCCATAGCTGTGTATCAATCCCTGACTCATCCCACTGCCTGGATCTCTCCCCATAGCCCTGTATCAATCCCACACTAATCTCACTGCCCTGCTCTCTCCACATAGCACTGTATCAATCCCAAACTAAACCCACTGTCCCTCTATCCCCCTGTAGGCCTGTATCCATCCCAGTCTAATCACAATGTCCCGCTCTCTTTCCATAGCCGTGTATCAATCCCTGACTCATCCCACTGCCTGGATCTCTCCCCATAGCCCTGTATCAATCCAACACTAATCCCAAAGCCCTGCTCTCTCCACGTAGCACTGTATCAATCCCAAACTAAACCCACTGTCCCTCTGTACCCCCAGAGACCTGTGTCAATCCCAGGCTAATCCCACTGCCCTGCTCTCTCCCCATAGCCCTGTGTCAATCCCACACTAATCCCACTGCCTTGCTCTCTCCACATAGCACTGTATGAATCCCAAAATAATTCCACAGTCTCTCTCTCCCCCCATAGCCCTGGATCGATCCCAGACTAATCTGAATGTCGCGCTATCTCCCCATGGCCCTCTATCAAACTCAAACTAATCCCATTGCCCGGCTCTCTCCCCATAGCTGTAGATCAGTCCCAAACATATCCCACTGTCCCGCTTTCTCCCCTTTGCCCTGTGTCAATCTCCAATCTAATCCCACTGCCCCGCTCACTCCCCATAGCCCTGTATCAATCCCAAACAAATCCCACTGCCCCGCTCTGTCCCCATAGCCCTGCATCAATCCCAGACTAATCCCATTGCCCCACTCTGTCCCCATAGCCCTGTATCAATCCCAAACTAACCGCACTGCCCCGCTCTCTCCCCATAGCCCTGTATCAATCCCAGACTAATATCACTGCCCATTCTCTCCCCATAGCCCTGTATCAATCCCAATTGAACCACACTATCACTCTCTCTCACCATAGCGCTGTATCAATCCTGAAAGTAATCTCACTGCCCGCTTCTCTCCACAGAGCCCTGTATGAATCCGAAATTAATCCCACTGGCCCATTCTCTCACCATGGCTCTGTATCATTCGCAAACTAATCCCACTGCCTCGCTGTCTCCCCATAGCCCTGTATCTATCCCACAGTAATCCCATTGCTCCGCTCTCTCCCCATAGCCCGGAATAAATCCCAAATGAATCCCACTGCCCCGCTCTCTGCCCATAGCCCTATATCAATCCCAAACTAATCCCACTGCCCCACTCTCTCCCCCATAGCCCAGTATCAATCCCCAAAGTAAACTCACTGCCGCGTTCTCTCCCCAGAGCCCTGTATCAATCGCAAACTAATCTCAGTGCCCTTCTCTCCATCCAAAGCCCTGTATCAAACTCATACTAATCCCACTGCCCCGCTCTCTCCCCATAGCCCTGTATCAATCCCAGACAAATCTCACCACCCCGCGCTCTCCCCATAGACCAGTATCAAACTCAAAGTGATACCACTGCCCCGCGCTTTCCCCATAGCCCTGTATCAATCCCAGGCTAATCTCACTGTACCGCTCTCTCCCCATAGCCCTGTATCATTCCCAAACTAATCCCACTGCCCCAATCTCTCTCCATAGCCCTGTATCAATCCCAAACGAATCCCATTGCCCCGCTCTCTCCCAAGAGCACTGTATCAATCCCCAACTAATCCCACAGCCCCGCTCTCTGCCCATAGCCCTGCATCAATCCCAAACTAATCCCACTGCCCCGCTCGCTGCCCATAGCCCTGTATCAATCCCAAACTAATCCAACTGCCACGCTCTCTCCCCATAGCCCTGTCTGATCCCCAAACTAATCCCACTGCCCAAGCTTTCCCCATAGCCCTTTATCAATCCCCAAACTATTCCCATTGCCCCACTCTCTCCCCATAGCCCTTGTATAAATCCCAAATGAATCTCATTGCCACGTTCTCTGCCCATAGCCCTATATCAATACCAAACTAATTCCACTGCCACGCTCTCTCCTCATAGCCCTGTCTGATCCCCAAACTAATTCCACTGCCCCACGCTTTCTCCATAGCCCTGTTTCAAATTCAAATTAATCCCACTGCCCCACTCTCTCCCCGTAGTCCTGTATAAATGCAAAATTAATCCCATTGCCCCAACTCTCCGCATAGCCCTGTGTCAATCCCAAACTAATCCCACTGCCCTGATCTCTTTCCATGGCCATGTATCAATCTGAGACTCATCCCACTGCTTTGCTCACTCCCCATAGCCCTTGTATAAATCCCAAATGAATCTCAAAGCCACGTTCTCTGCCCATATCCCTATATCAATCCCAAACTAATTCCACTGCCCAGCTCTCTCGCCATAGCCCTGCACCAATCCCAGGCTAATCCCACTGCCCTGCTCTCTACCCATAACCCTGTATCAATCCGCAAACTAATCTCACTGCCCAGATCTCTGCCCATAGCACTGTATCAATCTCACACTAATCCCACTGCCCCGCTCTCCCCATAGACCTGTATCAATCCCAAACAAATCCCACTGCCCCACTTTCTCCCCATAGCCCTGTATCAATCCCCAAACTAATCCCACTGCCCAGATCTCTGCCCATAGCACTGTATCAATCCCACACTAATCCCACTGCTCTGCTCTCTCCACATAGCACTGTATCAATCCCAAACTTAACCCACACTCCCTCTGTCCCCCCATAGCCCTGTAACATTCCAGATGAATCCCACTGCCCCGCTCTCTCCCCATAGCCCTGTATCAATCCCAAACTAACCCACTCTCCCTCTGTCCCCCCCGTAGGCCTGTATCCAACCCGGACTAATCGCAATGCCCCGCCCTCTTTCCATAGCCGAGTATCAATCCCTGACTCATCCCACTGCCTCGATCTCTCTCCATAGCCCTGTATCAATCCAACACTAATCCCACTGCCCTGCTCTCTCCACATAGCACTGTATCAATTCCAAACTAATCCCACTGACTCTCTCTCCCCCCATAGCCCTGTATCAATCCCCAAACTAATCCCACTGCCCGGCTCTCTCCCCATTGCCCAGTATCAATCCGCAAACTAATCCCACGTCCCCACTCTCTCCCCATAGCCCTGTGTCAATCCCCAAACTAATCCCACTGCCCCGCTCCCTCCCCATAGCCCTGTATCAATCCCACACTAATCCCACTGCCCCACTCTTTCCCCATAGCCCTGTATCAATCTCACACTAATCCTACTGCCCCACTCTCTCCCCATAGCCCTGTATCTATCCCACACTAATCCCAGTGCCCCGCACTCTCCCCATAGCCCTATATCAATCCCCAAAAGAATCCCACTGCCCCGCTCTCTCCCCATAGCCCTGTGTCAATCCCCAAACTAATCCCACTGCCCCGCTGTCTCCACATAGCACTGTATCAATCCCAAACTAATCCCACTGCCCTGCTCTCTCCCCATAGCCCTGTATCAATCCCACACTAATCCCATTGCCCTGCTCTCTCCACATAGCACTGTATCAATCCCAAAATAATCCCACTGTCTCTCTCTCCCAACATAGCCCTGGATCGATCCCAGCCGAATCCGAATGCCGTGCTATCTCCCCATGGCCCTGTATCAAACTCAAACTAATCCTATTGCCCTGTGCTCTCCCCATAGCCGTATATTAGTCACAAACTAATCCCACTGCCCCAGTTTCTCCCCTTTGCCCTGTGTCAATCTCCAAGCTAATCCCACTGCTCCACTCTCTCCCCATAGCCCTGTATCAATTCCACATTAATCCCACTGCCCTGCTCTCTCCACATAGCACTGTATCAATCCCAAACTAAACCCACTGTCCCTCTATCCCCCCATAGGCCTGTATCCATCCCAGTCTAATCGCAATGCCCCGCTCTCTTTCCATAGCCGAGTATCGATCCCTGACTCATCCCACTGCCCTGCTCTCTCCCCATAGCCCTGTGTTATACCCACACTAATCCCACTACACTGCTCTCTCCACATAGCACTGTATGAATCCCAAAATAATCCCACTGTCCCTCCATCCCCCCATAGCCCTGGATCGATCCCAGACTAATCTGAATGTCGCGCTATCTGCCCATGGCCCTGTATCAAACTCAAACTAATCCCATTGCCCGGCTCTCTCCACATAGCCGTATATCAGTCCCAAACTAATCCCACTGCCCTGCTTTCTCCCCTTTGCCCTGTGTCAAACTCCAATCTAATCCCACTGCCCCACTCTCTCACCATTGCCCTGTATCAATCCCGAAAGTAATCTCACTGCCTCCTTCTCTCCACAGAGCCCTGTATGAATCCCAGATTAATCCCACTGGCCCATTCTCTCACGATGGCTCTGTATCATTTGCAAATGACTCCCATTGCCCCACTCTCTCCCCATAGCCCTGTATCAATCCCAAAGTAACCGCACTGCCCCGCTCTCTCCCCATAGCCCTGTATCAATCCACAAAGTAATTTCACTGCCTCCTTCTCTCCCCATAACCCTGAATAAATCCCAAATGAATCCCACTGCCCTGCTCTCTGCCCATAGCCCTGTCTGATCCCCAAACTAATCCCAGTGCCCCACGATTTCCCCATAGCCCTGTTTCAAACTCCAACTAATCCCACCTCCCCACTTTCTCCCCATAGTCCTGTATCAATCCAAAATTAATCTCATTGCCCCATGCTCTCCGCATAGCCCTGTGTCAATCCCAGGCTAATCCCACTGCCCCAATCTCTCCCCATAGCCCTGTGTCAATCCTAAACTAAACTCACACTCCCTCTATCCCCCCAAAGCCCTGTATCAATCCCAGAAAAATCCCACTGCCCCACTCTCTCCCCATCGCCCTGTATCCAACAATAATCCTACTGCCCTGCTCTCTCCACATAGCCCTGTATCAATCGCAAACTAAACCCACTGCCCTGCTCTGTCCACATAGCCCTGTATCAATCGCAAACTAAACCCACAGTCCCCCCGTCCCCCCGTAGGCCTGTATCAATCCCAGACGAATCTCATTGCCCCGCTCTCTCCCCATAGCCCTGTATCGATCCCAAACTAATCCCACTGCCCTGCTCTCTCCACATAGCCCTGGATCAATCCCAGACTAATCCCACTGACTCACTCTCTCCACATAGCACTGTATCAATCCCAAACTAATCCCACTGTCTCTCTCTCCCTCCATATCCCTGGATCGATCCCAGACTAATCCCAATGCTGCGCTATCTCCCCATAGCCATGTTTCAAACTCAAACTAATCCCAGTGCCCCGTTCTCTCCCCAGAGCCCTGTATCAATCGCAAACTAATCTCAGTGCCCCGCTCTCCATCCAAAGCCCTGTATCAAACTCATACGATTCCCACTGCCCAGCTCTCCCTCCACAGCCCTGTATCAATCCCAGACAAATCTTACTACCCGCGCTCTCCCCATAGCCCTGTATCAATCCCAGACAAATCTCACTACCCGCGCTCTCCCCATAGCCCAGTATCAAACTCAAAGTGATACCACTGCCCCGCACTCTCCCCATAGCCCTGTATCAATCCCAGGCTAATCCCACTGTCCCCCTCTCTCCCCATAGCCCTGTATCAATCCCCAAACTAATCTCACTTCCCCACTCTCTCCCCCATAGTACTGTCTCAATCCCAAAGTAATCCCACAACCCCCCTCTCTCCCCATAGCCCTGTCTGAACTCCCAACCATTCCCACTGCCACACGCTTTCTCCATAGCCTTGTTTCAAATTCAAATTAATCCCACTGTCCCACTCTCTCCACATCGCCCTGTGTCAATCCCAAACTAATCCCACTGCCCCACTCTCTCCCCATAGCCCTGTATCAATCCCAAACTAATCCCACTGACCCACTCTCTCCCCATAGCCGTTTATCAATCCCCAAAGTAATCCCACTGCCCTGCTCTCCCCAAATTGCCCTGTGTCAATCTCAAACTATTCCCACTGCCCGCTCTCCCCATAGCCTTGCATCAATCCCAGGCTAATCCCACTGCCCTACTCTCTCCCCATAGCCTTGTATCAATCCCTAAACTAATCCCACTGCCCCGCACTCACCCCATAGCCCTGTATCAATCCTAAACTAATCCCACTGCCCCGCACTCTCCCCATAGCCGTGTATTAATCCCCAAACTAATTCCACTGCCCTGCTCTCTCCCCATAGCCCTGTGTCAATCCCCAAACTAATCCCACTGCCCAGATCTCTGCCCATAGCCCTGTATCAATCCCACACTAATCCCACTGCCCCGCACTCTCCCCATAGCCCTGTATCAATCCCAAACTAAACCCACTGTCCCTCTGTCCCCCCGTAGGCCTGTATCCAACCCAGACTAATCGCAATGCCCCGCCCTCTTTCCATAGCCGTGTATCAATCCCTGACTCATCCCACTGCCTCCTTCTCTCCCCAGAGCTCTGTATCAATCCAACACTAATCCCACTGTCTCTCTCTCCCCCCATAGCCCTGGATCGATCCCAGACTAATATGAATGCCCCGCTATCTCCCCATAGCCGTATATCAGTCCCAAATTAATCCCACTGCCCCGCTTTCTCCCCTTTGCCCTGTGTCAATCCCCAAACTAATCCCACTGCCTTGCTCTCTCCCCATAGCCCTGAAACAATCCCCAAACTAATCCCACTGCCCCACTCTCTCCCCATAGCCCTGTAACAATCCCAGACTAATCCCACTGCCCCACTCTCTCCCCATAGCCCTGTATCAATCCCAATGTAACTGCACTGCCCCGCTCTCTCCCGAAAGCCCTGTATCAATCCCAGACTAATATCACTGCACCGGTCTCTCCCCATAGCCCTGTATCAATCCCAATCGAACCGCACAAACCCGCTCTCTCCCCGCAGCCCTGTATCAATCCCGAAAGTAATCTCACTGCCCCTTTCTCTCCACAGAGCCCTGTATGAATCCCAAATTAATCCCACTGGCCCATTCTCTCACCATGGCTCTGTATCATTTGCAAACTACTCCCACTGCCCCGCTCTCTCCCTGTAGCCATGTATCTATCCCACAGTAATCTCAATGCCCCGCTCTCTCCCCATCGCCCTGAATAAATCGCAAATGAATCCCACTGCCCCGTTCTCTCCCCATAGCTCTGTCTGATCCACAAACTAATCCCACTGCCCCACGCTTTCCCCATAGCCCTGTTTCAAACTCAAACTAATCCCACTGACACGCTCTCTCCCCATAGCCCTGTATCAATCCCAAACTGTTCCCACTGTCCGACTCTCTCCCCATAGCCCTGTATCAAACCCACACTAATCCCACTGCCCTAATCTTTTTCCATCACCCCGTATCAATCTGAGACTCATCCCACTGCCCCACTCTCTCCCCAAAGTCATGTATCAATCCAAAATTAATAACAATTACCCCATGCTGTGCGCATAACCCTGTATCAATCCCAAACTAATCCCACTGCCCCGCATTCTCCCAATAGCCCTGTGTCAATCCCCAAACTAATCCCACTGCCCCGCTTTCTCCCCAGTGCCCTGTAACAATCCCACACTAATCTCACTGCCCTGCGCTCTCCACATAGCACTGTTTCAATCCCAAACTAATCCCACTGCCATGCTCTCTCCTCATAGCCCTGTCTGATACCCAAACTAATTCCACTGCCCCACGCTTTCCCCATAGCCCTGTTTCAAACTCAAACTAATCCCACTGCCCAACTCTCTCCCCATAGCCCTGTATCAATCCTAAACTAAACCCACACTCCCTCTGTCCACCCATAGCCCTGTATCAATTCCAGATGAATACCAGTGCCCCGCGCTCTCCCCATCGCCCTGTATCCCACACTAATCCCACTGCCCCGCTCTCTCCCCATCGCCCTATATCCCACACTAATCCCACTGCCCCGCTCTCTCCCCATAGCTCTGTATCAATCCCCAAACTAATCCCACTGCCCCGCTCTCTCCCCATAGCCCTGTATCAATCCCCAAACGAATCCCACTGCCCCGCGCTCTCCCCATAGCCCTGTATCAATCTCCAAACTAATCCCACTGCCCCGCGCTCTCCCCATAGCCCTGTATCAATCCCCAAACTAATCCCACTGCCCTGCTCTCTCCCCATAGCCCGATATCAATCCCAGACAAATCTCACTACCCCGCTCTCTCCCCATAGCCCTGTATCAAACTCAAACTAATCCCACCGCCCCGCTCTCTCCCCATTGCCCTGTATCAATCCCAAATGAATCCCACTGCCCTGCTCTCTCCCCATAGCCCTGTATCAATTCCAAACTGTTCCCACTGTCCCACTCTCTCCCCATAGCCCTGTATCAATCCCACACTAATCCCACTGCCCTAATCTCTTTCCATCGCCCTGTATCAATCTGAGACTCATCCCACTGCCCCACTCTCTCCCCATAGCCTTGCATCAATCCCAGGTTAATCCATTGCCCCGCTCACTCTCCCTAGTCATGTATCAATCCAAAATTAATAACAATTGCGCCACGCTCTCCGCATAACCCTGTATCAATCCCAAACTAATCTCACTGCCCCACGCTCTCCCAATAGCCCTGTGTCAATCACCAAACTAATCCCATTGCCCCGCACTCTCCCAATAGCCCTGTGTCAATCCCCAAACTAATCCTACTGCCCCGCTCTCTCCCCATTGCCCTGTAACAATCCCAAACTAATCTCACTGCCCTGCTCTCTCCCCATAGCCCAGTATCAATCCCACACTAATCCCACTGCCCTAATCTTTTTCCATCGCCCTGTATCAATCTGAGACTCATCCCACTGCCCCACTCTCTCCCCATAGCCTTGCATCAAACCCAGGTTAATCCACTGCCCCGCTCTCTCCCCCTAGTCATGTATCAATCCAAAATTAATAACAATTGCCCCACGCTCTCCGCATAGCCCTGTATCAATCGCAAAATAATCCCACTGCCCCGCACTCTCCCAATAGCCCTGTGTCAATCACCAAACTAATCCCACTACCCCGCTCTCTCCCCATTGCCCTGTAACAATCCCAAACTAATCTCACTGCCCTGCTCTCTACACATAGCCCTGTAACAATCCCAAACTAAACCCACACACCCTCTTTCCCCCCATAGCCCTGTATCATTCCCAGACGAATCACACTGCCCCGCTCTCTCCCCACGGCCTTGTATCAATCCCACCGTAATCCCACTGCCCTGTTCACTCCCCAAAGCCCTGTTTCAATCCCAAACTAATCCCACTGCCTCGCTCTCTCCCCATAGCTGTGTATCATTCGCAAACTACTTACACTGCCTCGCTCTTTCCCCATAGCCCTGTATCTATCCCAAACGAATCCCACTGCCACGATCTCTGCCCATAGCCCTGTATAAATCCCAAACTAATCCCACTGCCATGCTCTCTCTCCATAGTGCTGTTTGATACCCAAACTAATCCCACTGCCCTACGCTTTCCCCGTAGCCCTGTTTCAAATTCAAACTAATCCCACTGCCCAACTCTCTCCCCATAGCCCTGTATCAATCCTAAACTAAACCCACACTCCCTCTGTCCACCCATAGCCCTGTATCAATTCCAGATGAATCCCACTGCCCCACGCTCTCCCCATCGCCCTGTATCCCACACTAATCCCACTGCCCCGCTCTCTCCCCATCGCCCTATATCCCACACTAATCCCACTGCCCCGCTCTCTCCCCATAGCTCTGTATCAATCCCCAAACTAATCCCACTGCCCCGCTCTCTCCCCATAGCCCTGTATCAATCCCCAAACGAATCCCACTGCCCCGCGCTCTCCCCATAGCCCTGTATCAATCTCCAAACTAATCCCACTGCCCCGCGCTCTCCCCATAGCCCTGTATCAATCCCCAAACTAATCCCACTGCCCTGCTCTCTCCCCATAGCCCGATATCAATCCCAGACAAATCTCACTACCCCGCTCTCTCCCCATAGCCCTGTTTCAAACTCAAACTAATCCCACCGCCCCGCTCTCTCCCCATTGCCCTGTATCAATCCCAAATGAATCCCACTGCCCTGCTCTCTCCCCATAGCCCTGTATCAATTCCAAACTGTTCCCACTGTCCCACTCTCTCCCCATAGCCCTGTATCAATCCCACACTAATCCCACTGCCCTAATCTCTTTCCATCGCCCTGTATCAATCTGAGACTCATCCCACTGCCCCACTCTCTCCCCATAGCCTTGCATCAATCCCAGGTTAATCCATTGCCCCGCTCACTCTCCCTAGTCATGTATCAATCCAAAATTAATAACAATTGCGCCACGCTCTCCGCATAACCCTGTATCAATCCCAAACTAATCTCACTGCCCCACGCTCTCCCAATAGCCCTGTGTCAATCACCAAACTAATCCCATTGCCCCGCACTCTCCCAATAGCCCTGTGTCAATCCCCAAACTAATCCTACTGCCCCGCTCTCTCCCCATTGCCCTGTAACAATCCCAAACTAATCTCACTGCCCTGCTCTCTCCCCATAGCCCAGTATCAATCCCACACTAATCCCACTGCCCTAATCTTTTTCCATCGCCCTGTATCAATCTGAGACTCATCCCACTGCCCCACTCTCTCCCCATAGCCTTGCATCAAACCCAGGTTAATCCACTGCCCCGCTCTCTCCCCCTAGTCATGTATCAATCCAAAATTAATAACAATTGCCCCACGCTCTCCGCATAGCCCTGTATCAATCGCAAAATAATCCCACTGCCCCGCACTCTCCCAATAGCCCTGTGTCAATCACCAAACTAATCCCACTACCCCGCTCTCTCCCCATTGCCCTGTAACAATCCCAAACTAATCTCACTGCCCTGCTCTCTACACATAGCCCTGTAACAATCCCAAACTAAACCCACACACCCTCTTTCCCCCCATAGCCCTGTATCATTCCCAGACGAATCACACTGCCCCGCTCTCTCCCCACGGCCTTGTATCAATCCCACCGTAATCCCACTGCCCTGTTCACTCCCCATAGCCCTGTTTCAATCCCAAACTAATCCCACTGCCTCGCTCTCTCCCCATAGCTGTGTATCATTCGCAAACTACTTACACTGCCTCGCTCTCTCCCCATAGCCCTGTATCTATCCCAAACGAATCCCACTGCCACGATCTCTGCCCATAGCCCTGTATAAATCCCAAACTAATCCCACTGCCATGCTCTCTCTCCATAGCGCTGTTTGATACCCAAACTAATCCCACTGCCCTACGCTTTCCCCGTAGCCCTGTTTCAAATTCAAACTAATCCCATTGCCCACTCTCTCCCCATAGCCCTTTATCAATCCCCAAACCAATCCCACTGCCCCGCTCTCCCCACATAGCCCTGTGTCAATCTCGAACTATTCCCACTGCCCCGCTCTCTCCCCATAGCCTTGTATCAATCCCAGGCTAATCTCACTGCCCCGCTCTCTCCCAATAGCCCAGCATCAATCCCAGGCTAATCTCACTGCCCCGCTCTCTCCCCATAGTCCTGTATCAATCCAAAATAATACCATTGCCCCGCTCTCTCCCCATAGCCCTGTGTCAATCCCAAACTAATCCCACTGCCCTGATTTCTTTCCATAGCCCTGTATCAATCTGAGACTCATCCCACTGCCCCACTCTCTCCCCATAGCCCTTTATCAATCCCCAAACTATTCCCACTGCTCCGCACTCTCCCAATAGCCCTGTGTCAATTCCTAAACTAATCCGACTGCCCCGTTGTCTCTCCAGAGCCCTGATTCAATTGCAAACTAATCTCACTGCCCTGCTCTCCACCCATAGCCCTGTATCAAACTGCAACTAATCCCACTGCCCAACTCTATCTCCATATCCCTGCATCAATCCCAGACAAATCTCATTGCCCCGCTCTCTCCCCATAGCCGTATATCAGTCCCAAACTAATCCCACCTCCCTGCTCTCTCCACATAGCATTGTATCAATCCCAAAGTAAACCCACTGTCCCTCTGTCCCCCCTGTAGGCCTCTATCCATCCCAGACCAATGGCAATGTCCCGCTCTTTTTCCATAGCCGTGTATCAATCCCAGATGAATCCCACTGCCCCGATCTCTCCCCATAGCCCTGTATCAATCCCCAAACGAATCCCACTGCCCCGCGTTCTCCCCATAGCCCTGTATCAATCTCCAAACTAATCCCACTGCCCCGCGCTCTCCCCATAGCCCTGTATCAATCCCCAAACTAATCCCACTGCCCTGCTCTCTCCCCATAGCCCGATATCAATCCCAGACAAATCTCACTACCCCGCTCTCTCCCCATAGCCCTGTATCAAACTCAAACTAATCCCACCGCCCCGCTCTCTCCCCATTGCCCTGTATCAATCCCAAATGAATCCCACTGCCCTGCTCTCTCCCCATAGCCCTGTATCAATTCCAAACTGTTCCCACTGTCCCACTCTCTCCCCATAGCCCTGTATCAATCCCACACTAATCCCACTGCCCTAATCTCTTTCCATCGCCCTGTATCAATCTGAGACTCATCCCACTGCCCCACTCTCTCCCCATAGCCTTGCATCAATCCCAGGTTAATCCATTGCCCCGCTCACTCTCCCTAGTCATGTATCAATCCAAAATTAATAACAATTGCGCCACGCTCTCCGCATAACCCTGTATCAATCCCAAACTAATCTCACTGCCCCACGCTCTCCCAATAGCCCTGTGTCAATCACCAAACTAATCCCATTGCCCCGCACTCTCCCAATAGCCCTGTGTCAATCCCCAAACTAATCCTACTGCCCCGCTCTCTCCCCATTGCCCTGTAACAATCCCAAACTAATCTCACTGCCCTGCTCTCTCCCCATAGCCCAGTATCAATCCCACACTAATCCCACTGCCCTAATCTTTTTCCATCGCCCTGTATCAATCTGAGACTCATCCCACTGCCCCACTCTCTCCCCATAGCCTTGCATCAAACCCAGGTTAATCCACTGCCCCGCTCTCTCCCCCTAGTCATGTATCAATCCAAAATTAATAACAATTGCCCCACGCTCTCCGCATAGCCCTGTATCAATCGCAAAATAATCCCACTGCCCCGCACTCTCCCAATAGCCCTGTGTCAATCACCAAACTAATCCCACTACCCCGCTCTCTCCCCATTGCCCTGTAACAATCCCAAACTAATCTCACTGCCCTGCTCTCTACACATAGCCCTGTAACAATCCCAAACTAAACCCACACACCCTCTTTCCCCCCATAGCCCTGTATCATTCCCAGACGAATCACACTGCCCCGCTCTCTCCCCACGGCCTTGTATCAATCCCACCGTAATCCCACTGCCCTGTTCACTCCCCAAAGCCCTGTTTCAATCCCAAACTAATCCCACTGCCTCGCTCTCTCCCCATAGCTGTGTATCATTCGCAAACTACTTACACTGCCTCGCTCTTTCCCCATAGCCCTGTATCTATCCCAAACGAATCCCACTGCCACGATCTCTGCCCATAGCCCTGTATAAATCCCAAACTAATCCCACTGCCATGCTCTCTCTCCATAGTGCTGTTTGATACCCAAACTAATCCCACTGCCCTACGCTTTCCCCGTAGCCCTGTTTCAAATTCAAACTAATCCCACTGCCCAACTCTCTCCCCATAGCCCTGTATCAATCCTAAACTAAACCCACACTCCCTCTGTCCACCCATAGCCCTGTATCAATTCCAGATGAATCCCACTGCCCCACGCTCTCCCCATCGCCCTGTATCCCACACTAATCCCACTGCCCCGCTCTCTCCCCATCGCCCTATATCCCACACTAATCCCACTGCCCCGCTCTCTCCCCATAGCTCTGTATCAATCCCCAAACTAATCCCACTGCCCCGCTCTCTCCCCATAGCCCTGTATCAATCCCCAAACGAATCCCACTGCCCCGCGCTCTCCCCATAGCCCTGTAACAATCTCCAAACTAATCCCACTGCCCCGCGCTCTCCCCATAGCCCTGTATCAATCCCCAAACTAATCCCACTGCCCTGCTCTCTCCCCATAGCCCGATATCAATCCCAGACAAATCTCACTACCCCGCTCTCTCCCCATAGCCCTGTTTCAAACTCAAACTAATCCCACCGCCCCGCTCTCTCCCCATTGCCCTGTATCAATCCCAAATGAATCCCACTGCCCTGCTCTCTCCCCATAGCCCTGTATCAATTCCAAACTGTTCCCACTGTCCCACTCTCTCCCCATAGCCCTGTATCAATCCCACACTAATCCCACTGCCCTAATCTCTTTCCATTGCCCTGTATCAATCTGAGACTCATCCCACTGCCCCACTCTCTCCCCATAGCCTTGCATCAATCCCAGGTTAATCCATTGCCCCGCTCACTCTCCCTAGTCATGTATCAATCCAAAATTAATAACAATTGCGCCACGCTCTCCGCATAACCCTGTATCAATCCCAAACTAATCTCACTGCCCCACGCTCTCCCAATAGCCCTGTGTCAATCACCAAACTAATCCCATTGCCCCGCACTCTCCCAATAGCCCTTTGTGTCAATCCCCAAACTAATCCTACTGCCCCGCTCTCTCCCCATTGCCCTGTAACAATCCCAAACTAATCTCACTGCCCTGCTCTCTCCCCATAGCCCAGTATCAATCCCACACTAATCCCACTGCCCTAATCTTTTTCCATCGCCCTGTATCAATCTGAGACTCATCCCACTGCCCCACTCTCTCCCCATAGCCTTGCATCAAACCCAGGTTAATCCACTGCCCCGCTCTCTCCCCTAGTCATGTATCAATCCAAAATTAATAACAATTGCCCCACGCTCTCCGCATAGCCCTGTATCAATCGCAAAATAATCCCACTGCCCCGCACTCTCCCAATAGCCCTGTGTCAATCACCAAACTAATCCCACTACCCCGCTCTCTCCCCATTGCCCTGTAACAATCCCAAACTAATCTCACTGCCCTGCTCTCTACACATAGCCCTGTAACAATCCCAAACTAAACCCACACACCCTCTTTCCCCCCATAGCCCTGTATCATTCCCAGACGAATCACACTGCCCCGCTCTCTCCCCACGGCCCTGTATCAATCCCACCGTAATCCCACTGCCCTGTTCACTCCCCAAAGCCCTGTTTCAATCCCAAACTAATCCCACTGCCTCGCTCTCTCCCCATAGCTGTGTATCATTCGCAAACTACTTACACTGCCTCGCTCTTTCCCCATAGCCCTGTATCTATCCCAAACGAATCCCACTGCCACGATCTCTGCCCATAGCCCTGTATAAATCCCAAACTAATCCCACTGCCATGCTCTCTCTCCATAGTGCTGTTTGATACCCAAACTAATCCCACTGCCCTACGCTTTCCCCGTAGCCCTGTTTCAAATTCAAACTAATCCCACTGCCCAACTCTCTCCCCATAGCCCTGTATCAATCCTAAACTAAACCCACACTCCCTCTGTCCACCCATAGCCCTGTATCAATTCCAGATGAATCCCACTGCCCCACGCTCTCCCCATCGCCCTGTATCCCACACTAATCCCACTGCCCCGCTCTCTCCCCATCGCCCTATATCCCACACTAATCCCACTGCCCCGCTCTCTCCCCATAGCTCTGTATCAATCCCCAAACTAATCCCACTGCCCCGCTCTCTCCCCATAGCCCTGTATCAATCCCCAAACGAATCCCACTGCCCCGCGCTCTCCCCATAGCCCTGTATCAATCTCCAAACTAATCCCACTGCCCCGCGCTCTCCCCATAGCCCTGTATCAATCCCCAAACTAATCCCACTGCCCTGCTCTCTCCCCATAGCCCGATATCAATCCCAGACAAATCTCACTACCCCGCTCTCTCCCCATAGCCCTGTTTCAAACTCAAACTAATCCCACCGCCCCGCTCTCTCCCCATTGCCCTGTATCAATCCCAAATGAATCCCACTGCCCTGCTCTCTCCCCATAGCCCTGTGTCAATTCCAAACTGTTCCCACTGTCCCACTCTCTCCCCATAGCCCTGTATCAATCCCACACTAATCCCACTGCCCTAATCTCTTTCCATCGCCCTGTATCAATCTGAGACTCATCCCACTGCCCCACTCTCTCCCCATAGCCTTGCATCAATCCCAGGTTAATCCATTGCCCCGCTCACTCTCCCTAGTCATGTATCAATCCAAAATTAATAACAATTGCGCCACGCTCTCCGCATAACCCTGTATCAATCCCAAACTAATCTCACTGCCCCACGCTCTCCCAATAGCCCTGTGTCAATCACCAAACTAATCCCATTGCCCCGCACTCTCCCAATAGCCCTGTGTCAATCCCCAAACTAATCCTACTGCCCCGCTCTCTCCCCATTGCCCTGTAACAATCCCAAACTAATCTCACTGCCCTGCTCTCTCCCCATAGCCCAGTATCAATCCCACACTAATCCCACTGCCCTAATCTTTTTCCATCGCCCTGTATCAATCTGAGACTCATCCCACTGCCCCACTCTCTCCCCATAGCCTTGCATCAAACCCAGGTTAATCCACTGCCCCGCTCTCTCCCCCTAGTCATGTATCAATCCAAAATTAATAACAATTGCCCCACGCTCTCCGCATAGCCCTGTATCAATCGCAAAATAATCCCACTGCCCCGCACTCTCCCAATAGCCCTGTGTCAATCACCAAACTAATCCCACTACCCCGCTCTCTCCCCATTGCCCTGTAACAATCCCAAACTAATCTCACTGCCCTGCTCTCTACACATAGCCCTGTAACAATCCCAAACTAAACCCACACACCCTCTTTCCCCCCATAGCCCTGTATCATTCCCAGACGAATCACACTGCCCCGCTCTCTCCCCACGGCCTTGTATCAATCCCACCGTAATCCCACTGCCCTGTTCACTCCCCATAGCCCTGTTTCAATCCCAAACTAATCCCACTGCCTCGCTCTCTCCCCATAGCTGTGTATCATTCGCAAACTACTTACACTGCCTCGCTCTCTCCCCATAGCCCTGTATCTATCCCAAACGAATCCCACTGCCACGATCTCTGCCCATAGCCCTGTATAAATCCCAAACTAATCCCACTGCCATGCTCTCTCTCCATAGCGCTGTTTGATACCCAAACTAATCCCACTGCCCTACGCTTTCCCCGTAGCCCTGTTTCAAATTCAAACTAATCCCATTGCCCACTCTCTCCCCATAGCCCTTTATCAATCCCCAAACCAATCCCACTGCCCCGCTCTCCCCACATAGCCCTGTGTCAATCTCGAACTATTCCCACTGCCCCGCTCTCTCCCCATAGCCTTGTATCAATCCCAGGCTAATCTCACTGCCCCGCTCTCTCCCAATAGCCCAGCATCAATCCCAGGCTAATCTCACTGCCCCGCTCTCTCCCCATAGTCCTGTATCAATCCAAAATAATACCATTGCCCCGCTCTCTCCCCATAGCCCTGTGTCAATCCCAAACTAATCCCACTGCCCTGATTTCTTTCCATAGCCCTGTATCAATCTGAGACTCATCCCACTGCCCCACTCTCTCCCCATAGCCCTTTATCAATCCCCAAACTATTCCCACTGCTCCGCACTCTCCCAATAGCCCTGTGTCAATTCCTAAACTAATCCGACTGCCCCGTTGTCTCTCCAGAGCCCTGATTCAATTGCAAACTAATCTCACTGCCCTGCTCTCCACCCATAGCCCTGTATCAAACTGCAACTAATCCCACTGCCCAACTCTATCTCCATATCCCTGCATCAATCCCAGACAAATCTCATTGCCCCGCTCTCTCCCCATAGCCGTATATCAGTCCCAAACTAATCCCACCTCCCTGCTCTCTCCACATAGCATTGTATCAATCCCAAAGTAAACCCACTGTCCCTCTGTCCCCCCTGTAGGCCTCTATCCATCCCAGACCAATGGCAATGTCCCGCTCTTTTTCCATAGCCGTGTATCAATCCCAGATGAATCCCACTGCCCCGATCTCTCCCCATAGCCCTGTATCAATCCCCAAACGAATCCCACTGCCCCGCGCTCTCCCCATAGCCCTGTATCAATCTCCAAACTAATCCCACTGCCCCGCGCTCTCCCCATAGCCCTGTATCAATCCCCAAACTAATCCCACTGCCCTGCTCTCTCCCCATAGCCCGATATCAATCCCAGACAAATCTCACTACCCCGCTCTCTCCCCATAGCCCTGTATCAAACTCAAACTAATCCCACCGCCCCGCTCTCTCCCCATTGCCCTGTATCAATCCCAAATGAATCCCACTGCCCTGCTCTCTCCCCATAGCCCTGTATCAATTCCAAACTGTTCCCACTGTCCCACTCTCTCCCCATAGCCCTGTATCAATCCCACACTAATCCCACTGCCCTAATCTCTTTCCATCGCCCTGTATCAATCTGAGACTCATCCCACTGCCCCACTCTCTCCCCATAGCCTTGCATCAATCCCAGGTTAATCCATTGCCCCGCTCACTCTCCCTAGTCATGTATCAATCCAAAATTAATAACAATTGCGCCACGCTCTCCGCATAACCCTGTATCAATCCCAAACTAATCTCACTGCCCCACGCTCTCCCAATAGCCCTGTGTCAATCACCAAACTAATCCCATTGCCCCGCACTCTCCCAATAGCCCTGTGTCAATCCCCAAACTAATCCTACTGCCCCGCTCTCTCCCCATTGCCCTGTAACAATCCCAAACTAATCTCACTGCCCTGCTCTCTCCCCATAGCCCAGTATCAATCCCACACTAATCCCACTGCCCTAATCTTTTTCCATCGCCCTGTATCAATCTGAGACTCATCCCACTGCCCCACTCTCTCCCCATAGCCTTGCATCAAACCCAGGTTAATCCACTGCCCCGCTCTCTCCCCCTAGTCATGTATCAATCCAAAATTAATAACAATTGCCCCACGCTCTCCGCATAGCCCTGTATCAATCGCAAAATAATCCCACTGCCCCGCACTCTCCCAATAGCCCTGTGTCAATCACCAAACTAATCCCACTACCCCGCTCTCTCCCCATTGCCCTGTAACAATCCCAAACTAATCTCACTGCCCTGCTCTCTACACATAGCCCTGTAACAATCCCAAACTAAACCCACACACCCTCTTTCCCCCCATAGCCCTGTATCATTCCCAGACGAATCACACTGCCCCGCTCTCTCCCCACGGCCTTGTATCAATCCCACCGTAATCCCACTGCCCTGTTCACTCCCCATAGCCCTGTTTCAATCCCAAACTAATCCCACTGCCTCGCTCTCTCCCCATAGCTGTGTATCATTCGCAAACTACTTACACTGCCTCGCTCTCTCCCCATAGCCCTGTATCTATCCCAAACGAATCCCACTGCCACGATCTCTGCCCATAGCCCTGTATAAATCCCAAACTAATCCCACTGCCATGCTCTCTCTCCATAGTGCTGTTTGATACCCAAACTAATCCCACTGCCCTACGCTTTCCCCGTAGCCCTGTTTCAAATTCAAACTAATCCCACTGCCCAACTCTCTCCCCATAGCCCTGTATCAATCCTAAACTAAACCCACACTCCCTCTGTCCACCCATAGCCCTGTATCAATTCCAGATGAATCCCACTGCCCCACGCTCTCCCCATCGCCCTGTATCCCACACTAATCCCACTGCCCCGCTCTCTCCCCATCGCCCTATATCCCACACTAATCCCACTGCCCCGCTCTCTCCCCATAGCTCTGTATCAATCCCCAAACTAATCCCACTGCCCCGCTCTCTCCCCATAGCCCTGTATCAATCCCCAAACGAATCCCACTGCCCCGCGCTCTCCCCATAGCCCTGTAACAATCTCCAAACTAATCCCACTGCCCCGCGCTCTCCCCATAGCCCTGTATCAATCCCCAAACTAATCCCACTGCCCTGCTCTCTCCCCATAGCCCGATATCAATCCCAGACAAATCTCACTACCCCGCTCTCTCCCCATAGCCCTGTTTCAAACTCAAACTAATCCCACCGCCCCGCTCTCTCCCCATTGCCCTGTATCAATCCCAAATGAATCCCACTGCCCTGCTCTCTCCCCATAGCCCTGTATCAATTCCAAACTGTTCCCACTGTCCCACTCTCTCCCCATAGCCCTGTATCAATCCCACACTAATCCCACTGCCCTAATCTCTTTCCATTGCCCTGTATCAATCTGAGACTCATCCCACTGCCCCACTCTCTCCCCATAGCCTTGCATCAATCCCAGGTTAATCCATTGCCCCGCTCACTCTCCCTAGTCATGTATCAATCCAAAATTAATAACAATTGCGCCACGCTCTCCGCATAACCCTGTATCAATCCCAAACTAATCTCACTGCCCCACGCTCTCCCAATAGCCCTGTGTCAATCACCAAACTAATCCCATTGCCCCGCACTCTCCCAATAGCCCTGTGTCAGTCCCCAAACTAATCCTACTGCCCCGCTCTCTCCCCATTGCCCTGTAACAATCCCAAACTAATCTCACTGCCCTGCTCTCTCCCCATAGCCCAGTATCAATCCCACACTAATCCCACTGCCCTAATCTTTTTCCATCGCCCTGTATCAATCTGAGACTCATCCCACTGCCCCACTCTCTCCCCATAGCCTTGCATCAAACCCAGGTTAATCCACTGCCCCGCTCTCTCCCCCTAGTCATGTATCAATCCAAAATTAATAACAATTGCCCCACGCTCTCCGCATAGCCCTGTATCAATCGCAAAATAATCCCACTGCCCCGCACTCTCCCAATAGCCCTGTGTCAATCACCAAACTAATCCCACTACCCCGCTCTCTCCCCATTGCCCTGTAACAATCCCAAACTAATCTCACTGCCCTGCTCTCTACACATAGCCCTGTAACAATCCCAAACTAAACCCACACACCCTCTTTCCCCCCATAGCCCTGTATCATTCCCAGACGAATCACACTGCCCCGCTCTCTCCCCACGGCCTTGTATCAATCCCACCGTAATCCCACTGCCCTGTTCACTCCCCATAGCCCTGTTTCAATCCCAAACTAATCCCACTGCCTCGCTCTCTCCCCATAGCTGTGTATCATTCGCAAACTACTTACACTGCCTCGCTCTCTCCCCATAGCCCTGTATCTATCCCAAACGAATCCCACTGCCACGATCTCTGCCCATAGCCCTGTATAAATCCCAAACTAATCCCACTGCCATGCTCTCTCTCCATAGCGCTGTTTGATACCCAAACTAATCCCACTGCCCTACGCTTTCCCCGTAGCCCTGTTTCAAATTCAAACTAATCCCATTGCCCACTCTCTCCCCATAGCCCTTTATCAATCCCCAAACCAATCCCACTGCCCCGCTCTCCCCACATAGCCCTGTGTCAATCTCGAACTATTCCCACTGCCCCGCTCTCTCCCCATAGCCTTGTATCAATCTAAAATAATACCATTGCCCCGCTCTCTCCCCATAGCCCTGTGTCAATCCCAAACTAATCCCACTGCCCTGATTTCTTTCCATAGCCCTGTATCAATCTGAGACTCATCCCACTGCCCCACTCTCTCCCCATAGCCCTTTATCAATCCCCAAACTATTCCCACTGCTCCGCACTCTCCCAATAGCCCTGTGTCAATCCCAGGCTAATCTCACTGCCCCGCTCTCTCCCAATAGCCCAGCATCAATCCCAGGCTAATCTCACTGCCCCGCTCTCTCCCCATAGTCCTGTATCAATCTAAAATAATACCATTGCCCCGCTCTCTCCCCATAGCCCTGTGTCAATCCCAAACTAATCCCACTGCCCTGATTTCTTTCCATAGCCCTGTATCAATCTGAGACTCATCCCACTGCCCCACTCTCTCCCCATAGCCCTTTATCAATCCCCAAACTATTCCCACTGCTCCGCACTCTCCCAATAGCCCTGTGTCAATTCCTAAACTAATCCGACTGCCCCGTTGTCTCTCCAGAGCCCTGATTCAATTGCAAACTAATCTCACTGCCCTGCTCTCCACCCATAGCCCTGTATCAAACTGCAACTAATCCCACTGCCCAACTCTATCTCCATATCCCTGCATCAATCCCAGACAAATCTCATTGCCCCGCTCTCTCCCCATAGCCGTATATCAGTCCCAAACTAATCCCACCTCCCTGCTCTCTCCACATAGCATTGTATCAATCCCAAAGTAAACCCACTGTCCCTCTGTCCCCCCTGTAGGCCTCTATCCCTCCCAGACCAATGGCAATGTCCCGCTCTTTTTCCATAGCCGTGTATCAATCCCAGATGAATCCCACTGCCCCGATCTCTCCCCATAGTACTGTATCAATCCCAATTTAAATCCCCTGTCCCTCTCTCCCCCATAGCCCTGTATCAATCCCAGACGAATCCCACTGCCTCGCTCTCTCCCCATAGCCCTGTATCAATCCCAGACTAATCCCACTGCCACGCTCTTTCCCCATAGCCCTGTCTGATACCCAAACTAATCCCATTGCCCCACGCCTTCCCCATAGCCCTGTATCAATACCAGGCTAATCTCACTGCCCCACTCTCTCCCCATAGCCATGTATCAATTCAAAATTAATCCCATTGCCTCAAGATCTCCGCATAGCCCCGTGTCAATCCCAAACTAATCTCATTGCCCTAATCTCTTTCCATCGCCCTGTATCAATCTGATCTGAGACTCATCCCACTGCCCCACTCTCTCCCCATAGCCTTGCATCAATCTCAGGCTAATCCCACCGCCCCGCTCTCTCCCCATAACCCTGCGTCAATCCCCAAACTAATCCCACTGCCCCACTCTCTCCCCATAGCCCTGTATCAATCGCAAACTAATCCCACTGCCACACACTCTCCCAATAGCCCTGTATCAGTCCCCAACTAATCCCACTGCCCCGATCTCTCCCCATAGCCCTGTATCAATACCAGACTAATCCCACTGCCCCGCTATCACCCCATAGCACTGTATCAATCCCAAAATAATCCCATTGCCCCGCTCTCTCCCCATAGCCCTGTATCAATCCCAGTGCCCCGCTCTCTCCCCATAGCCCTGTATCAATCGCAAACTAATCCCACTGCCCCACTCTCTCCCCATAGCTCTGTATCAATCCCAGGCTAATCCCAGTGCCCCGCACTCTCCCAATAGCCCTGTGTCAATCCCCAACTAATCCTACTGCCCCGAACTCTCCCCATTGCCCTGTATCAATCCCATTCTAATCTCACTGCCCCGCTCTCTCCATATAGCACTGTATCAATCCCAAACTAAACCCACACTCCCTCTATCCCCCCATACCCCTGTATCATTCCCAGACTAATCCACTACCCTGCTCTCTCTGCAAAGCCCTTTGCCGATCACCAAACTAATCCCACCGCCCCATCTCTCCCCTTTGCCCTGTGTCAATCTCCAAGCTAATCCCACTGACCCGCTCTCTCCCCATAGCCCTGTATCAATCCCAGACTAATCCCACTTCCCCAATCTCTCCCCATAGCACTGTATCAATCCCAAAATAATCCCACTGCCCCGCTCTCTCCCCATAAACCTGCTTCACTCCCCAAGCTAATCCCACTGACCCACTCTCTCCCCATAGCCCTGTATCAATTCCAGGCTAATCCCACTGCCCCGCTCTCTCCCCATAGCCCTGTATCAATCCCAAAATAATCCCACTGCCCCGCTCTCTCCCCATAACCCTGCGTCAATCCCCAAACTAATCCCACTGCGCCACTCTCTCCCCATAGCTCTGTATCAATCGCAAACTAATCCCACTGCCCCGATCTCTCCCCATTGCCCTGTATCAATCCCATTCTAATCTCACTGCCCTGCTCTCTCCACGTAGCACTGTATCAATCCCAAACTAAACCCACACTCCCTCTATCCCCCCATACCCCTGTATCATTCCCAAACTAATCCCACTGCCCTGCTCTCTCCCCATAGCCCTGTATCAATCCCAGACTAACCGCACTGTCCGGCTCTCTCCCCACAGCTCTGCATCAATCCCCAAAGTAATCTCACTGCACCCTTCTCTCCCCAGAGCCCTATATCATCCAAGACTAATCCCACTGCCCCACTCTCTCCCCACAGCCCTGCATCAATCCCAAACTACTCGCACTGCCCCGCTCTCTCCCCATAGCCCTGTATCTATCCCACACTATCCTAATGCCCCGCTCTCGGCCCATAACCCTGTCTGATCCCCAAACTAATCCCACTGCTCCGCTCTCTGCCCATAGTCCTGCATCAATCCCAGGCTAATCCCACTGCTCCACCCTCTCCCCATAGTCCTGTATCAATCCAAAATTAATCCCATTGCCCCGCGCTCTCCGCAAAGCCCTGTATCAATCCCCAAACTAATCCCACTGTCCAAATCTATCCCCATTGCCCTGTATCAATCCCACTCTATTCCCACTGCCCTGCTCTCTCCACATAGCACTGTATCAATCCCAAACTAATCCCACAGTCTCTCTCTCACCCGTAGCCCTGGATCGATCCCAGACTAATCTCACTGCCGTGCTATCTCCCCATAGCCTTGTATCAATACCCAAAGTAATCCCACTGCCCCGTTCTCTCCCCAGAGCCCTGTCTCAATCGCAAACTAATCTCAGTGCCCTGCTCTCCACCCAAAGCCTTGTATCAAACTCAAACTAATACCACTGCCCAGCAATCTCTCCATAGCCCTGTGTCAATCCCAGACAAATCTCACTACCCCACTCTCTCCCCATAGCCTTGTATCAAACTCAAACTAATCCCACTGCCCTGCTCTGTCCCCATAGCCCTGTATCAATCCCAACCGAATCCCACTGCCCCACTCTCTCCCCATAGCCCTGTATCAATCCCAGAATAATCCCACTGCCCCGTTCTCTCCCCAGAGCCCTGTCTCAATCCCAAACTAATCTCAGTGCCCTGCTCTCCACCCAAAGCCCTGCATCAAACTTAAACTAATACCACTGTCCCTCTGTTCCCCCTGTAGGCCTCTATCCATCCCAGACCAATGGCAATGTCCCGCTCTCTTTCCATAGCCGTGTATCAATCCCAGACGAATCCCACTGCCCCGATCTCTCCCCATAGCCCTGTATCAATCGCACACTAATCCCACTGCCCTGCTCTCTCCACATAGTACTGTATCAATCCCAATTTAAATCCCCTGTCCCTCTCTCCCCCCACAGCCCTGTATCAATCCCAGACGAATCCCACTGCCTCGCTCTCTCCCCATAGCCCTGTATCAATCCCAGACTAATCCCACTGCCACGCTCTTTCCCCATAGCCCTGTCTGATACCCAAACTAATCCCACTGCCCCGCGCCTTCCCCATAGCCCTGGTTCAAATTCAAATTAATCCCACTGCCCAACTCTCTCCCATAGTCATGTATCAATTCAAAATTAATCCCATTGCCTCAAGCTCTCCGCATAGCCCCGTGTCAATCCCAAACTAATCCCACTGCCCTAATCTCTTTCCATCGCCCTGTATCAATCTGAGACTCATCCCACTGCCCCACTCTCTCCCCATAGCCTTGCATCAATCTCAGGCTAATCACACCGCCCCGCTCTCTCCCCATAACCTTGCGTCAATTCCCAAACTAATCCCACTGCCCCACTCTCTCCCCATAGCCCTGTATCAATCGCAAACTAATCCCACTGCCCCGCACTCTCCCCATAGCCCTGTGTCAATCCCCAACTAATCCCACTGCCCCGATCTCTCCCCATAGCCCTGTATCAATACCAGACCAATCCCACTGCCCCGCTATCACCCCATAGCACTGTATCAATCCCAAAATAATCCCACTGCCCCGCTCTCTCCCCATAGCCCTGTATCAATCCCAGGCTAATCCCACTGCCCCGCTCTCTCCCCATAGCCCTGTATCAATCGCAAACTAATCCCACTGCCCCGCACTCTCCCAATAGCCCTGTGTCAATCCCCAACTAATCCTACTGCCCCGATCTCTCCCCATTGCCCTGTATCAATCCCATTCTAATCTCACTGCACTGCTCTCTCCACATAGCACTGTATCAATCCCAAACTAAACCCACACTCCCTCTATCCCCCCATACCCCTGTATCATTCCCAGACTAATCCACTACCCTGCTCTCTCCCCAAAGCCCTGCGCCGATCACCAAACTAATCCCACCGCCCCATCTCACCCCTTTGCCCTGTGTCAATCTCCAAGCTAATCCCACTGACTCGCTCTCTCCCCATAGCCCTGTATCAATCCCAAAATAATCCCACTGCCCCGCTCTCTCCCCATAAACCTGCTTCAATCCCCAAACTAATCCCACTGACCCACTCTCTCCCCATAGCCCTGTATCAATTCCAGACTAATCCCACTGCCCCGCTCTCTCCCCATAGCCCTGTATCAATCCCAAAATAATCCCACTGCCCCGCTCTCTCCCCATAACCCTGCGTCAATCCCCAAACTAATCCCACTGCGCCACTCTCTCCCCATAGCTCTGTATCAATCGAAAACTAATCCCACTGCCCCGCACTCTCCCAATAGCCCTGTGTCAATCCTCAACTAATCCCACTACCCCGATCTCTCCCCATAGCCCTGTATCAATCCCAGACTAATCCCACTGCCCCAATCTCTCCCCATAGCACTGTATCAATCCCAAAATAATCCCACTGCCCCGCTCTCTCCCCATAAACCTGCTTCACTCCCCAAACTAATCCCACTGACCCACTCTCTCCCCATAGCCCTGTATCAATTCCAGGCTAATCCCACTGCCCCGCTCTCTCCCCATAGCCCTGTATCAATCCCAAAATAATCCCACTGCCCCGCTCTCTCCCCATAACCCTGCGTCAATCCCCAAACTAATCCCACTGCGCCACTCTCTCCCCATAGCTCTGTATCAATCGCAAACTAATCCCACTGCCCCGATCTCTCCCCATTGCCCTGTATCAATCCCATTCTAATCTCACTGCCCTGCTCTCTCCACGTAGCACTGTATCAATCCCAAACTAAACCCACACTCCCTCTATCCCCCCATACCCCTGTATCATTCCCAAACTAATCCCACTGCCCTGCTCTCTCCCCATAGCCCTGTATCAATCCCAGACTAACCGCACTGTCCGGCTCTCTCCCCACAGCTCTGCATCAATCCCCAAAGTAATCTCACTGCACCCTTCTCTCCCCAGAGCCCTATATCATCCAAGACTAATCCCACTGCCCCACTCTCTCCCCACAGCCCTGCATCAATCCCAAACTACTCGCACTGCCCCGCTCTCTCCCCATAGCCCTGTATCTATCCCACACTATCCTAATGCCCCGCTCTCGGCCCATAACCCTGTCTGATCCCCAAACTAATCCCACTGCTCCGCTCTCTGCCCATAGTCCTGCATCAATCCCAGGCTAATCCCACTGCTCCACCCTCTCCCCATAGTCCTGTATCAATCCAAAATTAATCCCATTGCCCCGCGCTCTCCGCAAAGCCCTGTATCAATCCCCAAACTAATCCCACTGTCCAAATCTATCCCCATTGCCCTGTATCAATCCCACTCTATTCCCACTGCCCTGCTCTCTCCACATAGCACTGTATCAATCCCAAACTAATCCCACAGTCTCTCTCTCACCCGTAGCCCTGGATCGATCCCAGACTAATCTCACTGCCGTGCTATCTCCCCATAGCCTTGTATCAATACCCAAAGTAATCCCACTGCCCCGTTCTCTCCCCAGAGCCCTGTCTCAATCGCAAACTAATCTCAGTGCCCTGCTCTCCACCCAAAGCCTTGTATCAAACTCAAACTAATACCACTGCCCAGCAATCTCTCCATAGCCCTGTGTCAATCCCAGACAAATCTCACTACCCCACTCTCTCCCCATAGCCTTGTATCAAACTCAAACTAATCCCACTGCCCTGCTCTGTCCCCATAGCCCTGTATCAATCCCAACCGAATCCCACTGCCCCACTCTCTCCCCATAGCCCTGTATCAATCCCAGAATAATCCCACTGCCCCGTTCTCTCCCCAGAGCCCTGTCTCAATCCCAAACTAATCTCAGTGCCCTGCTCTCCACCCAAAGCCCTGCATCAAACTTAAACTAATACCACTGTCCCTCTGTTCCCCCTGTAGGCCTCTATCCATCCCAGACCAATGGCAATGTCCCGCTCTCTTTCCATAGCCGTGTATCAATCCCAGACGAATCCCACTGCCCCGATCTCTCCCCATAGCCCTGTATCAATCGCACACTAATCCCACTGCCCTGCTCTCTCCCCATAGCCCTGTATCAATCCCAGACTAATCCCACTGCCACGCTCTTTCCCCATAGCCCTGTCTGATACCCAAACTAATCCCACTGCCCCGCGCCTTCCCCATAGCCCTGGTTCAAATTCAAATTAATCCCACTGCCCAACTCTCTCCCCATAGTCATGTATCAATTCAAAATTAATCCCATTGCCTCAAGCTCTCCACATAGCCCCGTGTCAATCCCAAACTAATCCCACTGCCCTAATCTCTTTCCATCGCCCTGTATCAATCTGAGACTCATCCCACTGCCCCACTCTCTCCCCATAACCTTGCATCAATCTCAGGCTAATCACACCGCCCCGCTCTCTCCCCATAACCCTGCGTCAATTCCCAAACTAATCCCACTGCCCCACTCTCTCCCCATAGCCCTGTATCAATCGCAAACTAATCCCACTGCCCCGCACTCTCCCCATAGCCCTGTGTCAATCCCCAACTAATCCCACTGCCCCGATCTCTCCCCATAGCCCTGTATCAATACCAGACCAATCCCACTGCCCCGCTATCACCCCATAGCACTGTATCAATCCCAAAATAATCCCACTGCCCCGCTCTCTCCCCATAGCCCTGTATCAATCCCAGGCTAATCCCACTGCCCCGCTCTCTCCCCATAGCCCTGTATCAATCGCAAACTAATCCCACTGCCCCGCACTCTCCCAATAGCCCTGTGTCAATCCCCAACTAATCCTACTGCCCCGATCTCTCCCCATTGCCCTGTATCAATCCCATTCTAATCTCACTGCACTGCTCTCTCCACATAGCACTGTATCAATCCCAAACTAAACCCACACTCCCTCTATCCCCCCATACCCCTGTATCATTCCCAGACTAATCCACTACCCTGCTCTCTCCCCAAAGCCCTGCGCCGATCACCAAACTAATCCCACAGCCCCATCTCACCCCTTTGCCCTGTGTCAATCTCCAAGCTAATCCCACTGACCCGCTCTCTCCCCATAGCACTGTATCAATCCCAAAATAATCCCACTGCCCCGCTCTCTCCCCATAAACCTGCTTCAATCCCCAAACTAATCCCACTGACCCACTCTCTCCCCATAGCCCTGTATCAATTCCAGACTAATCCCACTGCCCCGCTCTCTCCCCATAGCCCTGTATCAATCCCAAAATAATCCCACTGCCCCGCTCTCTCCCCATAACCCTGCGTCAATCCCCAAACTAATCCCACTGCGCCACTCTCTCCCCATAGCTCTGTATCAATCGCAAACTAATCCCACTGCCCCGCACTCTCCCAATAGCCCTGTGTCAATCCTCAACTAATCCCACTACCCCGATCTCTCCCCATTGCCCTGTATCAATCCCATTCTAATCTCACTGCCCTGCTCTCTCCCCATAGCCCTGTATCAATCCCACCCTAATCACACTACTCCGCTATCTCCCCATAGCCCTGTATCAATACCAAACTAACCGCACTGTCCGGCTCTCTCCCCACAGCTCTGCATCAATCCCCAAAGTAATCTCACTGCACCCTTCTCTCCCCAGAGCCCTATATCATCCAAGACTAATCCCACTGCCCCACTCTCTCCCCATAGCCCTGCATCAATCCCAAACTACTCGCACTGCCCCGCTCTCTCCCCATTGCCCTGTATCTATCCAACACTAATCCTAATGCCCCGCTCTCTGCCCATAACCCTGTCTGATCCCCAAACTAATCCCACTGCTCCGCTCTCTCCCCATAGTCCTGCATCAATCCCAGGCTAATCCCACTGCTCCACCCTCTCCCCATAGTCCTGTATCAATCCAAAATTAATCCCATTGCCCCGTGCTCTCCCCGTAGCCCTGTATCAATCCCCAAACTAATCCCACTGTCCCATTCTATCCCCATTGCCCTGTATCAATCCCACTCTATTCCCACTGCCCTGCTCTCTCCACATAGCAGTGTATCAATCCCCAAACTAATCCCACAGTCTCTCTCTCACCTATAACCCTGGATCGATCCCAGACTAATCTCAATGCCGCGCTATCTCCCCATAGCCCTGTATCAATCACAAACTAATCTCAGTGCACTGCTCTCCACCCAAAGCCCTGTATCAAACTCAAACTAATACCACTGCCCAGCAATCTCTCCATAGCCCTGTATCAATCCCAGACAAATCTCACTACCCCACTCTCTCCTCAGAGCCCTGTATCAAACTCAAACTAATTCCACTGCCCTGCTCTCTCCCCATAGCCCTGTATCAATCCCAACCGAATCCCACTGCCCCACTCTCTCCCCATAGCCCTGTATCAATCCCAGGATAATCCCACTGCCCCGTTCTCTCCCCAGAGCCCTGTCTCAATCGCAAACTAATCTCAGTGCCCTGCTCTCCACCCAAAGCCCTGCATCAAACTTAAACTAATACCACTGCCCAGCAATCTCTCCATAGCCCTGTATCAATCCCAGACAAATCTCACTACCCCACTCTCTCCCCATAGCATTGTATCAAACTCAAACTAATCCCACTGCCCTGCTCTCTCCCCATAGCCCTGTATCAATCCCAAACAAATCCCACTGCCCCACTCTCTCCCCATAGCCCTATATCAAACCCAGGCTAATCCCACTGCCCCACTCTATCCCCATAGACCTGTATCAATCCCAAAATAATCCCACTGCCCCGCTCTCTCCCCATAGCCCTGTGTCAATCCCCAAACTAATCCCACTGCCCCGCACTCTCCCAATAGCCCTGTGTCAATCCCCAAACTAATCCCACTGCCCCGATCTCTCCCCATTGCCCTGTATCAATCCCACACTAACCTCACTGGCCTGTTCTCTCCACATAGCACTGTATCAATCCCAAACTAAACCAACACTCCCTCTATCCCCCCATAGCCCTGTATCATTCCCAGACTAATCCCACTGCCCTGCTCTCTCCCCATAGCCCTGTATCAATCCCACCCTAATCACACTGCTCCGCTATCGCCCCATAGCTCTGTATCAATCCCAAACTAACCACACTGCCCGGCTCTCTCCCCACAGCTCTATATCAATCCCCAAAGTAATCTCAGTGCCCCCTTCTCTCCCCAGAGCCCTGGACCATCCAAACTAATCCCACTGCTCCACTCTCTCCCCATAGCCCTGTATCCATTCCAAACTACTCCCACTGCCCCGTTCTCTCCCCATAGCCCAGTATCTATCCCACACTATTCCGATTGCCACTCTCTCTCCACATAGCCCTGAATAAATCCCAAATGAATCCCACTGCCCCGCTCTCTGCCCATAGCCCTGTATCAACCCAAACTAATCCTAATGCCCCGCTCTCTCCCCATAACCCTGTCTGATCCCCAAACTAATCCCACTGCCCCGCTCTCTCCCCATAGACCTGCATCAATCCCAGGCTAATCCCACTGCTCCACTCTCTCCCCATAGTCCTGTATCAATCCGAGATACATCCCACTGCCCCACTCTCTCGCCGTAGCCATGTATCAATCCCCAAACTAATCCCACTGCCCCAATCTCTCCTCATAGCCCTGTATCAATCCCACTCTATTCCCACTGCCCTGCTTTCTCCCCATAGCCCTGTATCAATCCCAAACTAATCCCACAGTCTCTCTCTCCCCCCATAGCACTGGATCGAACCCAGACTAATCCCACTGCCGTGTTTTCTCCCCAGAGCCCTGTATCAATCGCAAACTAATCTCAATGCCCTGCTCTCCACCCAAAACCCTGTATCAAACTCAAACTAATCCCACTGCCCAGCAATCTCTCCATAGCCCTGTATCAATCCGAGACAAATCTCACTACCCCAGTCTCTCCCCATAGCCCTGCATCACACTCAAACTATTCCCACTGCCCTGCTTATTTCCCCTAGTCCTGTATCAGTCCAAAATTAATCCCATTGCCCCGCGCACTGCGCATATCCCTGTCTCAATCCGAGACACATCCCACTGCCCCACTCTCTCCCCGTAGCCCTGTATTAATCCAAAATTAATCCCATTGCCCCGCGCTCTGCGCATATCACTGTCTCAATCCGAGACACATCCCACTGCCCCACTCTCTCCCCGTAGCCCTGTATTAATCCCCAAACTAATCCCACTGCCCCAATCTCTCCCCATAGCCCAGTATCAATCTCAAACTAATCCCAGTGCCCCGCTCTCTCCCCAAAGCCCTGTATCAATCTCAAATGAATCGCACTGCCCCACTCTCTCCCCATAGCCCTGTATCAATTGCAGGCTAATCCCACTGCCCCCTCACTCCCCATAGCCCTGTATCAATCCCAAAATAATCCCACTGCCCCGCTCACTCCCCATAGCCCTGTGTCAATCCCCAAACTAATCCCACTGCCCCACTCTCTCCCCATAGCCCTGTATGAATCACTGGCTAATCGCACTGCCTCGTTCTCTCCCCATAGCCCTGTATCAATCCCACACTAATCCCGCACTCTCCCAATAGCACTGTTTCAATCCCAAACTACACCCACACTCCCTCTATCCCCCCATAGCCCTATATCATTCCCAGACTAATCCCACTGCCCTGCTCTCTCCCCATAGCCCAGTATCAATTCCATCCTAATCACACTGCCCCGCTCTCTCCCCACAGCTCTGAATCAATCGCCAAAGTAATCTAAATTCCCCCCTTCTCTCCCCAGAGCCTTGTCTGAATCCCAAACTAATCCCACTGCCCCAATCTCTCCCCATAGCCCTGTATCAATCCCAAACAAATCCCATTGCTCCGCACTCTCCCCATAGCCTTGTATCAATCCCCAAACTAATCCCACTGTCCCACTCTATCCACATAGCCCTGTATCAATCAAACTCAATTCCCACTGCCCTGCTCTCTCCACATTGCAGTGTATCAATCCCAAACTAATCCCACAGTCTCTCTCTCCCCCCATAGCCCTGGATCGATCCCAGACTAATCCCAATGCCGCGCCATCTCCCCATTGCACTGTATCAATCCCAAACTAATCCCACTACCCCATTCTCTCTCCATAGCCCTGTATCAATCCCAAACTAATCCCACTGCACCGCTCTCTCCCCGTAGCTCTGTGTCAATCTCCAAGCTCATCCCACTGACCCGCTCTCTCCCCAAAGCCCTGTATCAATCCCACCGTAATCTCACTGCCCTGTTCACTCCCCATAGCCCTGTATCAATCCCAAACTAATCCCACTGCCTTGCTATCTACCCATAGCCTTGCATCAATCCCACCCTAATCACACTGCTCCGCTCTCTCCCCATAGCCCTGTATCAATCCCAAACTAACCGCACTGCCCCGCTCTCTCCCCACGGCTCTGAATCAATCCCCAAAGTAATCTAAATGCCCCCCTTCTCTCCCCAGAGCCTTGTATGAATCCCAAATTAATCCCACTGGCCCATTCTCTCACCATAGATCTGTATCATTCGCAAACTACTTACACTGCCCCGCTCTCTCCCCATAGCCCTGTATCTATCCCAAAGGAATCCCTCTGCCCCACTCTCTGCCCATAGCCCTGTATCAATCCCAAACTAATCCCACTGCCCCGCTCTCTCCCCATAGCCCTGTCTGATCCCCAAACTAATCCCACTGACCCACGCTTTCCCCATAGCCCTGTTTCAAACTCAAACTAATCCCACTGCCCCGCTCTCTCCCCATAGCCCTGTCTGATCCCCAAACTAATTCCGCTGACCCACGCTTTCCCCATAGTCCTGTTTAAAAACTCAAACTAATCCCACTGCCCCAATCTCTCCCTAGAGCCCTTTATCAATCCCCAAACTATTCCCACTGCCCTGCTCATTCCCCATAGTCCTGTATCAATCCAAAATTAATCCCATTGCCCCGCGCTCTGCGCATATCCCTGTCTCAATCCGAGACACATCCCACTGGCCAACTCTCTCCCCGCAGCACTGTATCAATCCCGAAACTAATCCCACTGCCCCAATCCCTCCCCATAGCCCAGTATCAAACTCAAACTAATCCCACTGCCCCGCTCTCTCCCCATAGCCCTGTATCAATCCCAAACGAATCCCACTGCCCCACTCTCTCCCCATAGCCCTGTATCAATACCAAAATAATCCCAATGCCCCGCTCTCTCCCCATAGCCCTGTGCCAATCCCCAAACAATTTCCACTACCCTACTCTCTCCCCATAGCCCTGTATGACTCCCAGGCTAATCCCACTGGATCGTTCCCTCCCCATCGCCCTGTATCAATCCCACACTAATCTCACTGGCCTGCTCTCTCCACATAGCACTGTATCAATCCCAAACCACACCCACACTCCCTCTATCACCCCATAACCCTGTATCATTCCAAGACTAATCCCACTGCCCCGCTCTCTCCCCACAGCTCTGAATCAATCCCCAAAGTAATCTAAATTCCCCCCTTCTCTCCCCAGAGCCTTGTCTGAATCCCAAATTAATCTCACTGGCCCATTCTCTCACCATAGCTCTGTATCATTCGCAAACTACTTACACTGCCCCGCTCTTTCCCCATAGCCCTGTATCTATCCCAAAGGAATCCCTCTGCCCCCCTCTCTGCCCATAGCCCTGTATCAATCCCAGACTAATCCCACTGCCACGCTCTCTCCCCATAGCCCTGTCTGATCCCCAAACTAATCCCACTGACCCACGCTTTCCCCATAGCCCTGTTTCAGACTCAAACTAATCCCACTGCCCCACTCTCTCCCTAGAGCCCTTTATCAATCCCCAAACTATTCCCACTGCCCTGCTCATTCCCTAAAGCCCTGTATCAAACCAAAATTAATCCCATTGCCCTGAGCTCTGCGCATAACCCTGTATCAATCCGAGACACATCCCACTGCCCCACTCTCCCCGTAGCCCTGTATCAATCCCCAAACTAATCCCGCTGCCCCAATCTCTCCCCATAGCCCTGTATCAATCCCAAACTAATCCCATTGCTCCGCACTGTCCCCATAGCCTTGTATCAATCCCCAAACTAAACCCACTGTCCCATTCTATCCACATAGCCCTGTATCAATCCCACTCTATTCCCACTGCGATGCTCTCTCCACATAGCACTGTATCAATCCAAACAAATCCCACAGTCTCTCTCTCCCCTCATAGCCCTGGATCGATCCCACACTAATCCCAATGCCGCGCCATCTCCCCATTGCACTGTATCAATCCGAAACTAATCCCACTGCCCCGCACTCTCCCAATAGCCCTGTGTCAATCCCCAAATTAATCTAAATGCACCGATCTCTCCCCATTGCCCTGTATCAATCCCACACTAATCTCACTGCCCTGCTCTCTCCAAATAGCACTGTTTCAATCCCAAACTACACCCACAGTCCCTCTATCCCCCCATAGCCCTGTATCATTCCCTGACTAATCCCACTGCCCTGCTCTCTCCCCATAGCCCAGTATCAATCCCATCCTAATCACACTGCCCCGCTCTCTCCCCACAGCTCTGAATCAATCGCCAAAGTAATCTAAATTCCCCCCTTCTCTCCCCAGAGCCTTGTCTGAATCCCAAACTAATCCCACTGCCCCAATCTCTCCCCATAGCCCTGTATCAATCCCAAACTCATCCCACTGCTCTGCACTCTCCCCATAGCCTTTTATTAATCCCCAAACTAATCCCACTGTCCCACTCTATCCACATAGCCCTGTATCAATCCCACTCTATTCCCACTGCCCCGCTCTCTCCACATAGCAGTGTATCAAACCCAAACTAATCCCACAGTCTCTCTCTTCCTCCATAGCCCTGGATCGATCCCAGACTAATCCCAATGCCGCGCCATCGCCCCATAGCACTGTATCAATCCCAAACTAATCGCACTGCACCATTCTCTCCCCATAGCCCTGTATCAATCCCAACCCCATAGACCTGTGTCAATCTCCAAGTTCATCCCACTGACTTGCTCTCTCCCCATAGCCCAGTATCAATCCCAAACTAACCGCACTGCCCCGCTCTCTCCCCACAGCTCTGAATCAATCCCAAAGTAATCTAAATGCCCCCCTTCTCTCCCCAGAGCCTTGTATGAATCCCAAATTAATCCCACTGGCCCATTCTCTCACCATAGATCTGTATTATTCGCAAACACTGCCCCGCTCTCTCCCATTGCCCTGTATCTATCCCAAAGGAAACCCTCTGCCCCACTCTCTCCCCATAACCCTGTATCAATCCCAAACTAATCCCACTGCCCCGCTCTCTCCCCATAGCCGTGTCTGATCCCCAAACTAATCCCACTGACCCACGCTTTCCCCATAGCCCTGTTTAAAAACTCAAACTAATCCCACTGCCCCACTCTCTCCCTAGAGCCCTTTATCAATCCCCAAACTATTCCCACTGCCCTGCTCATTCCCCATAGTCCTGCATCAATCCAAAATTAATCCCATTGCCCCGCGCTCTGCGCATATCCCTGTCTCAATCCGAGACACATCCCACTGCCTCACTCTCTCCCCGTAGCCCTGTATCAATCCCCATACTAATCCCACTGCCCCAATCTCTCCCCATGGCCCAGTATCAAACTCAAAATAATCCCACAGCCCCGCTCTCTCCCCATAGCCCTGTATCAATCCCAAACGAATCCCACTACCCCACTCTCTCCCCATAGCCCTGTATCAATCCCAGACTAATCCCACTGCCTCTCTCACTCCCCATAGCCCTGTATCAATACCAAAATAATCCCAATGCCCCGTTCTCTCCCCATAGCCCCGTGCCAATCCCCAAACAATTTCCACTGCCCTACTCTCTCCCCATAGCCCTGTATGAATCCCAGGCTAATCCCAATGCCTCGATCTCTCCCCATAGCCCTGTATCAATCCCAAACTAATCCCTCTGCCCCGCACTCTCCCATTAGCCCTGTGTCAATCCCCAAATTAATCCCACTTCCCCGTTCTCTCCCCATAGCCCTGTATCAATCCCACACTAATCTCACTGGCCTGCTCTCTCCACATAGCACTGTATCAATCCCAAACTACACCCACACTCCCTCTATCACCCCATAACCCTGTAACATTCGCAGACTAATCCCACTGCCCTGCTCTCTCCCCACAGCTCTGAATCAATCCCCAAAGTAATCTAAATTCCCCCCTTCTCTCCCCAGGGCCTTGTCTGAATCCAAAATTAATCTCACTGGCCCATAGCTCTGTATCATTCGCAAACTACTTACACTGCCCCGCTCTCTCCCCATAGCCCAAATTTATCCCAAAAGAATCCCGCTGCATAACTGTTTGTTCATAGCCCTTTATCTATCACAAAGGAATCCCTCTGCCCCCCTCTCTGCCCATAGCCCTGTATCAATCCCAAACTAATCCCACTGCCACGCTCTCTCCTCATAGACCTGCCTGATCCCCAAACTAATCCCACTGACCCACGCTTTCCCCATAGCCCTGTTTCAAACTCAAACTAATCCCACTGCCCCACTCTCTCCCTAGAGCCCTTTATCAGTCCCCAAACTATTCCCACTGCCCTGCTCATTCCCCATAGTCCTGTATCAATCCAAAATTAATCCCATTGCCCTGCGCTCTGCGCATAACTCTGTATCAATCTGAGACACATCCCACTGCCCCATTCTCCCCGTAGCCCTGTATCAATCCCAAACTAATCCCATTGCTCCGCACTCTCCCCATAGCCCTGTATCAATCCCCAAACTAAACACACTGTCCCACTCTATCCACATAGCCCTGTATCAATCCCACTCTATTCCCACTGCCCTGCTCTCTCCACATAGCACTGTATCAATCCCAAACTAATCCCACTGCCCCTCTCTCTCCCCGTAGCCCTGTATCAATCCCAGGCTAATCCCACTGCCCCAGTCTCTCCCCATAGCCCTGTATCAATCCCAAACTAACCGCACTGCCCCGCCCTCTCCCCACAGCTCTGAATCAATCCCGAAAGTAATCTAAATGCCCCCCTTCTCACCCCAGAGCCTTGTATGAATCCCAAATTAATCCCATTGGCCCATTCTCACACCATAACTCTGTATCATTCGCAAACTAGTTACACTGCCCCGCTCTCTCCCCATAGCCCTGTATCTATCCCAAAGGAATCCCTCTGCCTCTCTCTCTGCCCATAGCCCCTGTATCAATCCCAAACTAATCCCACTGCCCCACTCTCTTCCTAGAGCCCCTTATCAATCCCTAAAATATTCCCACTGCCCTGCTCATTCCCCATAGTCCTGTATCAATCCAAAATTAATCCCATTGCCCCGCGCTCTGCGCATATCCCTGTATCAATCCCAGGCTGGTCCCACTGCCCCACTCTCTCCCCATAGTCCTGTATCAATCCCCAAACTAATCCCACTGCCCCAATCTCTCCCCATAGCCCTGTAACAAACTCAAACTGATCCTACTGCCCCGCTCTTTCCCCATAGCCCTGTATCAATCCCAAATGAATTCCACTGCGCCACTCTCTCCGCATAGCCCTGTGTCAATCCCTGGCTAATCCCACTGCCCCTCTCTCTCCCCATAGCCCTGTATCACACTCATACTAATCCCACTGCCCCGCTCTCTCCCCATAGCCCTGTATCAATTCCAAAATAATCCCACTGCCCCGCTCTCTCTCCATTGCCCTGTATCAATCCCACACTAATCTCACTGCCCTGCTCTCTCGAAATAGCACTGTATCAATCCCAAACCACACCCACACTCCCTCTATCACCCCATAACCCTGTATCATTCCAAGACTAATCCCACTGCCCTGCTCTCTCCCCACAGCTCTGAATCAATCCCCAAAGTAATCTAAATGCCCCCCTTCTCTCCCCAGAGCCTTGTCTGAATCCCAAATTAATCCCATTGGCCCATTCTCACACCATAACTCTGTATCATTCGCAAACTAGTTACACTGCCCCGCTCTCTCCCCATAGCCCTGTATCTATCCCAAAGGAATCCCTCTGCCTCTCTCTCTGCCCATAGCCCCTGTATCAATCCCAAACTAATCCCACTGCCCCACTCTCTTCCTAGAGCCCCTTATCAATCCCTAAAATATTCCCACTGCCCTGCTCATTCCCCATAGTCCTGTATCAATCCAAAATTAATCCCATTGCCCCGCGCTCTGCGCATATCCCTGTATCAATCCCAGGCTGGTCCCACTGCCCCACTCTCTCCCCATAGCCCTGTATCAATCCCCAAACTAATCCCACTGCCCCAATCTCTCCCCATAGCCCTGTAACAAACTCAAACTGATCCTACTGCCCCGCTCTTTCCCCATAGCCCTGTATCAATCCCAAATGAATTCCACTGCGCCACTCTCTCCGCATAGCCCTGTGTCAATCCCTGGCTTATCCCACTGCCACTCTCTCTCCCCATAGCCCTGTATCACACTCATACTAATCCCACTGCCCCGCTCTCTCCCCATAGCCCTGTATCAATTCCAAAATAATCCCACTGCCCCGCTCTCTCTCCATTGCCCTGTATCAATCCCACACTAATCTCACTGCCCTGCTCTCCCGAAATAGCACTGTATCAATCCCAAACCACACCCACACTCCCTCTATCACCCCATAACCCTGTATCATTCCAAGACTAATCCCACTGCCCTGCTCTCTCCCCACAGCTCTGAATCAATCCCCAAAGTAATCTAAGTTCCCCCCTTCTCTCCCCAGAGCCTTGTCTGAATCCCAAATTAATCTCACTGGCCCATTCTCTCACCATAGCTCTGTATCATTCGCAAACTACTTACACTGCCCCGCTCTTTCCCCATAGCCCTGTATCTATCCCAAAGGAATCCCTCTGCCCCCCTCTCTGCCCATAGCCCTGTCTAATCCCCAAACTAATCCCACTGACCCACGCTTTCCCCATAGCCCTGTTTCAGACTCAAACTAATCCCACTGCCCCACTCTCTCCCTAGAGCCCTTTATCAATCCCCAAACTATTCCCACTGCCCTGCTCATTCCCTAAAGCCCTGTATCAAACCAAAATTAATCCCATTGCCCTGAGCTCTGCGCATAACCCTGTATCAATCCGAGACACATCCCACTGCCCCACTCTCCCCGTAGCCCTGTATCAATCCCCAAACTAATCCCGCTGCCCCAATCTCTCCCCAAAGCCCTGTATCAATCCCAAACTAATCCCATTGCTCCGCACTGTCCCCATAGCCTTGTATCAATCCCCAAACTAAACCCACTGTCCCATTCTATCCACATAGCCCTGTATCAATCCCACTCTATTCCCACTGCGATGCTCTCTCCACATAGCACTGTATCAATCCAAACAAATCCCACAGTCTCTCTCTCCCCTCATAGCCCTGGATCGATCCCACACTAATCCCAATGCCGCGCCATCTCCCCATGGCACTGTATCAATCCCAAACTAATCCCACTGACCCTCTCTCTCCCCGTAGCCCTGTATCAATCCCAGGCTAATCCCACTGCCCCAGTCTCTCCCCATAGCCCTGTATCAATCCCAAACTAATCCCACTGCCCCGCACTCTCCCAATAGCCCGGGTTCAATCCCCAAACTAATCCCACTGCTCCGATGTCTCCCCATTGCCCTGTATCAATCCCACACTAATCTCACTGGCCTGCTCTCTCCACATAGCACTGTATCAATCCCAAACCACACCCACACTCCCTCTATCACCCCATAACCCTGTATCATTCCAAGACTAATCCCACTGCCCTGCTCTCTCCCCACAGCTCTGAATCAATCCCCAAAGTAATCTAAATTCCCCCCTTCTCTCCCCAGAGCCTTGTCTGAATCCCAAATTAATCTCACTGGCCCATTCTCTCACCATAGCTCTGTATCATTCGCAAACTACTTACACTGCCCCGCTCTTTCCCCATAGCCCTGTATCTATCCCAAAGGAATCCCTCTGCCCCCCTCTCTGCCCATAGCCCTGTATCAATCCCAGACTAATCCCACTGCCACGCTCTCTCCCCATAGCCCTGTCTGATCCCCAAACTAATCCCACTGACCCACGCTTTCCCCATAGCCCTGTTTCAGACTCAAACTAATCCCACTGCCCCACTCTCTCCCTAGAGCCCTTTATCAATCCCCAAACTATTCCCACTGCCCTGCTCATTCCCCATAGTCCTGTATCAATCCAAAATTAATCCCATTGCCCCGCGCTCTGCGCATAACCCTGTATCAATCCGAGACACATCCCACTGCCCCACTCTCCCCGTAGCCCTGTATCAATCCCCAAACTAATCCCGCTGCCCCAATCTCTCCCCATAGCCCAGTATCAATCCCAAACTAATCCCATTGCTCCGCACTGTCCCCATAGCCTTGTATCAATCCCCAAACTAAACCCACTGTCCAATTCTATCCACATAGCCCTGTATCAATCCCACTCTATTCCCACTGCGATGCTCTCTCCACATAGCACTGTATCAATCCAAACAAATCCCACAGTCTCTCTCTCCCCTCATAGCCCTGGATCGATCCCACACTAATCCCAATGCCGCGCCATCTCCCCATGGCACTGTATCAATCCCAAACTAATCCCACTGACCCTCTCTCTCCCCATTGCCCTGTATCAATCCCACACTAATCTCACTGCCCTGCTCTCTCCAAATAGCACTGTTTCAATCCCAAACTACACCCACAGTCCCTCTATCCCCCCATAGCCCTGTATCATTCCCTGACTAATCCCACTGCCCTGCTCTCTCCCCATAGCCCAGTATCAATCCCATCCTAATCACACTGCCCCGCTCTCTCCCCACAGCTCTGAATCAATCGCCAAAGTAATCTAAATTCCCCCCTTCTCTCCCCAGAGCCTTGTCTGAATCCCAAACTAATCCCACTGCCCCAATCTCTCCCCATAGCCCTGTATCAATCCCAAACTCATCCCACTGCTCTGCACTCTCCCCATAGCCTTGTATTAATCCCCAAACTAATCCCACTGTCCCACTCTATCCACATAGCCCTGTATCAATCCCACTCTATTCCCACTGCCCCGCTCTCTCCACATAGCAGTGTATCAAACCCAAACTAATCCCACAGTCTCTCTCTTCCTCCATAGCCCTGGATCGATCCCAGACTAATCCCAATGCCGCGCCATCGCCCCATAGCACTGTATCAATCCCAAACTAATCGCACTGCACCATTCTCTCCCCGTAGCCCTGTATCAATCCCAGGCTAATCCCACTGCCCCGCTCTCTCCCCATAGCCCTGTATCAATCCCAAACTAATCCCACTGCCCCGCTCTCGCCCCATAGACCTGTGTCAATCTCCAAGTTCATCCCACTGACTTGCTCTCTCCCCATAGCACTGTATCAATCCCAAACTAATCGCACTGCACCATTCTCTCCCCGTAGCCCTGTATCAATCCCAGGCTAATCCCACTGCCCCGCTCTCCCCATAGCCCTGTATCAATCCCAAACTAATCCCACTGCCCCGCTCTCACCCCATAGACCTGTGTCAATCTCCAAGTTCATCCCACTGACTTGCTCTCTCCCCATAGCCCTGTATCAATCCCAAACTAACCGCACTGCCCCGCTCTCTCCCCACAGCTCTGAATCAATCCCAAAGTAATCTAAATGCCCCCCTTCTCTCCCCAGAGCCTTGTATGAATCCCAAATTAATCCCACTGGCCCATTCTCTCACCATAGATCTGTATTATTCGCAAACTACTTACACTGCCCCGCTCTCTCCCGTTGCCCTGTATCTATCCCAAAGGAAACCGTCTGCCCCACTCTCTCCCCATAACCTTGTATCAATCCCAAACTAATCCCACTGCCCTGCTCTCTCCCCATAGCCCTGTCTGATCCCCAAACTAATCCCACTGACCCACGCTTTCCCCATAGCCCTGTTTAAAAACTCAAACTAATCCCACTGCCCCACTCTCTCCCTAGAGCCCTTTATCAATCCCCAAACTATTCCCACTGCCCTGCTCATTCCCCATAGTCCTGTATCAATCCAAAATTAATCCCATTGCCCCGCGCTCTGCACATATCCCTGTCTCAATCCGAGACACATCCCACTGCCTCACTCTCTCCCCGTAGCCCTGTATCAATCCCCATACTAATCCCACTGCCCCAATCTCTCCCCATAGCCCAGTATCAAACTCAAACTAATCCCACTGTCCCGCTCCCTCCCCATAGCCCTGTATCAATCCCAAACGAATCCCACTACCCCACTCTCTCCCCATAGCCCTGTATCAATCCCAGGCTAATCTCACTGCCCCTCTCACTCCCCATAGCCCTGTATCAATCCCAAAATAATCCCACTGCCCCGCTCTCTCCCCATAGCCCTGTGTCAATCCCCAAACTATTCCCACTGCCCCACTCTCTCCCCATAGCCCTGTATGAATCCCAGGCTAATCCCACTGCCTCGTTCTCTCCCCATAGCGCTGTATCAATCCGAAACTAATCCCACTGCCCTGCACTCTCCCATTAGCCCTGTGTCAATCCCCAAATTAATCCCACTTCCCCGTTCTCTCCCCATAGCCCTGTATCAATCCCACACTAATCTCACTGGCCTGCTCTCTCCACATAGCACTGTATCAATCCCAAACTACACCCACACTCCCTCGATCACCCCATAACCCTGTAACATTCGCAGACTAATCCCACTGCCCTGCTCTCTCCCCACAGCTCTAAATCAATCCCCAAAGTAATCTAAATTCCCCCCTTCTCTCCCCAGGGCCTTGTCTGAATCCAAAATTAATCTCACTGGCCCATAGCTCTGTATCATTCGCAAACTACTTACACTGCCCCGCTCTCTCCCCATAGCCCAAATTTATCCCAAAAGAATCCCGCTGCATAACTGTCTGCTCATAGCCCTTTATCTATCACAAAGGAATCTCTCTGCCCCCCTCTCTGCCCATAGCCCTGTATCAATCCCAAACTAATCCCACTGCCCCGCTCTCTCCCCATAGCCCAAATTTATCCCAAAAGAATCCCGCTGCATAACTGTCTGCTCATAGCCCTTTATCTATCACAAAGGAATCCCTCTGCCCCCCTCTCTCCCCATAGCCCTGTATCAATCCCAAACTAATCCCATTGCTCCGCACTGTCCCCATAGCCTTGTATCAATCCCCAAACTAAACCCACTGTCCCATTCTATCCACATAGCCCTGTATCAATCCCACTCTATTCCCACTGCGATGCTCTCTCCACATAGCACTGTATCAATCCAAACAAATCCCACAGTCTCTCTCTCCCCTCATAGCCCTGGATCGATCCCACACTAATCCCAATGCCGTGCCATCTCCCCATGGCACTGATCAATCCCAAACTAATCCCACTGACCCTCTCTCTCCCCGTAGCCCTGTATCAATCCCAGGCTAATCCCACTGCCCCAGTCTCTCCCCATAGCCCTGTATCAATCCCAAACTAATCCCACTGCCCCGCACTCTCCCAATAGCCCGGGTTCAATCCCCAAACTAATCCCACTGCTCCGATCTCTCCCCATTGCCCTGTATCAATCCCACACCAATCTCACTGCCCTGCTCTCACCACATAGCACTGTATCAATCCCAAAATAAACCCACACTCCCTCTATCCTCCCATAGCCCTTTATCATTCCCAGACTAATCCCACTGCCCCGCTCTCTCCCCATAGCCCTGTATCAATCCCAGCCTAATCCCACTGCCTCGCTCTTTCCCCATAGCCCTCTATCAATCCCACCTTAATCACACTGCTCCACTCTCTCCCCATAGCCCTGTATCAAAGCAAAATTAATCCCATTGCCCCGCGGTCTCCCCATAGCTGTATCAATCCCAAACGAATCCCACTGCCCCACTCTCTCCCCACAGCCCTGTATCCATCCCAGACTAATCGCACTGCCCCGCTCTTTCCATAGCCCTGTATCAATCCCCAAACTAATCACACTACCCCCCGCTCTCCACATAGCCCTGTATCAATCCCAGACTAATCCCACTGCCCCGCTCTCTCCCCATAGCCCTGTATCAATCTCACCCTAATCACACTGCTCCGTTGTCTCCCCATAGCCCTGTATCAATCCCAAACTAACCACACTTCCCCGTTCTCTCCCCACAGCCTTGTTTCAATCCCGAAAGTAATCCCACTGCCCTGTTCTCCACCTATAGCCCTGTATCAATCCCCAAACTATTCCCACTGCCCCGCTCTCTCCCCATAGCCCTGTATCAATCCCAAACTAATCCCACTGCTTCGCTCTCTCCCTATTGCCCTGTATCAATCCCAGGCTAATCCCACTGCCTCGCTCTCTCCCCATAGCCCTCTATCAATCCCACCCTAATCACACTGCCCCGCTCTCTTCCCATAGCCCTGTATCAATCCCCAAACTAATCCCACTGCCCCACTCTCTCCCCATAGCCCTTTATCAATCTCAAACTAATCCTATAGCCCAGCTCTCTCCCCATAGCCCTGTATCAAAGCAAAATTAATCCCATTGCCCCGCGCTCTCCCCATAGCTGTGTCAATCCCAAACTAATCCCACTGCCCCACTCTCTCCCCACATATCCATCCCAGACTAATCGCACTGCCCCGCTCTTTCCATAGCGCTGTATCAATCCCCAAACTAATCCCACTGCCCTGCTCTCTCCCCATAGCCCTGTATCAATCCCAAACTAATCACACTGCCCCCCTCTATCCCCACAGGCCTGTATCCATCCCAGACTATTCCCACTGCCCAGCTCTCTTCCCATAACCCTGTATTATTCCCAGACTAATCCCACTGCTCTGCTCTCTCCCCATAGCCCTGTATCAATCCCAAACTAATCCCATCGCCCCGCTCCCTCCTCATATCCCTGGATAAATCCCAAATGAATCCCACTGCCCTGCTCTCTCCCCATAGCCCTGTATCAATCCCAGACTAATCCCACTGTCCTGCACTCTCCCCGTAGCCCTGTATCAATCCCACATTAATCCCACTGCCCTGCTGTCACCACATAGCACTGTATCGATCCTAAACTAATCCCACTGTCCGATTGTCCCCCCATAGCCCTGGATCGATCCCTGACTAATCCCAATACCGTGCTATCTCCCCATAGCCATGTATCAAACTCAAACTAATCCCATTGCCCCACTTTCTCCCCATAGCCCTGTATCAATCCCCAAACTAATCCCACTGCCCCGTTCTCTCCCAATAGCCCTGTATCAATCCCCAAACAAATCCCATTGCCCCGCTCTCTCCCCATAGCCTTGTATCAATCCCCAAAGTAATCCCACTGCCCCACTCTCTCCACACAGCCCTGTGTCAAACCCCAAAGTAATCCCACTGCCCTGCTCTCCACCCATAGCCCCGTATCAAACTCAAACTAATCCCACTGCCCCGTTCTCTCCATAGCCCTGTATCAAACTCAAACTAATCCCACTGCCCCGTTCTCTCCATAGCCCTGTATCAAACTCAAACTAATCCCACTGCCCCGTTCTCTCCCCAGAGCCCTTTATCAATCCCAAACGAGTTCCATGCCCCGCTCTCTCCCAAGAGCACTGTATCAATCCCCAACAAATCCCACTGCCCCGCTCTCTCCACATAGCCCTGTATCAATCCCAGACTAATCCCACTGCCCCGCTCTCTCCCCATAGCCCTGTATCAATCTCACCCTAATCACACTGCTCCGTTGTCTCCCCATAGCCCTGTATCAATCCCAAACTAACCACACTTCCCCGTTCTCTCCCCACAGCCTTGTTTCAATCCCGAAAGTAATCCCACTGCCCCGTTCTCTCTCCATAGCCCTGTATCAATTGCAAACTAATCCCACTGCCCCGCTCTCTCCCCATAGCCCTGTATCAATCCCAGACTAATCACACTTCTACGCTCTCTCCCTATAGCCCTGCATCAATCCCAAACTAACCGCACTGCCCTGCTCTCTCCCCACAGCCCTGTATCAATGCCCAAAGTAATCTCACTGCCCCGCTTTCTCCCAATAGCCCTGTATCAATGCCCAAACTATTCCCACTGCCCCGCTCTCTCCCCATAGCCCTGTAACAATCTCAAACTAATCCCACTGCTTCGCTCTCTCCCCATAGCCCTGTATCAATCCCAGCCTAATCCCACTGCCTCGCTCTTTCCCCATAGCCCTCTATCAATCCCACCTTAATCACACTGCTCCACTCTCTCCCCATAGCCCTGTATCAAAGCAAAATTAATCCCATTGCCCCGCGGTCTCCCCATAGCTGTATCAATCCCAAACTAATCCCACTGCCCCACTCTCTCCCCACAGCCCTGTATCCATCCCAGACTAATCGCACTGCCCCGCTCTTTCCATAGCCCTGTATCAATCCCCAAACTAATCACACTACCCCCCTCTCTCCACATAGCCCTGTATCAATCCCAGACTAATCCCACTGCCCCGCTCTCTCCCCATAGCCCTGTATCAATCTCACCCTAATCACACTGCTCCGTTGTCTCCCCATAGCCCTGTATCAATCCCAAACTAACCACACTTCCCCGTTCTCTCCCCACAGCCTTGTTTCAATCCCGAAAGTAATCCCACTGCCCTGTTCTCCACCTATAGCCCTGTATCAATCCCCAAACTATTCCCACTGCCCCGCTCTCTCCCCATAGCCCTGTATCAATCCCAAACTAATCCCACTGCTTCGCTCTCTCCCTATTGCCCTGTATCAATCCCAGGCTAATCCCACTGCCTCGCTCTCTCCCCATAGCCCTCTATCAATCCCAAACTAATCACACTGCCCCGCTCTCTTCCCATAGCCCTGTATCAATCCCCAAACTAATCCCACTGCCCCACTCTCTCCCCATAGCCCTTTATCAATCTCAAACTAATCCTATAGCCCAGCTCTCCCCACATAGCCCTGTATCAATTCCAAATTATTTCCACTGCCCCGCGCTCTCCCCATAGCCCTGTATCAATCCCAGGCTAATTCCACTGTCCCACTCTCTCCCCATAGCCCTGTATCAAAGCAAAATTAATCCCATTGCCCCGCGCTCTCCCCATAGCTGTGTCAATCCCAAACTAATCCCACTGCCCCACTCTCTCCCCACATATCCATCCCAGACTAATCGCACTGCCCCGCTCTTTCCATAGCGCTGTATCAATCCCCAAACTAATCCCACTGCCCTGCTCTCTCCCCATAGCCCTGTATCAATCCCAAACTAATCACAATGCCCCCCTCTATCCCCACAGGCCTGTATCCATCCCAGACTATTCCCACTGCCCAGCTCTCTTCCCATAACCCTGTATTATTCCCAGACTAATCCCACTGCTCTGCTCTCTCCCCATAGCCCTGTATCAATCCCAAACTAATCCCATCGCCCCGCTCCCTCCTCATATCCCTGGATAAATCCCAAATGAATCCCACTGCCCTGCTCTCTCCCCATAGCCCTGTATCAATCCCAGACTAATCCCACTGTCCTGCACTCTCCCCGTAGCCCTGTATCAATCCCACATTAATCCCACTGCCCTGCTGTCACCACATAGCACTGTATCGATCCTAAACTAATCCCACTGTCCGATTGTCCCCCCATAGCCCTGGATCGATCCCTGACTAATCCCAATACCGTGCTATCTCCCCATAGCCATGTATCAAACTCAAACTAATCCCATTGCCCCACTTTCTCCCCATAGCCCTGTATCAATCCCCAAACTAATCCCACTGCCCCGTTCTCTCCCAATAGCCCTGTATCAATCCCCAAACAAATCCCATTGCCCCGCTCTCTCCCCATAGCCTTGTATCAATCCCCAAAGTAATCCCACTGCCCCACTCTCTCCACACAGCCCTGTGTCAAACCCCAAAGTAATCCCACTGCCCTGCTCTCCACCCATAGCCCTGTATCAAACTCAAACTAATCCCACTGCCCCGTTCTCTCCATAGCCCTGTATCAAACTCAAACTAATCCCACTGCCCCGTTCTCTCCATAGCCCTGTATCAAACTCAAACTAATCCCACTGCCCCGTTCTCTCCCCAGAGCCCTTTATCAATCCCAAACGAGTTCCATGCCCCGCTCTCTCCCAAGAGCACTGTATCAATCCCCAACTAATCCCACTGCCCTACTCTCTCCCCATAGCCCAGTATCAATCCCAAACTAATCCCACTGCCCCACTCTCTCCCCATAGCCCTTTATCAATCCCCAAACTGATCCCACAGCCCAGCTCTCCCCACATAGCACTGTGTCAATCCCAGGCTAATCCCACTGCCCCACTCTGTCCCCATAGCCCTGTATCAATCCCAAATTATTCCCACTGCCCCGCGCTCTCCCCATAGCCCTGTATCAATCCCAGGCTAATCCCGCTGTCCCAGTCTCCCCACAGCCCTGTATCAATCCCAGACTAGTCCCACTGCCCCATTCTCTCCCCATAGCCCTGTATCATTGCAAGATTTATCCCACTGCCCCATGCTCTCCGCATAGCTCTGTGTCAATCCCAAACTAATCATACTGCCCCACTCTCTCCCCACAGCCCTGTCTACATCGCAGACTAATCGCACTGCCCCGCTCTCTTTCCATAGCCCTGTATGAATCCCAGACTAATCCCACTGCTCCGCTCTCTCCCCATAGCCCTGTATCAATCCCAAACTAATCCCACCGCCCCGCTCCCTCCTCATATTCCTGGATAAATCCCAAATGAATCCCACTGCCCTGCTCTCTCCCCATAGCCCTGTATCAATCCCAGACTAATCCCACTGTCCTGCACTCTCCCCGTAGCCCTGTATCAATCCCACATTAATCCCACTGCCCTGCTCTCACCACATAGCACTGTATCGATCCTAAATTAATCCCACTGTCCGATTGTCCCCCCATAGCCCTGGATCGATCCCTGACTAATCCCAATACCGTGCTATCTCCCCATAGCCATGTATCAAACTCAAACTAATCCCACTGCCCCGCTCTCTCCCCATAGCCTTGTATCAATCCCCAAAGTAATCCCACTGCCCCACTCTCTCCACACAGCCCTGTGTCAAACCCCAAAGTAATCCCACTGCCCTGCTCTCCACCCATAGCCCTGTATCAAACTCAAACTAATCCCACTGCCCCGTTCTCTCCATAGCCCTGTATCAAACTCAAACTAATCCCACTGCCCCGTTCTCTCCCCAGAGCCCTTTATCAATCCCAAACGAGTTCCATGCCCCGCTCTCTCCCAAGAGCACTGTATCAATCCCCAACTAATCCCACTGCCCTACTCTCTCCCCATAGCCCAGTATCAATCCCAAATTAATCCCACTGCCCCACTCTCTCCCCATAGCCCTTTATCAATCCCCAAACTGATCCTACAGCCCAGCTCTCCCCACATAGCACTGTGTCAATCCCAGGCTAATCCCACTGCCCCACTCTGTCCCCATAGCCCTTTATCAATCCCCAAACTGATCCCACAGCCCAGCTCTCCCCAAATAGCACTGTGTCAATCCCAGGTTAGTCCCACTGCCCCGCTCTCTCCCCCTAGCCCTTTATCAATCCCAGACTAATCCCACTGCCCCACTCTCTCCCCATAGCCCTGTATCAATCCCAAATTATTCCCACAGCCCCGCGCTCTCCCCATTGCCCTGTATCAATCCCAGGCTAATCCCACTGCCCCATCTCTCCCCATAGCCCTGTATCAATGCAAGATTTATCCCATTGCCCCGTGCTCTCCGCATAGCTCTGTGTCAATCCCAAACTAATCATACTGCCCCACTCTCTCCCCACAGCCCTGTCTACGTTCCAGACTAATCGCACTGCGCCGCTCTCTTTCCATAGCCCTGTATGAATCCCAGACTCATCCCACTGCCCCAATCTCTCCCCATAGGCCTGTAGCAATCCCACACTGATCGCACTGCCCCGCTCTCTCACAATAGCCGTGTATCAATCCCAGACTCATCCCACTGCTCCGCTCTCTCCTCATATCAATCCCAAACTAATCTCACTGTACCGCTCTGCACCCATAGCCCTGAATCAAACTCAAACTAATCCCACTGCCCCACTCTCTCTCCACAGTCCTGTATCAATCCCCAAAGTTATCCCACTGCCCCGTTCTCTCCCCAGAGCCCTGTGTCAATCGCAAACGAATCTCACTGCCCTGCTCTCCACCCATATCCCTGTATCAAACTCAAACTAATCCCACTGCCCCGCTCTCTCCCCATTGCCCTGTATCAATCCCAAACTATTCCCACTGCCCCACTCTCCCCACATAGTCCTCTACCAATCCCAAACTAATCACACTGCCCCGCTCTCTCCCCTTAGCCCTGTATCAATCCCAAACTAATCACACTGCCCCCCTCTATCCCCGCAGCCCTATATCCATCCCAGACTAATCCCACTGCCCAGCTCTCTTCCCATAGCCCTGTATCAATCCCAAACTAATCACACTGCCCCCCTCTATCCCCACAGCCCTGTATCCATCCCAGACTAATCCCACTGCCCAGCTCTCTTCCCATAGCCCTGTATCAATCCCAAACTACTGCCACTGCCCCGGTCTCCCACAAGACCCAGCCATATGAGGGTGCACATCTCGTAGTTCTCGATACTGAGATATATGAAGGATTCATGGAGGCTGAACATGCACAGTTTATGTCTGGATTGGGATAGTTTTCGTGGAATCAGCACCTCACCCAGAAATATTTAACGTGCCGCTATTTTGAAATTATTTCGCCCGCATTTTGAACCGCAGCTGTGGAAGTGAAAAATAACTTATTCAAAAGAATCGTCAGTATTTTGACTAGCGAAATGGAATCGTTGTTATTGGTTGTGAACCTTAATACATCGTTAGTTAGGTGTCAGCACATTCCGGGCCCCACGCTTTGGGAAGGATGTCAAGGCCTTGGAGAGGGTGCGGAGGGAGATTGACCCCAGAATGGGACCAGGGATGAGGGACTTCAGTCCGTGTGGAGAGACTGGAGAAGCTGGGATTGTTCTCCTTAGAGCGGAGAAGGTTAAGGGGGAGATTGAATCGAGGCGTTCGGAATCAGGAAGGGGGTTCGGACAGAGTAAATGAGGAGAAACTGTTTCCACTGGGCAGGAGGGTCGGTAACCAGAGGGGACACAGATTGAAGAGAATCGGGAAGGGAACCAGAGGGGGAGATGAGGAGAATTTGTTTTTATTTACACAGCGAGTTGTTGTGATCTGGAAGGCGCTGCCTGAAAGGGGGGTGGAAGCAGATTCAAAAGGAACTTTCAAAAGAGGGGGAATTGGATAAGTACTTGAAGGGGAAGCATTTGCAGGGATATGGGGGGGAAAGAGCAGAGGGGTGGGAGGCGTGTGGGACTAATTGGATAGATCTTTCAAAGAGCCAGCACAGGCACGATGGGCTGAATGTTCTCCTCCTGTGCTGCAGGAATCTATAATTCCAGGTCCTAGAACAGAGTTTGAGGCCAGTCCCTTCCTTTTGTGCAGGGTTCGGGGAAGAGGAACTGAAAATAACATAAAATATTCCAGAATTCTGATTCCTGTCCCAATCTACCCTCCAGAGTGATCTCAGACCTGTGTGGGATCACAGATTCCAATCTTAGACCGGGCTTCAACTCATTGCACACGGAGGGCCCCTGGTTCCAGGCGAGATTTTACAATCACAGAATTGTTACAGCGCAAAAGGAGGCCATTCATCCCATCATGTCTGCTCTAGCTCTCTGTAGGGGGCAACTCACCTAGTGCCCCTCCCCCGCCTTCTCCCCGTAATCCTGCACATTCTCCCTTTTCCGATAATTCTCCAATTCCCTATCGAGAGCCTCGATTGAACCTGTCTCCCCCCCCCCCACACTCTCGGGCAGCGCATTCCAGACCCCAACCACTCGCTGCGTGAAAGAGTTCCTCCTCGTGTCTCCATCGCTCCTTTCACCAATCCCCCTTAAATCTGGCTCCCTCTGCTTCTCGATCCTTCCCCCCGAATGGGAACTGTTTCTCCCCGTCGACTCTGTCCAGACCCCTCGTGATTTTGAACACCTCCATCGAATCTCCTCTCAGCCTTCTCTACTCCGAGGTAAACAGCCCCAACGTCTCCCATCTGTCCCACGGAACTGAAGTTCCTCGTCCCTGGGAACCGTTCTCGTGAATCTCTCCTGCACTCTCTCCAATACCTTCACATCCTTCCTAAAGTGCGATGCCCAGGATTGGGGGGGGGGCCATACCCCAGCTGGGGCTGAATCCGTGTTCTGTACAAGTTTAACAGGAGCTCCTCTCTTTTGTACTTTACATGGACGGACAGGGGGAAGTGGCAACATAGGAACAGGAGGAATAAAAACAGAAAGCGCTGGAAAAGCTCAGCGGGTCTGGCAGCCTCTGCGGAGAGAGAAACAGAGTTAACGTTTCGAGTCGGTACGACTCTTCTTATTCAGAGCTAAAGAGAAGTAGAGATGTGAGGATCTATCAATCTCCGATCTAAAATGACGAAGTGAGCCGGTGTCTGCAACTTTCCTCGTGAGACAGTCCTTCACTTCTAGCACCCTTTGTGCGTTAGAAGCGTCTTGTCACTTCTCTCTCTCTCTCTCCCTCTCTTGAGGGCCCTCGCACTGAGTTTGGTTGGAAGCAACGATTTCTGTCAGCGAGCATCCACACTTGGTAAATACCCCGGGGAACCGCAGGCAGTTTGGTGTGGTCAGCCCTCGCCAATTTGCCTCTGGGCTCTCCGGCATGGGTTAGTGAGATTCCACTCTCACGAGAGAGAAGAAAAGAGCAAGGCATGTGCAATTTGGACTCCATAGATAGAGGCATCGAGTACAAAAGCAGGGAGGTTATGCTGAATCTTTATAAAGCTCCGGTTAGGCCCCGAGCAGGGTGCAGTGTCCAGTTCTGGTCACCACCCTTCAGGGAGGATGTGAGGGTCCGTGAGAGGGTGCAGAGGGGGATTTACCAGAACGGGTCCAGGGATGAGGCTGGACAGGGTTCGATCGGAGAAGCTGGGATTGTTCCCCTTGGGGCGAAGGAGATGGAGGGGGAGATTTGATCGAGGTGTGAACAAGATGGTGACAGGTTTGGATAAGGGAGAGGAAGGAAAGCTGTTCCCATTGGCTGATGGTACAAGGACTGGGGGGAGGGGGACACAGATTTAAGGTTTTGGATGGGGGGACGGTGGGATGTGAGGTAGAAATTTTTTACCCAGCGAGAGGTGACGACCTGGAACTCGCTGCCCACAAGGTGGGGAAGGGGGTGGGGGTGGGGGGGGGGGGGGGGCGGGGGGGGTGTTGGTTGTGGTGCGGGGGAGGGGAGAGTGGAGACGACAGACGATTTTAAAAGGAAGTTGGGGCGGGTGCTTGAGGGAAGTAAACTCGCAGGGGCGATGGAGAGAGAGCAGGGGAATGGGGGCTGAATGGATTGCTTTGCGAAGAGCCAACATGGCCTGATGGCCTCCTCCTGTGCGGTAATGACTCTGTGGCCTGCATTTCTCTAGCGCCTTACGCCACCTCAGGACACCCCAGAGTAGGTCACGGCCACTTTTTGAAGCGTAGTCACCGTAGTCAATGCCGGAAACGCGGCAGCCAACTCGCGCACAGCAAGCTCCCACGAACAGCAATGAGGTAAATGACCCAGGTCATCTGTTTTTACTGATGTTGGTTGAGGGGTAAATATTGAACGGGACACTGGGGAGAACTCCCTCACCTGCTCTTCTTCCATAGTGGACACGGGATCTTTGGCATCCAGCCGAGACCAACATCTCACGTAAAAGACGGCACCTCCCGACAGTCCGGCATTCCTTCAGTACTGGCACCGGGGCAGGGCATGTGAGCCTAGATTATGGGCTTGAGTCTCTGCAGCGGGGGCTTTTACCCACGATATTCTGCCCCAGGGATTGGAGTGCAGCCTGACACCAAGGAGCTACAGGAAGCCTACGGTTGTGGGTTCCTAAGCGACCTGCATTGGAGACCTCACACTTTTTTTCATTGATATGGCTGGGGGGAGCAGTTACAGATCGATGTGGAGTCTGGCAGTCCAAGCAGCGGCTTCAGCTGACACAGTGTGAAAGGCTGTGATGCCACCAAGAACGGACTTCTCGGGCCAGGATGTGAGCTGACTGGTCTGACTTGGATGGCGGCAGTCACAATTTGAGCTGTTCCTTGTGTTCCACGTGTGGAGGAAGTGGCCAAGTCTTCCCTGGCCCGCCCTCACGCGGGTAAGGGTTGTCTAGGTTTTCCCCGGAAGGGTGAAACTTGGGACTTCGCCCCCTCGGGTCAGTTGCCGGGTTGCGGTTGGTGATGGTCGCAGTCAACCAGGAGGTGCGTCACCTAGAGGCGGGGCTATCCTCAGCCTGTAGCTTGTGTCCAGCAGAAGACCAAGGGACTTCAGGCGAGTCCATGGGTGTTTTTTCGAGGTCCTGTGTGGGGACACAGTCTAAGACTAAGGGGGTCTCCCTTTTCGGACGGAGGTGAGCAGAAATTTTGTTCTCTCAGAGGGTCATTCGGCTGTGGAATTTCCCTCCCCCAGAGAGCAGCGGAGGCTGGGTCATTGATTATATTCAAGGCTGAGTTGGACAGATTTCCGATCGACAAGGGAGTCAAGGGTTATGGGAGACAGACAGGAAAACGGAGTTGAGACCACAGCCCAGATCAGCCACGGTCCCGTCGAATGGCGGAGCAGGATCGAGGGGCTGAGCGGCCGACTCCCACTCCAATTCCTTACGTTCCTGTGGTCCCAGTGGAAGCCGGTGGTGTTCTTTCAGGAGGAGGTTCTCCACGTGGGCCGTCAGGGAGCTGCAACACCCCGCTCACGCCGGGAAGCCACCGGAGGTGTGGTTGACCTCAGCGCCGCCACCCGCACCCCCCCCCCCCCACTCCACCCCGCTCCCCCAGAAGCGAGCAGAGCGCTGCCGCTCAACCTGGCTCAGCTGCGAAGCGCGGTCGCTGTCCGGATAGCCACGCAGCTGAGAGGTGAAGGATCGGTGACTTCTCACCGCCGCGCTGTTGGACCCGCCATGATACAGAAAGTTAGCCAGGGCCCTGAGGAGGGGGGGGGGGGTGGGCGGCACTGTCAAAACAAGATGGCCGACATAACAACGGTCAACGCGCCGCCGGTTGGCTGGGTGCAGGAGGCACCCCGATGCTGCCAATATAAAGATAGAGATGGAGAGTAACACTTGAATGGGGTAAATCAATAAGATTTCAGTTCTTTTGGGTCCCTTCCTCTTGGCCTCATTTTTTTGGCATTGTCCTGAGGCCTAGCACCAAAGTGAGCAGGAACTCCCAGCTGTCAATCATCCTTCTATTTCCCCGCCAAGCTCAAGGTGGGGGCGGGGACAAAGGGAGAAGGCCCTTATTTCCCTCCCCACCAATCAGGCCAGAAGTCCGACTGCCAATCATGTGCCATTCTCCAACCAGGAGAGGCGATGGCAGCACCCTGTGGGTTGATTGGGCTGGCACGATGCCAATCACCTCGGACGGCCCCATTCAGCGGTGTTCTGCGTCGGAACCCGTGATGCCATTGGTGTAGAGCCACGCCAATCATTGGTACGGACCTATCATGCGAGCCGGAGTTTCCCCCGCCCCACAATCTATTAAACTGATTGGATAAGAGGTACGTCAATCACTAATATGGACCAATAGCATAGAGCGGTGTTTTCTCCCTCCCCCTCCCCGGAGCCTATGAAGTTGGTTGGACGGGAGGTATGCCAATCGTTCGCTCGGACCAATCCTCTCAGAGGCAAGATTCTTCGCCGGAGATTACTAAAATGATTGGACAGTAGGCACGTCCATCATTTGCGCAGACCAATAAAGCAAGAGACCAGCCCTCCTCGTAATATGTGATGGTGATTGGTTGTATGGTACGTCGATCAACACGGTTGTCCAATGGTTTGAGAGGCGGGGTTTGTTGGCGAAGTCCTTTTAGTTGATTGGGTAAGCGGTACGTCAATCACTGATCCAGACCATTCCGCCCCGAAGCGA